>JAOSBL010000211.1:28980965-28992937 GCA_027568915.1 Erythroxylum roraimae | reverse complement strand
GTATGGAAATTGTGTTACCGAATTCAGGTGAAAAACTGGATTAATATAGGCTGAATTGGACAAAGTGGTCTTCAAGAGAGTTATAGATTATCCTCTTAGCTTTCCGATGCTATAAAGTATGTAAATTTTGGGTATCGGTGTTGAGAGATATGAGCATTAGAAGAGATGATGCTGGATAGAAGGTATGAACATGACAGCCATAGAAAATGAGGAGAGTTTGTGTATGTTATGAGTCATTGGAGTTGAGTTTTGGGAGATTTATGAAATAATTTTGATAATTGAATGTTTAGGGAGTGATATTACATTAGAAGAAGTGAATTTGGGAAGATTATGAGCGATTATGATGTTAGAATGGATGTCGGAACCATTGGAGGGGCTTTGGAGGAAGTTTTGGGTGACATATGTCCGTTAGATGGACATTAGGTCCGTTAAACGGACCTTTTCGGGTGAAAAAGAACCCCTAGCCCAGTGTATGTCAGTTAAACGGACATGGATGTCCATTAAACGGACCTTCTCGGGTGAAAATTGGCTTTTAAGCCAGTCTATGTCTGTTAAATTGACATTAACGAGAAAGCTACAGTAAATCACGATTTTGAAAACCTTAGAGGCCGAATCTCACTTCGAGGTCTTCATGAAAGTTGTAGGTCTCGAAGTCTTCTTTCAAATGGTCTAAACAAAATCAATCCGACATTTGTAGCAAAAGTTATTGAAATCGTGCCAAGTTATGTACAGTTGGATTAAGGACATAAACATGTTGGACTCCTTTGGCCATAACTTCTTCATCCGACCTCCAAATGAAGTGATTCTTGAAGCAATAGATTCATAAGACATGTCTCTATCTCTCTATGAAAATTTGTATCTTTTGGAGTAGATTTAAAAAGATTGATGAAAAGAAAATGAGGGATCGGTTGGAAGAGCATAACTAGGTTATGAATATACTTTGGGTTTTTAAGCGTATCTTGATCTATAGAGCTTCGATTAAGATGGTTCTTGCTTCAAAACAAACTAGAGGCTTAGAGCCACAATTTATTTGAAGAAGTCAAATTGAAATTCACGTTTTAGGTATTCCCAAAATCTGTTCTGAATGAGGAGAAAGGAGTTTGATTATGGTGATTGTTTTGTATGGGCACGCCATTGAACAAATTGTGGGGAAATTTTTGGGATGTTATGAGAATGAAGATGAGCTGATGATGGCTAATAAGGGTTAATTGAAATAACCCTACAAGGTGATATGTTTACGCTTTATGATTTCGGATCGATTGTTAGGCTTCGGAAGCGGGGCGCAACAGGAAATGAAATTGGAGATAAATGAAAATATATAAGATATTTTCAATGAAAAATGGTGAATGAATGGAAATGTTTAGGTTTGATTTAAAATATATATTTAAAAATTAACTAATTTAGATCATGGTGAATTGATTTGTTAAATTAAACCAAAATATTATTAATTATGTACAAAACTAAATTTATCTCTAACAAATTTGATTTCTAATTTAGATAATACTTTTAAATTGATCATAACTTTCTAATCTAACCTCTAATTAAGATGATTCAATATGTTGTAAAAAGCTTAAAAGGAGCTCTAAAAATTTTGTCTTTTGAGTTTTTTTAAAGAAAAAGTGAACAAGATACCTAGGATACAATTGTTTCCCAGAGTATGTCCTTAATAAAGCTATTTAGTTAAAGAACATGAATTCAAAATACAAAAGTTACAGATCTCTTTATAATCTTTCCATAGCATCTTGATCATCTCAATTAAAGTTTAGATGAGAAAGTTACATTCAATTTAAGAAGCATTGTTGAAATTGTCTAGAATGTTTTCTTTATAAAGAGATACATGTTTTAACATGCTCGTGCCCATAACGTATTTCCTTAAAAAAAATCTTTCCATAAATGTACATGCCTTAAAAACTTATATAATATTTTAATATTAATTCAAATTATAAGTTATATCTATGTTCATTATTCATCAAAACTGGAAAAAAAATCTTTACTAAGTTAATTACTTTAACATAAAATTAAATGCCCTTACAAAAATGACGACTTCCTCTTTATATTCTTGATCCACCTTCAATGTTATTAACTTCCTTTTTAATCTTATTAATTTTCATTAATACAAAAATGTTAAACTGAGGAAACAAGACAAACCATATTTCTCAACATATCAGGGTTATAGTTACTCCATAAAGTCCTTAATCAATCATTTAACCTACAATAACAGATGGCACTTTGTATATTTTTGGCAAATGTGGTTTGATGTACATCTAATGTACATATGTTTCACTTAATATTTTACTATTTTTTAAGCAAATTACCATTCTTGATTGATTTTATATTATGCTTTAATTAATTATGGACAAGTTGCTTAAGGAATGATGTTAGCTAAGGAATAGACATGACACATTACAAAGGTAAAGGAGACAATGTCAACTGGTAGAGAATAATCTAAAGGAAACACGGCATAAGACACAGGCATGTCAAAGCTCGTGTATCTCTTTAGAAAAGAAAAAGGTTTCAGAGAATTTCAACAATTCTTTTTAAAGTATGCATAACTTTCTCATTTGAGTTTTAATTAAGATAACTTAAGATTTCACCAAAAGATTCAGAAGAGCTTTAGACCTTTTCTGTTACAGTATAAAGATAGTGAATCAAGGTAAATAATTTATACTTGTCTCAAGGAGAAAACCTAGTAGGAAATCCAAAGGTAAGGGCTCTGAGCCCTTCCTTCTCAATGATTATTGCTTGGAATGTAAGGGGCTTAAACTGCCCAAAAATGAACAAGTTATCTTTGATTATTTACAAAGTAAGAAACAAACTATGTTAGCATTTTGGAGAAAAAAAATGAAAATTTGAGTAAGGGGCCTACTTTTTTTTTATAAAAAAAGTACATCCAATCATTCATTTCATTATAATGAGAGAATTATAGTAGCCTATAACCTAAATATTATCAAAGTTCTTCGACCTCAAAGCTCTAATCAGTATATTAACTTAAGGATTAACTTTGCTTTACTCTTGGGGGACATCTTGTCTATACTGCTAATCAAACTGTTTAAGAAACCAACTTTGGAATGATTTGAAACTGATCTCCACATCTTATCAAATTACTTGGCTTGTAATAGGAGATTTTAATTGTACCCTTTATAGTCAAGAATTTGAGGCTCCATTCAATTACTCAAGTATATTGATGAAGAGTTCAAGAATTACTTTTCTAGTTTAAATATTTAAAATACATAGGGAGTCACTTCACCTGGAGCAATAAGCAAGAAGGTCAATGGTTAATCAGAAAGAATCTTGATAAAGACCTAACCAACTCCTTTTAGATGACCCATTTCTCTAATAGCTTTGGTTTTTTTAAACTCCCACTTCATATCTATCTATATCCTGATAGAAATTCAATTCTTGCTTCAAGAAAAGAAAATTAAAACTCTTTTCAAATTTTTCAATAATTTGACCAATCTGGATGGATAAGAGGAAGTAAGGAAAGGATTAGCAATTTATATTGAAGGATCTGAAGCTTATAAATTTATGAGAAAGTTGCTGCAAATCAGAGACGACCTTAAGAAGGTTTATAAAAAGGCATTTTAGTATGGATATGGTATCCATAATTTATAAAGCAAGAAGTGATTCTCAAACAACAAGGGAGGGTCATTACACCAATCCTAGTAGAAAGGATATCAAGTTGAAAGAAAATACGCTCTTAACAGATGCCTATAAGTTCTTAAAGCTCATATCTCTATCATAAAGCAAAAATTAATAGTACAATGGTTTCAAGAGGGGACGAAAATTCAACCTATTTCCATAACGCGATCCAAGTAAAAAGAAACAATTAACAAAATAATATGCTTGATAGACCAAAATAGAGTTTTATGCTAGGAATAAGAGAAGCTAAAATCTTTAGCTTTCCACTATTTTAACAAATTCTTTGAAACTAGAGCTAACTCTGATTCTTTTGTATAGGTTTTGATTTTTTTTCATTCCCTTATAATAGGAACAAATAGATACTCTTAGATCTTCGATATCATCCTTGGAGATTAAAAAAAAGCCTTTATTCAATATGCATCCTAATAAAGCACCAAGGCTTGATGGATTCAACACACCTTTCTTTCAAATATTATAGAATTAGTGAGATGTTGGATCATTAAGGTTATTCAAGATTTCTTCTCCTCTAGTAATTTTCTCAAGGAACTAAATATTCCTAGTCATCAAAATACCCAATCCCTTGTCTATCCAAGACTATAGACGTAGTGCTTATTATAACAATTATTCAAGGAAGATACATTGGTGATAACATACTTATGGCACAAGAGCTTTTCAAAGCCTATCATAGGAAAACAATCAATTAGAAGCTACTCTAAGAAAATCAATTTTCATAAGGCATTTATTTCCATCAGCTAAAAATTTATCTTGGACATATTTATTCTAAGTAAGTTTATCAAATGCTTAAATCAACAAGCCTCCACTCCTTCCTATAGTTTTTTTAGTCAATAGTGAACTTACTCTTGCATTCAAAGTAACTAAGGGAATTAGCCAAGGTGATCCTCTTTCACCTTACATGTTCACTCTATGTATTAAGGCTTTAATTAGACTTATCTCTCACAATATTAATCAAATATTCCTTTAAATTTCATCATAAATAGGCTTAGAAGCTTAACAACTTGTCTTTTGCTAATGATTTAATCTTACTTTATGGTGTTAATTTACAATCGGTTAGAACATTATGGATTCCCTCAATCAGTTCTCAACTATATCAGGTCTTATCATTAGCAACTCTAAAAGCCAATTCGTATTTGTTGCTCATAATGATTGGCTAAATAATTTTCCAATATTTCAAGTCCAAAGCTTCAAGTTCCTCCATTTATGTAGATGGGGATTCTTTTACAATTAGGAGGCTCACTAACAAAGATTGCATAACTTTGTTTGCCTCTATATATAGAAGAATTATGAGCTGAAAAAATAAACTTCTTTTTTTATGCTGGTAGACTTAAACTAATATCATTGGTGATAAACAACCTCCACAAATATTGGAGTTCTCGTCTGTTCCTACCTTATAACTTGATCAAAGCTATTGAGAGGATTCTAAGATACTTACTATGGTTTAGTGAAATAAATAATCATCAGATAGCCAAAGTAAGTTAGAATGAGGTTTGCTTAACAAAGGATCAAGGAGGACTTGGTATAAAATCCATAAGAGACACTAATAAAGTTATATGTGACAAAATAATGTGAATTCTCTTTATTAATTAAGAATCTATATAGGTTAAATGGACCAACTCCGAATTGATCAAAAAGGATAGCTTTTGGAATTTGAAAATCAATACTAGAAATTCATAGAACACAAATCAATTGATGAAGCTGAGAATTTCTATCTCCAAGGAAATGGAAGTATAGATTGGGAATCGAGAAAGGACTAGCTTTTATTTTGCTAGTTAGAATAGCTTGAGGCTTCTCTATTTATAGCATAAATTCAACATGCTATAACATTATGATCATAGGGGCTTCTCTGCGATCACAACTTCAATCCCAAATTATAATCTTGAATTAAATAGGTAGAATTCAAACATATGGATGAGGCATAACTCCAAATCTTTCATCAATAGCTCTTGCTTATTATTATTTAAGGAGCCTGAGCAAGCTGACCCATGGAGGAAATTGGTCTAATTTGATGAAAAAAAATGTTCCAAAAGCATCATTTATTATATGATTAGTAACAAAAATATGAATGTCGTTTCATTTTAGTTGGTATCAATCAATACGTGCCATACTGGCCAAAAATTGAAACTTAAATCTTAGTTACTATATCAGGATGTGGTATCAGTCAATACCAATCGATATGTCAAATACTAGTTAATACTATGATTTAAATGAAAATAACAAAAATTTACATCATCTCTCATTCTTCTTTATCAATCTCTCCCCTATTTCCTCTCTTCTCTCGATCGCTCTTATGTTCACTTTCGTGCCGACAATGACATAATTCCTCACCTTAATCTTCTTTACCATCATCATAATCTTGACTACTGTCTGGACTCTGGACTTCATCTTCAACTCATTGTGATTCACCTTCTTGCGATTCATCTTCTGCAGGATCATATCCTAAAAAGAAGCAAAAATGTGAAGCAAACAGAAAGTGACGTATTGTTATGTTGAAGCTTGGTTCTAAGTTATGAGAGTAGCAGTGTTATGTTGGAACTTGAATGTGAGTTATAAGAGTAGCCAGTAGTAGTTGGTGTGTTGGAAGTTGGAACTTGAATCTTAGTTCCGAGGGTAGCTGCCATTTTCTGTAAATATAATTCCACACGATTTTATTTCCATAGGTTTCAAGTAAATGGTGGGCTTTTGTTTAGAAACTTTTTAATATTAAAATATTACTTAAGATTTGAAAGTTGAAATTGAAATATTGAATAGCTAGTCTCACCATTGCAAATGTTTAATGGAACAAACGTCTTCCTTTTTTTTCTTGCTTTGAATAATATATTAATAGTTAATCAATTTCATTACCAATTTCGATTATGTATACTTTGAATGATACATTAACAATTAATCATTTTTATAATCAATTATGTAGAAATAATATTAAATATTAGGTAATTTATTTTTTATAATTATATTAAATCTAAAGTAATTTGACTTTTCATAATTAAATAAAAAGATTTCTAAGATTTACTTTGATTTATGAAATATGAGAATATAATCCTTATTTAAATAATGTGAAATTGTAAATATTTAAGTTTTTTTTACAAGGATTTTTTTAATATGCTTTGTCAATTGCCAAAGGTATAATATAACTAAGAAATTGTTCTGTGCTGTAATATATTGATGTATAGTTTTTTCAATTTCAATGTAAATATGTTCAAATTTGAAAGTATTGTCTACACTAGTAAAGAATCTATTTGAATATGCTATGAATATGATAATAATATTTCCAATACATTAGCTTTAAGAATATGGTTATAATATTCACAATACATTATGTACATATTGAGATTTTTTATTTTTCATATAAAATTTTTCAAATCTATATTATTATGATATTTATTGACAGTATATGTAAAATCAAAAGTTATATAGCACAATATACTAAGAGACTATTTAGTAATTTTAAAAACATTATAGACTATTTTATAATTTTTAAAATTATCGAACGGTACTTGATATTGACTAATATCGATATTGTATCATATCATTATCGAATCCGATAATAATACTTATACGATATTTATAATATTGGTTGACAATCAAAAAGAGACTTAAAACTATGGATAAAATTAGTCAGGAGTTCAATGGAAATGAGCTATGCAAGTTTTGCAAACTTTTACCTGAAAACTTGGATCACATCTTTTTCTATTGCAGTTATGCAAGCATGATTTCTAATCAGAATCTATGCCTTTGTATATTACAATGCCAAGCTGAAAACTGGTATCAACTGATAAGTTGGTCATCTAGAGTTAAATTTGAAAAAGAAAATGACACAACCATCTTCAAACTTGGTCTGAGTTGTTGTCTTAATAGTACTTGGAGAAAAAGCAACGTCAAAACTTTCTAACATGTTGACAAAACACTCAATCTCTGATCAGGGTTATACTAAATCAGATACGGGAGATTATAATTGCAAATCGAATACACTTTGATTGCAGTGACTGTCCTAAAGGAGAACAAGTACCATTCCATAATGATCTCGTCTTGCACTCCATCAAGCTTCAGGTTTTGTCTGAAGACAACGCACTCTTAAGCCTTATCTCAGTAATGCTTTCTACAAAGGATTTTTCTGAAAAATCCACAGATCAAGACTTCTAAAAATCATATTGAAAAATAATCATACTTGTGTCAAACTGTCAATAATGGCAATTGAGTAGAGGTAACAAACCATTTGCACAATCCTTTGATTGATCTTGCACTAAGCCGACGAGCATCTATAACGTTGGATCGCATGGTATTCACTGTGACGCCAATTATGTAAAAAGCCCACAATAAGCAATTGCCTGGAAACCGGCGAGAGCGTTGTTTTTCCTTGCAAATTGCAGGAACTATGCTTGAACTATAAATCAGCATCGGAGCAGCAAAAATGCTTTAGCCCTTTGTAAGCATGACTAACTATAGCGCCCTTCAGGATTAAGTGCATGGAGGTTATAGTTATTATACTTCGACCACGAAAAGAATGGAGCTTAGTAGCTTACTGTACTTCGTCCAAGACTAAAATAGATACATACTTGGTTCACAACAAGGACTGCAGTGAGCAATCTTGTTGTGAAATATTTTTCTAAGATGGTCATAGTTTTGCATTGAGCTATTTAGTTGGTTTTTGTGTAAGATTTTTGAAAATTACCTAACCTTCCTACTGTTTATGTTATGGTTCATTTAGTGCATTAACCCTTAACACACGCACACGTTAACGCCCATGCTCTACCGGTTACCTCCTCTGTGATGGGCAGAGGTGTTGAGAACCATTTATAAACATTGTTTTGGGTTCCTTTCCTCACTAAGCACAAGCAATACACCATCGATTGTGCTAAAGGGAGAGGCTAGAAGATTCAAACTCAGAGAGGTTGCAGGATTGCGGTGGAACAATGGCCGGAGGTATTTTGCTTCCGTTGCTATATACGTGTAAATGGTTAATGTGCATATATCTTCTTACGTAAATGTTATTGTATGAGATGCATGCTATGGTTTATTACATTTGGTATCAGAGCCTCATTGTCTCTGCCTTGCTTACGAACCATGAAAATCATGTCTCTGTTTTGCTCTGTTATTGTTGAGTTTCTGCCGAAAACATGAGCTTGAGGTTGTTGAATTTTTTTGACGTTTTTCATACATGATGGACATTAGAGTCATGTCTTGATACTCCATGAAGCATCTGACGGTGACTAGACGGTGAAGAGAGGAGGGACGACAATGACCGTATGTGAGACTTCGGACATCGCCTTCCATGCAACGTCGCATGGTTGGTTTTCCGACGTCTCACACACGTCGTGTGGTCGACGTCGTCCCATCGACGGCCCTCATTCGTCTTCAAGCGTCCTCTACGCAGTGGAAACATCGAGGCTCCATCGAGTTGCAGTCGGGTCACACCCGACCCAGCTGGAGGTTGAAAACGTCTCTATCTTTTTTTTAAAAATATATTTATTAATATTAATTTTGTTAATATGAATGATTAATTGGGTTAATCAAGACCTAATCCATTATGTTATGATTTTAATTATAAAATCATTTTGGTATTAATATTTTATGAAAATATTAATTTTTAATTTGTATGTCTTATGTTGGTTTTTAAACTTTGACATGCTTATTATAATTGTTTAATTATTTGCACAAATTACATGTGATTAATTGAAAATTGTGTGTATAAATTTATGATCTTTATACATGCAAAATTAGATTAAATAATTTGTGCATTATTATTTGATTTATTTGCATTATTTATTAATTGATGAAAATGTTTAGACTTTAATTTAAAGCTTAAGATAATATGAGTGATCATATGATTTTAATTAATTGGGGATAGCCACAGCATCTCAAATTAATTACAATTATATATTTAATTTTAAAATCACATTAAATCATTAATTGTAATTAATCATACGTGATATGATTAAATCTACCCACAAGAATTTTGTTATATTTGTATGATTAATTAGGATGAAATATCGGATTATATTTCTTAATATACCCACAGGAATTAAGAAAAGAAACATAATTCAATAGTTTTGTCATAAAGTTTTGAATGAATCTAATTGAGTAGAACTTTAGCCCACAGGCAAGTCTTATGTCACTAGATTCATCTGCTAAATGCATGATTTACATTGGTAAACCATGAATTATTATTGGTCTCGAATTATATATAACGAGCATATATTTTTATTTCTTAATTTGCAGTTACTCAGACTGTGAAAATTCCTAACATTAAGTGTGATATTCCAGAATTGAGAGGTGATAACTATAAGGTCTGGAAGGAGAGAATTCTGCTTCATTTGGGCTAGACGGATATAGACTATGCTATTAGGAAAGACGAACCACCGAGTATGACTGAGACCAGCACTCCAGACGCTGTTGATCTTTATGAAAATGAGAGAGATCTAATCGCCTCTTCGTGATGTTCATAAAGACCAAGATATTTGCTAGTATTCGTAGTTCTCTCGAACAGCATAGTAATGTCAGAGATCTATTGAAGGCCATTGATGAGCAATTCGTTACATCTGATAAGACCTTTGCTATCCCTTTAATTATTCAGTTGTCATCCTTAAGGCTCACTGGGATAAAGGGCGTACGTGATCATATCATGCGTATGAGGGACATAGCGGCTCAACTGAAAGCATTAGAGGTTATTATATCATAATCTTTCCTGGTGCATTACATTCTGTGCACTCTGCCTCAACAATACAGTCCTTTCAAAATCTCTTATAACACACATAAGGACAAGTGGTCGATTAATGAACTATTGACCATGTTTGTGCAAGAAGAGGAGAGGTTTTGATGGAAGAGGGTGAAAGGGTCAATTTGTCCGTTTCAGGAAAGAAGAGACAGGATGATGTCAAAAATAAGGGAAAAGGCAAAATTGCTCCTGGAATTTGATCAATTACTCTTCGCGCTTTGTGAGGGGACATACATATATGTTTACCTAAAGCGGATACTTCTGTATAGGGGTCCTTTTTTCTTTTTTCTATCATAAAAAAACCTCGTATTAATGAACGATAAGCATCTATGTTCGATCTTTTTTCTTTTTATTTTTTATTATTTTTTTATTTGAATATTAATAATTCCTTATTAACATTAACATTAACGAATTACCTCCGGGATTTATTATCATTTTTTGCATGACCCCGAAAATTTAGAGTCGGTATAAATTCTCCCAACTTATGGCCCACCATACGATCTGTTATATAAATAGGTAAATGTTCCTTTCCATTATAGATAGCAATAGTATGGCCGATCATTGTGGGTATAATGGTAGATGTTCGGGACCACGTTACTAGGATTTCTTTTTCCGCCTTTGTGTTAAGCTTATTTATTTTTCTTAATAAATGATTTGCTACAAAAGGATTTTTTTTTAGTGAACGTGTCACAGTCAATTTCTCCTATTTTTTTTTTGAAAAGACGAAGAAACAAATTCTATTTTCTCTCCTATTTACTACGGCGACGAAGAATCAAATTATCACTATATTTATTCCTTTTTCTACTTCTTCTTCCAAGTGCAGGATAACCCCAAGGGGTTGCGGGTTTTTTTCTACCAATTGGGGCCCTCCCTTCACCACCCCCATGGGGATGGTCTACAGGGTTCATAACTACTCCTCTTACTACAGGACGCTTACCTAGCCAACATTTAGATCCGGCTCTACCCAAACTTTTCTGGTTCACCCCAGCATTCCCTACTTGTCCGACTGTTGCTGAGCAGTTTTTGGATATTAAACGAACCTCTCCAGAAGGTAATTTTAATGTGGCCGATTTCCCCTCTTTTGCAATCAGTTTTGCTACAGCACCTGCCGCTCTAGCTAATTGTCCACCCTTTCCAAGTGTGATTTCTATGTTATGTATGGCCGTGCCTAAGGGCATATCGGTTGAAGTAGATTCTTCTTTTTGATCAATCAAAACCTCTTCCCAAACTGTACAAGCTTCTTCCAAAGCATACGGCTTTCTGGGTGTAGATGATGATATCTATATAGATGGATATCGTATAATGAAGTAAAGTACTACATGAGTAGATATATAGGAATCCAAATCTGCCGAATCAATCATGTTATGCTCTTCTACATCCTAGGTCTTCCCGTTCCTTCATCTGGCTTATGTTCTTCATGTAGCATTCAGACCGAATGACTCTATGAAATTACGTCGCTACTTCCACATATTAGGGGTAACGTAGGAGACATCTCTATTTTTATTTTTCCCCGGGGGAATCTTTAGAATTCCCACTGCTTAACTTTCAATTCGCCTCTGACCATCAACTGAAATGTGAATAACCCGTCCTCCTCTCTTTGAAACAA
>JAOSBL010000211.1:28967058-28980865 GCA_027568915.1 Erythroxylum roraimae | reverse complement strand
GAATGACTTGATCAGTGGGAGTGGTCATTTTCAAGACATAGTTTTTGAAAAGGGCCATTATGAAGCTCAACCCTCTGATTCAAGTGATAGATTGATTGTTATTCACACCCCTCAAGTTGAAATGGGTGTTGGACAACCAGTTACTGAAGTTCTACAAGCTGTTAGTACCAATCCAGTAGATCAAGCTATAAATGAGGAACAACCAGAAATTATTAAGCAACCAGTTGAACAACAAGTTTCTCGTGAGGATAATGATACAACATTGAGGAGATCTACTAGGGTTAGAAGGTCAGCAACACCTAGTGATTATATAGTGTATCTATAAGAGTCAGATTACAACATTGGAGCCGAAAATGATCCTGAAACGTTTTTACAAGCCATGAGTTCTAAGGAATCGGACTTGTGGTACAATGCTATGAAGGATGAGATGGATTCTATGGCATCTAATCAAGTCTGAGATCTCGTTGAGTTGCCAAATGGTGTGAAAACCATTGGATGTAGATAGGTATTTAAGACAAAGAAAGACTCACGAGGCAACATTGAGAGACATAAAGCAAGACTTGTTGTCAAAGGGTTCACTCAGAGGGAAGGAATCGACTACACGGAGACATTTTCTCCTATATCTAAGAAAGATTCTCTTCGTGCAATCATGGCATTGGTAGCTCATTTTGATTTTGAGTCACATCAAATGGATGTGAAAATGACGTTCCTCAATGGTGAACTAGAGGAAGAGGTTTATATGAAATAACCTAAAGGATTCTCCTCTAGTGATGGTGATTATTTAGTCTGCAAGCTTAATAAAGCCATAAATGGGTTAAAGCAAGCCTCCCAGCAGTGGTATTTAAAATTTCATGAGATTATCACTTCATTCGATTTTGATGAGAATATAATGAACCAATGTTTATACTAGAAGGTCAGTGGGAGTAAGACTTGTTTTCTTGTGTTATACGTGGATGATATTTTACTTGCGACTAATGATAAGGGTTTGCTATATGAGGTGAAACAATTTCTCTCAAAGAATTTTGATATGAAAGATATAGGTGAGGCATCTTATGTCATTGGCATCAAGATCCATAAGGAAAGATCTCGAGGCATTTTGGATTTGTCTCAAGAGACCTATATCAACAAAGTTTTAGAGAGATTTTGGATGAAAGATTGTACACCAAGTGTAGCACCCATAATGAAGGGTGATAGATTCAATTTGAATCAACGTCCGAAGAATGATTTTGAGCGGGAACACAAGAAGAACATTCCATATGCTGCAGTTGTTGGAAGCCTTATGTATGCTCAGGTCTGCACCTGACCTGACATTGCATATACTATTGGAATGTTATGAAGATATCAGAGTAATCCAGGTATTGACCACTGGAAAGCTGCAAAGAAGGTTATGAGATATCTTCAGGGCACAAAGGACTGCATGCTTATGTACAGACGAACTAAGAACTTGGAAGTAATTGGATACTCCGATTCAAACTTTATTGGCTGCATTGATTCAAGTAAATTAACATCTGGTTATATTTTCATGCTAGCTGGTGGAGTTGTATCTTGGAGAACTGCCAAGGAGACCCTAATTGCTACTTTCACTATGGAGGCTGAGTTCGTATCATATTTTGAGACCACCTCGCATGGTGTATGGTTGAAGAGTTTCATATCTGGGCTTAGAGTTGTTGATTTAATTTCTAAGCCATTAAGGTTGTATTGCGACAACTTCACTGCGGTCTTTGTGGCTAAAAATAACAAGAGTGAAAGTCGAAGTAAGCATATCGATATTAAGTATTTAGCCATAAGAGAAAGTGTTAAGAAAAGGAAAGTTGTCATAGAGTACATTAGCACTGATTTGATGATTTGCAGATCCTTTAACTAAAGGCATGCCACCTAAGCAGTTTAAGGATCACGTAGTGCAAATGGGACTTGGTTCTATAATATGATTTCTATTGTACATTTGATGATTCAATGGAACTCTTATTTAATTTGATATTTTCTCATATGTTTTGTGCACACATATATTTGATTGGTTTTGAGAAATGTCATTTAATTTGGACCTAGAATAAATATATGGTTTATTTATTAAGTTCAAGGGTTAGTAATGAGAAATTTTATTTATGTAATACATGAAAGATAATACTTACTATAAGAGGATCCCATCGTCCTGATTCATATATTTAATTTCTTGTCATATTTGGTGTTGGGTTAAATCGACCAATTAGGAGAATGTAAGATTTTTGAAAATTACCTAACCTTCGTACTGTTCATGTTATGGTCCATTAAATACATTAACCCTTAACACACGCACACGTTAACGCCCATGCTCCACCGGTTACCTCCTCTGTGATGGGCAAAGGTGTTGAAAACCGTTTATAAATCGATCGTGCTAAAGGGAGAGGCTAGAAGATTCAAACTTAGAGAGGTTGCAGGATGACGGTGGAGCCACGTTGCTTCCGTTGCTATATACGTGTAAATGGTTAATATGCATGTATCTTCTTACGTAAATGTTATTGTATGAGATGCATGCTATCATTTATTACACTTTGCGAATTAGGTGACATCTGGAGAGAGTAAAGAAGCAGATACTTCAACAGGACAACCAATTCACAAGGTTTCTAGGGGAACTAAGAACAAGGTTATGTTTTGGAGTCAACTTATTGTTGATGTGATGTTTTGCTTCTGAGCATTAAGTTGTTCAAACACTGTGAATTGTCTTCTATAGGTAGGAGTCCATGCAAACCTTACATAAATCTTCATGAAGATATGCATTGGTCTTTTGTTTTCCCTACTTATTTTCCTTGTGTTTCTTTGTTCTCATGGATTAAACTAAATTTGTTGGTTTTTCATGATTAGACGAACTTGCTGATTTTGAGGAAGCTTGGAAGGAAAGTGCCAGATAGCATGTTCCTATGACAGTCGATATTAGCTACAGCTGGATCAGGTGCGCCGCCGATGATATGAAGGTGTCTGCTCTGCTTTCTCAGGTTCAGAAGCACCTCCTAGAGGCCGAGGAGAGAGCTAGTTCCGCCTGAGACGAGTCTAATCCTAAAAATCACTCTCTCTTACATTGTTATCTGTTACCAACTTAAAGAGTCCTGATATAAGCGTCTATCTAAATGCAGGAGTCCTAATCTAACACGGAAGTAATTTATGAAATCCCAACGCCACATAAAGTAAACTAGCGTGCGTCTATATAGTCCCGATAGTCTCTATAGTCTGAAGTCTCCTCCACTCATTATATTCTTCCTCTTCTCTGTTTGTCTATCCACGAACATACGCTTCTCAGATCGTTGCTTTCTTCTCTTGCTTTGTATTTCCTGGTGCGTGATATTCGATTATTCTTTACTTTTTCTGCATTGCAATGAATTTGATGATATGCGGTTTACTCGTAAAGATTTGTTTTTGTTTATTGCTCTTGCTCTTTCTTCTTTAGGTTTGACGTTGCGTTCCTTGTGTTTATAGTCTGCTTAGTACTATCTGCTGTGTTTTTATGTTTAGGAAACTCTTTTGCTTTGCGTTTAGTGATTCAAATTTTGTGACGGCTTCGCTTGATTAGGATTTATGTTTCTTATTCATACAACTTTTCTAACCCTGACTTGATAATGTCGAGTGCGTTTTTGGTTCTGAATAAGCTGCTCTTTTTGTTTTGACAGAAGCTGACTTGAGACAATGGTGCCCGAGCCTACTGAGTTGGATAAAAATTGGAATTACGTGCAGGAGGGTATTGACAAGCTGA
Organism: Erythroxylum roraimae; assembly: GCA_027568915.1. Classification (NCBI taxonomy): domain Eukaryota; kingdom Viridiplantae; phylum Streptophyta; class Magnoliopsida; order Malpighiales; family Erythroxylaceae; genus Erythroxylum; species Erythroxylum roraimae. The sequence goes on along the minus strand of JAOSBL010000211.1, from coordinate 28,977,144 downwards.
CGAGGATTTTAGATGGAAAACCAGAGCAATTTACTACAGAACATTATATAATGCTTTACACGTACTTTTTCTTTAACTTTATTTAAAGTTGTTTTATGGAAGAATATATATATATATATACACACGTTTGCCGTATGATACATTAACAATTTGTTCACATGCTGCAGAACTGTTTACAACTTGTGCACCCATAGGTCCTTTAATGACTATTCCATGAGGCTTTATAACAAGTTCAAGGAGTCGTTTGAAGTTTATATTGATTCTACGGTGAGAATCTTCTGTAATTAATCTTGTTTCTGTTGCTACTTTTTACTTCTCTATGTGCTATCTTTATGTTGAATTCTTCTTTTCTTCTCTTGCTCTTTATCAGGTACTGTCCTCTTTAATAGACAAACAAGAAGAGTTCATGCTGCGGGAGTTGGTGAAGAGATGGAACAACCATAAGATTATGGTTAGGTGGATGTCACGCTTCTTCAATTATCTTGATCGATACTTTGTCGCCAAGAACTCATTACCTTCGCTCAATGATGCTGGGCTGACATGCTTCCGTGATCTGGTTTGTTTAGTCCTCCTTTTCCACGCTGGAGTGAATAGAACATAAACTGCTTTTGCTTATCTTAATCTGTGCCGTATATTTTGTAGTTCTTTAAATGACCATTTCCACTTCAATGTGAGTCAGGTTTACAGACAAGTGTGTGGAAAAGCCAGGGATGCTGTACTTCTGCTGGTAAGTTGGTCAAATTAGCTGGTTGCATGTTAAAACCAATGTGATTTTTAGTTTGATTTTCTCGAGGAAATTGAACTTCCTTGCAATGTGAATCAGATTAATAAAGAACGTGAAGGAGAGCAAATTGATAGAGCATTACTGAAGAATGTTTTAGGTATCTTTGTTGACATGGGAATTGGAGAAATGGATTTCTATATTGAAGATTTTGAAGGACGAATGATCGACGATACTGGTGCTTATTATTCTCGTAAGGCATCAAAATGGATTCTGAATGATTCTTGTCCACAATACATGATAAAGGCAAGTACTTTGTGGGGTTTTTCTTTCTCTTTGTATTTTGGCAGTTAATGTTTGTGAGAATGAAACTCAGTTTGATTGCAGGCAGAGGAATGTTTGAGGAAGGAATCTGATAGAGTTTTGCACTACTTGCACAAAGACACCGAGTCAAAGTTGATAGAGGTTAGTGATTGGCAGTATTCAGAACAGTTGTTTCTTTTTAATTTCTTATAATGTAGGCAAATATGCTTACAACTGTACAACTAATAAGTTTACAGTTATTTTGATATTCTAATATTAATAAGGTTGTTAACACTAATTATGTTATCCTCCATCTAGAAAGTGCAACATGAGTTATTGGTAGTGTATGCAAACCAATTGGTTGAGATGGAGCATTCAGGATGCCAAGCATTGCTGAGAGATGAAAAGGTATCCAATGATTTATTGTTGCTTCAGCTTTTTCCAGTGTTATCCCCGGCCATTCTGCATATTTATTAGTTTGAATCATTTTAGGTCGAAGATCTTTCAAGGATTTATAGGCTCTTCCATAGCATACCTCAAGGCTTGGAACCTGTTGCTACTGCATTTAAGCAGGTTGCTTTTCCTTTATCAATTTATTTACTAAGGACCGTATCTTTTACCTTCTCTATGGTCCTGACGGCTTTTCTCCCTGTTACAGTACATCACTGCTGAAGGAAAACTCTTGGTCCAGCAGGCTGAAGATGCTGCAAGTAACAAGGTACTTTTTTTAATTATTTTTCTCTTCATTTGATAGTTGGTCAATTGTGCATCATTACTTTATGGCTGTTTCGATGTGGTGCATTTCTAACGATTCCAGTTAAACTTGCTCCTGTGATTTGAATCGTTAACCACCAAGTTTATGATCATAAGCCTTCTAATTGTTTGGTCCATACTTAGCACACAAGTAATCTTGTCGCGCAATTGTTGCATTCGAAATTAATGTTAGTTGATTTCTTTGTAATGATGGGGTCTTGCCATGAAAGTATTTGTTCTAAATCCAATCAGCATATGTTTGGTGTCAACTATGTGTTCTAATTTAATATTTTGGTCCCGAATGATGACACTTGTTTTCTCTTCAGACTGCAAATGGTGGCGCACAAGAGCAGGTGAATTTCTCATCTTGCAGCCCATCATATTAGAAAAGAATAGGAAAGGCCAATAGTTGACTCTTAAGGGTGTGCTTTTCAGGTCCTTATCCGAAAGATTATGGAACTGCATGACAAATATGAGGCTTTTGTGAATGATTGCTTCCAAAACCACACGCTATTTCACAAGGTTTGGTGTGAAGATACTTTTTGTTTTCTCATTTTTGGCATTGATGAGATTCTTTTTATCCAAAAGTAATAATTTTCTTCTCCTTGTCTCTCTATCTATCCTTTTGTTATTTTTTTAAACAGGGCATGAAAGAGGCATTTGAGGTATTCTGCAATAAAACAGTCGCTGGCTGTTCAGGTGCAGAAATTCTTGCAACATTCTGTGATAACACTCTCAAGAAGGGTGGAAGCGAGAAACTAAGTGATGAAGCTATAGAAGAAACTCTGGAAAAGGTGGGTTTACAATTTTATAGATTCTTCCCCAACTAATAGTTAGCTTTGTCAAGTCCTGCTCTCATTTTGACAAAGTGTAATCTGTGTGGTTATGTTCTGCAGATAGTTAAGCTGCTTGCATATATTAGTGATAAGGACCTTTTTGCCGAATTCTACAGGTAAAACTGATTTTCATTTGATGTTGTATCACAACATTATTCATGTACTGATTTCTTCATTCACTGATGTTTCTACAATCACGACAGGAAAAAACTTGCCCGACGTCTTATCTTTGAGAGGAGTGCTGGCGAGGATTACGAAAGGATTTTCTTAACCAAACTGAAACAGCTATTCGGTGGGCACTTCACCTCAAAGATGGAGGGGATGGTGAGTTGACCTAGTTCCGAATCGGAGTTTATTATCCCACTTACCTCTGTAGTTATCTGAAGCATGGCTATTTACGGCTATTCCAGGTCACAGATATAACGCTGGCAAAAGATAACCAAAACTCCTTTGAGGAATATCTTGGAAGCAATCCACAAATAAAATGTGGATTTGACATGACAGTAAATGTTCTGACAACTGGATTTTGGCCAACTTATAAGTCATCTGATCTTATTCTTCCTCTTGAAATGGTAAGTAATTTTTCTTAGTCATGTGTTGATTTACATTTATTTGCATATGAAATTTTTAATCAAGAAATTTTCAAGTCTCATCTCCTCCTTTTACGTTCAGGCTAGAGGTGTTGAAGTATTCAAGTCTTTCTATAACAGAAAAGCCAATAGCAGAAAACTCAGCTGGATATTTTCACTGGGAACGTGCCATCTTAATGGCAGGTTTGAGCAAAAGACTATCGAATTGGTTGTGTCGACTTATCAGGTATGGCTATAAGGAACTAGTGAACAGAGTACTACATTTTTATTTTTTTTACAGAGGATACGTTTTCTGAATTGCGATTTTTGTGTTAACAGGCAGCAATTTTGATGCTCTTCAATGAAGCGGATAGGCTCAACTATTCCGATATCATTGCTCAGACAAACTTGACGGATGACGACTTGGTTAGATTGCTTCACTCTCTATCATGTGCTAAGTACAAGATCCTCAACAAGGAACCAAACACGAAGACGGTTTCTCGGACAGAGAATTTTGAATTCAATCATAAGTTTACTGACAGAGTGAGGAGGATCAAGGTTTGAATTTCTCACTCTGGAGTAGTATTTAGTTTCCATCCACTTTCAGTTTTCATAGTTTTCACAATTCATCAAAGATTAAGCTGGATTTCATTTGCAGATTCCACTTCCACCAGTTGATGAAGGCAAGAAGATAATTGAAGATGTTGATAAAGGCAGGCGATTTGCTGTTGATGCAGCAATTGTTCGCATAATGAAAAGTAGAAAAGTGTTGAATTACCAGCAATTGACTGTGGAAACTGTTGAGCAGTTGAGCCACATGTTTAAGGTATGTCTGTTACTCGGCGTACAAATTGCACTAACAGGAGAAAATCAATATGACGTTTTCAACATTTTGCATTTGCAGCCTGACGTTAAAGTTATCAAGAAACGGATTGAAGATCTGATTACACGGGACTACTTGGAAAGAGACAAGGACGATCCCAATGTGTTTCGATATTTGGCATAAAAGCATACCCGTGATTGTGAAATTGCTGTGATCGGCTCTTTATTTGGAACCTTGCCCTTTTGTTTATCCTTTTTTTCTAACATAGGATAGGATTCCCTCACACTTATGTATATTCCAAAAAGAGAGTAGAATTCAATTTACGGTCAATGCACACAAATACACAAAATATGTGCCACTTCTTTAGATGACCTGTTAAACCAAATTCAATTAAAGACTTAACGCTGCCCCAACTCACCCAGGTTCAGACTTGCTGGATATTCAAAGCCCTGAAGAACTGCCATCATTTTCATGTCATCTTTGGAATACGCAGGAACGAACCAGTAGCTCTTGTCCATCCCAAAAACCTGATTATAGAAAGTCGGAAATAGTAATCATCAACTACAACTGACATTGCATATTGCAGAAATTGTTGCTGCCTAAGACCTATATTCCAACAAAATGTAGCAAGCATTATCACTATATACAAGTACAATGAGGAAGATAATGAGTTCTTTAAAGATCAAATAAGATCTAACTTAAATTTGTGCATTGTTAGTTTCGGGTTTAGATAGTAAAATAAGAGGAATATACCAACTGCATAAAGTTTCATTCGTATGGGTCAAGACTGAATTTCAAATAGAATAAAGCTGTTTACAGGGTTTTGCAGATGTATACACTAAAAGGAAAATATGTTATGGGAACAGTTCTATTTCTTGATTAAGCTATGAAAGGCAGCACCAATAAAGAAGATTAGGCAGCCAACAGCAAGAATGCAGGCATAAATTAGAAATTTTTTGGATAAATTTAGAATCCATAATGATGAAACTAGTTACCAAGCTTTTACTTACTTCAGGATCTTGATTAAAACCACAAATTTCACAACCTTGTGAACAGAAGCAACATGAATTTTGTAAATGGCAAGGTGAACCGAGAAGTGCAATATTGAGCACTAAACTAAGATATTTTTTCTACCACACTATGAAAATCACTATAAATGAAGCTAAATACCAATACATTCAAACACACAATTGTGAAGATACCATTTGTGGGCACATTTGTAGACGTACACAAACATGAGAAACTGAATAAACATCATTTTCAAGACCAAGGTTAACCTGCTCAAAATTTTTCCGTCGGCCAAGGTCATAGCACCATTTTGCATTGGTTCTCTTTTCATATGCCTGAAAGGCAAAAATTGAGTATGAAAAACATGAAATAAACCAGCTGAAAGCTTTTGTTAATTAAGGTTATGAAGGAAAAGATATAAAGCAAACTGCATCACCTCAATTGTGGTGGTGTTGGCTAGTACCAATGCTATATGCATAATTAGGAAGCCCATCACACTCAATGCAAATGTTAGGTTGAAAACTGAAATCAAGTAAGCAAAAAGAGATGAAAGTGTGCTACAGATATCCAAACGAAAATAAAATGATGATTTTTTGTTAAACCATACCAAAAGTGATAAAAGTTGCTACAAGGGTTCCTGGTGTTCCACTTACTTCACCATCCGTAAAGAACGCTATGAACAATGGCAACAATGACAAGGTAACAAGAGTTGTCTCGAGAAATGTGTAAAACTGCATAAAAGTGACAAAATTCTGACTAAGTATTCTGTTCCCAGAAATATTCAATTGAGTTTGATAAATAAAGAAAGATCTCTTCTGCATAGAAACTCTAACACCTAGAATTATGAGCAGCCTATTGATGTAACATGCAAGGAAAACAGCTTGTAACCAACAATGGAAGGGGAAAACTGCCTAGCTTAGATAGTACTTCAACAATGTTATCTTTGCTCATCTTCTTGTGCATTTCAGTTTCATTGTAAGAAATGCTCAAAAAAATAATGTATTGAACCTACTAAAATTGAACTATGGATGAAAAATATTTCCTTTGATAACTATGTGTTCATTCAACCCAACAAAACAAAAACCCAATTGAAAATATGCAATTCTGATTACAAAAGTAAACAAAACAAAACAGCAGATAAATAAGAAAGAGAAAGAATATAGCATACTATTCCTTAGGGATAAATATAGGCGAAACATAGGCTTTTTGGACAAATGAAGACTGGAAATTTCTTGATATGCACACAAATACATGGACGAGGAAAAAGAACTTCAACAAACAACAAAAATTATTGAGTTGCCGCAAGTATTTTCAACTGATTTATGCAAGTAAAGAGTAAAGTTATAATGACCAGAAATCATATCTTGTAAATTCATTTTGTTAAACCGACTTCTATCCAAAATATCTTAAGCACACATCGATACACAAACATACTAACGCCCAAACTTAATTATCAATTGCAAATTAAGTGAAAAACCAAGTAAAGACATTTTTGAATAACAGTTAACTTACCAAGAAAAGAAGAAAATATTTGTAGTTCAATGCCCCAACACAGTTAACAACCCACACACAATGGTGGTCCATTTTCAGTATACACCGTCCGCCTAAAAGAAATCAATAAAGTAAGCTGACTTCAAGCAGATGATATACAAAATCATCATCCTAAAAGACAAGTCAATCTCAAGAACTCACAAACAGAACAATGATGGCAACGGGGTGGTTTAAACTGTTTGCACTTTCTACAAAATCTCCTTTGCTGATTGGCTGGCTCACCAACTATAGCCGATTGCTTCAAACCTACAATTGCACCAATATATTCTGATGCCATCAATGGATCTGCACTACCACTCTCCTCATCATCTACTGAAGGTCGCCAATTTGGTGGGACACCACCTGGATCCGTTAAAACAGTTGCAAAGTAGCTCCATAATAGCATGGCCAACTACAGTACCAAATCCATTCTTGAAAATTAGCATGGTTGGGAGAAGTTCTTTCTGTGGTTATCAGCAAGATTATTTTATAAAGTACACTGTTCTCGATAGTATTTTGTCCTACATTATCTATTTGCTTACAGGAGGGGTAGCATGCCATCTTGTGCATGGACAGAATCCAGTAAATACGTACTTGAGACTTCCACGTGGTTTTTGATTATCTATGTAGGAAAAATCAATAATGTCGAATCAAGATCAACTAGGCCAGAAATAAAGCATTGGTTTGAGCCTTCTTTGGAGTCAAGGTAATAGCCATAAATAGCCATCGACTCCTAGGAAAGGGTTAGAAGAAGCTATACGCTTGTTACCTTCCTAAATAACTCCTTGTGCTAGACATAAAGAAAAACAGAAAGGCATACTTTTAAAGTCCCATTACTCATGAATGTTACAAGATCCATACCTTAGAAAGTACATGGTAAACCTAATCATTGAAGTTCATCAAGGAAAATGAAAAATATATTGCCAATTCTAAGTTCTGGAATACTAACTCAACCAAATCAAGCAACTCCAACTTCAAATCTTTAACTGGTAGCTAATATAGTCATTTTCCATTGTATCCAATCTTGCCAAGCACATGTTTACACAACCAAGGATTTGGATTCCATAAAGTGATACAATAACATTTCTAACAGAGGAGAAACAAGCACAAAAGGAAAATTTTCCAAGTGTATGTGGTATTTACTAGAAATTTTCATATGATATTATATGCAATGCAACCTCAAACATGAAGTCCAACTTTAAGTTACAAGAAGGAGTGCACCTTATCTACATTCAAAATTTTCCTATGCTTATCATTAAAAGGTGTACTCTGAAACAGAATATGAAACATATCCTTATGCAAAAGTTCTGTAAGCTTATAAAGAAATGCCTTTTACGAGTATCAAACAGGTTAGGTGACTATTTATACTGGATAAACGTCACATGAACTTAATATCTTGTAGCAGAGTAAATATCACAACATATAAAGGACAACAACGTAAGTGACTCAGAATGATTTGCAACAAGGAATGGCAATTCGCCAACCGTTTGACAGGATGCAGGTAAACTGTGTTAATGAAAAAGCAACTGCAGCGGTGCAAGAACTTGCGAACCAACGTCCCTAACACACTAAAAATTTCATACCAACACACTAATATTAATTTCACGCCAAAAAAAAAAAGAATAAGGTACAACTTTCATTGCCCAACTAACTTCTTCATTCCACTTTAATGAAAGCAGCCACCGAAACATAAGGATCAGACATAGTAAACAAGATGACAGATTAACATCATTCTATAAATGAAATGGACGTTGATGGTATTTGAAACTTACCAAATAATGGAACAAAAGCAAGACAAGAAAAGCAATTAGCGAGTCACGGCCACCACTGAATAGAGTTGGACCATATTTGGCGATAACAACAGCATAGTATGTGACCCCGACGATGCCAAGGACCAAAACCATCATAAGAGAACCAAGGGCTCGCAGCGCTGTGCAGAACTTGAAGACGTTCCAAGCCATAACTTTAAATTGGCCGTCTGCTTCCCTCCCCAATCGATTCCTTCTCCAAGGTTTGTGTCCGAAAAGAAGCGAACTTTCTTAAAGGAATCCTGGAACTAGGAAATGGGTTGCCCTTGGATTCTGCAATCCTTAGAATTTCAGACCAAAGCATGATCGCAATGTTTTCCTGGCATTAAAAAAGAGCGTAAAAAGAAAAATAAAAAGGAAAGATATGTGCGGTTCATGAGGCCCAAACTCAATGCTCAATAATAAGATGAGTTGGGAATTCAGTTGACTCATAGCGCATCCTTGCTTCTCAGTTGGGCTTTCTATTAGGTACCGTCATTACCACAACCTTTGACCAGCCAAAGCCCTGCATTCCAGAAGACGCCTGATGCGCTCGTTGATATTTTTTCCTAGTAGAGTTATTTATTAAGGCAATTACAATAATTTACTATAATATTTACAACCTGTGCCCAAGTGAAAAAATAATTATTATATATTTTCTTTAAGATAACTGTAATAAATACTAAATAGAATATACTTCTATTATTGTTGGAATTCAACCGTGATCTAATCACGGGCATAATAAAAAACAAAAATTTTTACAGATAACAGATTTTGATAATTAAATGAACTTGAATAAAACACAAATCGATCTACAAATCGTTCTTTGCTCGTTTTTCTGTTGAAATTTTTGTGAAACTTTTCTAATTGATTGACTAAAAGAGCATAAACTAACAATCATTAATCAGTCCGGAGAAAAACAATTGGTGGAAGTAAGTATAAATTGAATAAGTTTTATTTAATATTTAAGGACTTATTTCTATTTGTTTAACTATCATACATTTCTTATATCATATTCAATAGATATGCAACTTATCATATATATGTTAATTAGGTTGCATATGATAACATTTTATTTTTTAATAAGAGATATTTTGTACTTAGTGACAATTAGAAATTTAAAATTAATAAATAAGAATAAGAATAGTTTTTAAAACGTATAAATAAAATAAAAATGGTTAAATCACGGAATAAATTTATTGCATTTAACAAACCTTAATTCAAAGTGTACAACCTAGATGGGTTTTGTTTAAAAAGGGTTGACAGATAACATTGCATTATCATAAAAGTAAAATATCGAACTCATCGAAGCCAACAGAACTAGTTTTGTTTTTATCGTAACAACACATCAGGGCCAAAAGTCAGCTCTTATGGTATCAGCTCACATACGCTTGGTTCGTTTGCTCATAATTTTGTCTGCAGATGGATTACTATTTTCTTCTTGGAGGCAAGCTGGACAAGTGTTAGTCCCTTAACCACATGCAGGCATTTGATAATTATAAAGACCAGGATCATCTAATCTAGATGGTTGAATTTTATTAAAATTCTAAGTTACATTTTCAAAGTTAGAAGTAGACAGTTTTTAAGTGGTTGGGTCGGTCGTGCTAGGTCCAGGCCCAGACATAGAACGGCAGGTGGGCCGATCGACCCATTCATGGACAATGACCTAAACCTAACAAGTATTTCTTATATAAGGTATTACCTCACCATGATACAGGTACGACATCAGAACCCTAGTATTCTCTGTTCACAGATA
>JAOSBL010000211.1:28935614-28962975 GCA_027568915.1 Erythroxylum roraimae | reverse complement strand
ATGGAAAGAAAACTCCGATGACTGCAAGCGAAGAGATGAAGAATAGAGAGAGCAGAGATTGGAGAGTCGAACACGCATAAAGTGAAGAAATGTGCCGATTCCGAGCATTTATAATAGAGATCAACTGAACGAGCGCTCCAACCAACGTTGGACGCGTGGTGAAATCCGAGCCGAAGCTGGACGCGTGGCACAATCTGAGCTGTGGCGAATTAGGGTTGTCAAAGATCCGGAGTGGCACAACAGTTGAAAGGACGCATACGACAGCTGCACAGCGGTTACAAAAACGCTTCATTTCGAATTTTAAAAAATCTGTCAGAGAATACGTGCCGTTAGTAATGATTAAACCAAACGCCGTCATGCGTTAGGCGTCGACATTTGACCGATCGGCCCCATCACGAATTGTCGTACACTAGGAGTCGAAGTCTGATCGATCGGGCCTATCACGAGCTATCACAAAGACGAGTCGCACAATCCTCATGTACTCCTTCGACCCTTCTTCATGATCAGACTCGAGGAGTAGGGGGCTTATGGTTGGGTCGGTCGTGCTAGGCTCAGGCCCAGGCATAGAACGGCAGGTGGGCCGATCGACCCATTCATGGACAATGACCTAAACCTAACAGGTATTTCTTATATAAGGTATTACCTCACCATGATACAGGTACGACATCAAAACCTTAGTATTCTCTGTTCACAGATACCAAAACTCTCACCAAAAGACTAATTTGAGAGTCGGAAGGGCCTACCGGTAATCAACTCCCGGCGTGCCTTTTGTTGTTTTGCAGATATTCTCTAACCGAAGTCACTTAGACTCATGAATCCAAATAATAGCGTCCTGCCCCATCAAATTCAGATAGAACCACTAAGAAAATTTTGTTATTCAATGATCAAATGGAAAAGCTGAATCTCGCTTAAATGAATGTAAGCGAGGATACGGTGAAAAGGAGCAGGCACGACTTATAGAATAAGTTTATAGTGCTCAGAAGAGGCACAACAGTTAGGGGGTAAGTCCATGTGAACTTGGAGAGAGGGGGCGAGACTTTGCATGTGAACAACATAAATGAGACAAATGGGAGGTTTATCTTCAAGTGGTCCCATCAGGGTGCCACCTGTCTCTACTAGTTTTTTTAAACTTAGACCTGGTTGGTAGGCATTAAATGCACATCGATGAAAAGTTCTATCAGTGAAGTAAATGCGTTTTTACGATTGGAGACTCGAGATGTGACATCTTCTCATTAATTACCTTATGTTGGCTTTTCTTTTCGGTCAGTCACATTCTCCTCTTCCAGTCACGACTTCAAACCTGAGTTTAATCTCCTTACTGACGCACCGCGGCAAAGTTTACAACCCTTCATTTTCATTTCAAAAGAGAAAGGAACTAATAGTCTAATAACCTTTTCCTTTATTACTTCCTGAACTATAAATATCTTTTTTTATATGAATTTTTTTTTCTCGCAACATGTTTTAGTAAAATTTCAATTATAGGAAGAAACTTTTCAGTTATTTATATCTAAATTATTATATTCTTAAATTAAATAAGTTCCTTGCGGGAGGTAAAATTTTAACACCAAATTTTAAACGGTTGCATACATGAGGATGGTTTAAACTTGCGACCTCACTTAACTTAGAAAAGTTCCTTACCAACTTACTTACACCCTGAAAATTTATATGAAATTTAAATGTATATATATATATAAACATCCACTTAATCCTTACACCCAACAAGTCTATAGGAAAATCATTAATGATATGCAATATCTGGACTAAGTAGCTAGGACGAGTGTATGCTTATCCTTGGCTAAAAAGCATTCATTTCTTCTACTTGTTGTTTGATTTTCTGAGGAAACAATATATTTATCGTTGATGGCATTCCATAATTTCACACCTTGGCCTCCCAGCATTTGCTCTAAGGATGTTGTTCATTTAAATCATACATGTATTTGTATACTTTACGGTTCATTCAAAACTTGAAACACAGAAGTGCCCATCTGTGCAAAGGATTATGCAGTTTATTTTGTTTTCATGCTGAAGATTTTGGCTAAGTGCCTCCAGCAATACACTGTCCAAGAAAGTCCCTAATTTGGGTATCCTCTATCCTATTGTCGAACAAGAAACTTTTTGCATGCACAATCCATGGTGGAATTGGGTGGGCGTCTAAAGATCCGACTCATATGTGATTTGATGCATGTGCGTGTTAGTGCATTAACTAGATCTTCTCTCTTTTCATATTGGTAAGAGGATAGGCTCCGACTTTTCATACACTAAACACAAATTTGAGAAACCAAGCATGCCCTAAGTAATGGCCACTTATTTTTAGCTATGCGGTTTTATGATAATCCTTCTTATTTGAAACTTAACTAATGATCTATTGGTTTAATGTTAGTTCTACGACTATCACGTAGTAACTAACTAATTAGGTGCTCAATTTTCTATACTTCGTATTACTTATTTGCTTGCTAACTAAGCAGGTGAGCTTGGAATTTTCTGTTTATGGTATAATTAAATAATCAAAATAAGAAAAAGTCGGTAGTCTATCACATTTTGGGTTATAAGATCCTTTGGCATTATGACAATATGAAATGTTTATTAGGATGATGAAGATCGGTTTGGTGGCCCATGCTCCTACCATTGAATACTTGCAGGAAGAATACTCTACATATGGAAAACACTTCTAAACAAGAGGGAAATTGTACACATATCGAAATGTGCACGTACGAAGATAGAAGGAAAAAGAATAAGAAAACAATTGCTGACACTACTTGAATTGTGACAAAAACGTGATGCACAGTGGGCAGAGACACTGGTAAGGGCTGTTTAATATTTGTCTCGTGATTCACGGTCAAGATGACAAGTTAAACGAGCCAAGAAAGTGAAAGAAAACGAATAAGAGACTGAAGCATAAAATTTGCATCATTCCACCCCAACACATCTTATCTTCGTAATTTCAAAACACCCCAAGAATACTCTATAGTTCAAAACAAACCGAAGTCTTTCTTACAGAAAGACAGGAATGGCTCCTCCTTCTAAATCCTCTTCCTTTTCTCCATATCCCCATCAACCCCTCCAATTCACTCCTGTAAGTACAGCTCCTGTTTGCTTCATGAGCAAGAAGCTTCTTTGACTCTTTAACACTGCAAAAGCTGCAGTCTCTTTTATTTTATTGGATATATAGGATTTCTTTGCTTCGCTGATATGTTAATCTTGTTTTTCTTTTTATCGGGTAAGGCAGATTCAGGAATGTGAAAGAGAAGATCAAGAAGATGGATGCAGTGACGGGAGAATTAGTCCAATCAAAGCTACACCAGTTGGTTGTAAAGAGACAAGAACAACTCCAACAAACCATCGAACACCATTTCATGACAAATACACCAAGCCTGTAAACTCTAAGAGACGACAGTGGATTGGTCAGAAATGCGGTGGTAATGATTCAGTCTCTTGCAATAAGTGTCGACCGCACGCGAGAGAGAAGATCTCTGTTGTTCCTCTGGATAATAATGGCTTAAACAGGCTCTCCTCATCCATTCCAAGTCCTAATGCGATTTTCAAGTCTATCTTCTCTTCACTTGTTAGAAAGAGCCCAAAATCTTCTGACGTGTTGACGGTCAGAGACGAGCAATGGAAGCATGCAGTGGTTGAGCTATCACACAAGTTGACTGAGACTACGAGAACGAGAGATGAAGCGCTTCTTGAAGCTTCAAGGCTAAAGCACTCTATGACTGAGCTTGAGAAGAAGCTTAACAAGCTTGAAGTTTATTGCCACAATCTGAAGTCGGGGCTCGAGAAATGTAGCGGCAATTCACCTTATCAGACTGGAAAAGGTCACAGTGTGATCAGTCGTGAACCGAATATTGCAGGTTTTAATGATAAAGCGATAGAGCAATTCTTGGTTTTAGTATCAGCAGCTAGATCCTCTGTTCGACTCTTAAGCAGGGCATTGACAACGCAGCTAAAACACCTGGGATGCAGAGTCTTTGAAAGATTATCTATGCTTTTGCAACCTTACGATATCAATATTTCAATCTCCAAGAACTCAAAAACTGTGCCTTTTTACCTTGAAGCCCTCTTGAGCAAAACTTTCTTTGAAGACTTTGAGTCTGTTGGGTTTCAGAAGGGTTCAATAAATCAAGTACTGAATCCGATCGCTAGATGTGAAGCCAACTACGCATCTTTTAATGTGCTTAAGGAGTTGAAATGGGAGGAGGTATTGAATAAAGGGACAAGGCATTTCAGCGAGGAGTTCAGTAAGTTCTGTGATAGGAAAATGAATGAAATAGTAACTATGTTGGGTTGGAACCGAGCTTGGGCCGAGCCATTGTTGCAGGCATTCTTTTGTGCTTCTAAAAGTGTGTGGCTTGTTCACCTCTTGGCCAACTCGGTGCACCCATGTCTAACAATCTTTAGAGTGGATAAAGGAGTGAGCTTTGACACGATTTACATGGAGGACGTAGGTGGAGACAGGGCAAGAAACTTGGTCCCAACCATGGTTCGAATCATGGTTGCACCTGGATTTTATGTGTATGGCAACGTGGTTAAATGCAAGGTCGTGTGTAGGTACTGCAGCAATGGGATTAGCAATTATAAGGGCTTAACACCTTCGCCTTTCACAATGTTGTGATTAGTTTAAAACATCTTCTGCAGTTGTTTAATAAATCTGCATATTGAGTGACTAAAAATGTGTGTTTGAACTGTTGAACTGGAGTTTTTTTTTTGGATGTTTCAAAGTTACAAGTTGACATTTTCTAGGAAAACTTTGTTTTATTCTATGTGCAGTCAATATGATTGTCATATATTGTTATAGTTCTTGGGGATTGAGTTCTCCGTTCAATGAAAGACCAGACACTACTCTAGATTCCCACCCCCTCGGATCTTTTGTCCTATTTTTTGTGTACCAATCCTGTCCTATTTGATCTCAACCATCCATCTTGGTAGGTTCTCAACCATCCATCTTGGTAGGTTTCACCTTTGCGGAAGGAATAATCAAAGAAAGGCGTATACAAGATTGGATGCCGCTCGTGATTCTTTTTGGGGTCTTCTTAAGTTTATTACAGAGGAGTTTAGAAAATATAGCCATTACTCTTAGATATCGTTTTCTTGGTATGGCATTGCCAGTTCATCTCTATTTCTATGGTCTGATTCATTTCTGTGTGGGGTTGTTCCTTCTCAAGCTAGCTGACAAGAACTAGGATGGTCATTTCAATCACACTGAGCGGAGTGCCCCTTCCTTTGAAGCTTGAATCTTTGTCCACTTTCTATCTGCTTCTATGAGACCCCATAATCAAGTTGTTTGTTTATGCTATGGTTTGGAAGACAAAATATTAGGGATTGATACTAATACTACTTTATAGCAATGCAGGAGCCAATTCACTTTTGGCGCCTTGTTTTTTAGTCTTAGGGTGGTCTAATCGGGGATTGGGATTCCTTAAAGAGCTTTTAGTATTCGACCTGTCATGGGTTAGAGTTCTTGGGTTAAGCCTTTAGGGATTTGATTTCATAGGGACCCATTCCATAGACCACCCGTGGTAATTGGTGGATGAATTAAATCAAAACGAGATTGTGACAAAATGTAATTTATTATTTATCCTAACATGTCATTATTAGTGGGTACACATCTAGAGGTTATAAAAAGAAGTCGCTTTTGGCCTTGTTAATGGTTTATTGACAATTTTAAAATGATTTATAGCATTAAATTCATGTAATATTCTTAATCATAAAATCAATAGAGAAAGTTTGATTTGATTATTGGATTGATTTTATTTTTTAAAAATTAATTTTTTTGTTTATGAGTTCAAACCTAAATCTTTACTTTGAATTAAAACTTTTTAAAAGTTTGAGATTTATATAAATTTAAATTTGAAATTTTCCGATCAACTCAAAAATTTGTTCAATCTCAAACTCAATTAAGTTTTGGTTTAGGACCAACTTGTTACCATAGTTCTAATTAATTCTTTAGGCTATGTTTAGTTAAGAGTTTATTAATAAAATAGAATGAAATGTAATAGTATTTTATCATTTGAGAGGAGGATTTATAATGAAATGAGATGGAAGAGGAGAGTTTCATATTACATCTTATTATATTATAAATAGTAAAAATAAAAAAACTCCTGATTTGGTGAGCTTAAGATAAAATGTAAAATGATAAATAACTTTACATTATATTTTATTATAAGCCTTTTATTCATATAATATTTTACTATATTACATTGTAAATTCTTCTATCACTCTAAATAACAAATTTTCAATATTACATTTATCTTATTATAATAATTTCATTTCATTAATAACTCCTTCGTGGGCTTAGCATTGGTGCAATGGAATAATTTTCAACGCGAAACATGCTTACATTTCAGGAAGAATTAGTAGAGACATGGGCCAATGGGCCTATGATCTTGGTGTTACAACATACGCTTTTGGCGATGGACTAAGTAGTTACAACTTACACGTTTTACATTGGTGATGCAGAAAAGTCAGATAGCAGCTTTCAAAGAAATTGTTTCTAAAAGGGAAAGAAATTCAATCCTAACTTGTCTTGAATTTCTCAACTCTTGGACTATTAAAATCGAGTCATTTTCCAGTTTGTTACATTAACACTTTTGGCATCCAAACAATATTGACGACCAAGCACATACATCGACATGGGACATTTACCCCCTGTCCCTGTTCATACAACCGCCATTCTCTTACCTTGTGAAACTCGAATAATTGGTATAAATTATATATTAAGATTCTGACTGTATCTTTTTATTATAAAACAAGTAGATGCTTAACAATTAAGGATGCCCAAGTTTCAAAATCCACTACTTATTTTACAACCAATTATGGAACCTTCCTTCAAATACTTGGTTAATGTGAATGAGTTTAGGAACTTGACCACCTCAGGTTCTCTTGAATAATTCCAATAGGCGGCCATCATGTTTTTGTTTTAACGTTATCTTTCTTTGGGTTCAATTTTTAATTTACTTTATTTTAATAATTTTTATTGTTAAAAACTTATTAATTAATTATAAATTGAAATTAATTAATTAATTTTTATTTAATAATTACATTTTAAAATTTTAATTTTATTACTATCTAATATCGATTAAATTTTTTAAACTGGTATTTAAGATTTAAACATTAATAATAAATCTTCAATTCAAATAGAAAATTAAACAACGATAAATTCTTTCTCCCGTACATAAAAGGGCTATATTGTAAATTCACAAGCCCATAATAGCATACCAATTGCCTCCGGTCCAATACTTTTCCGGAGACGAAACGCGAAATCGCGGTTGCCGGTTCAACGAGGCCGGTTAGTCAAAAACATGCTTCCAGGTAGGCGTCAAGCCCCCATTGTTGTAAAATTATATAAGTAGACACATATCTTTAAAAACTACAATTAAACAAATCTTAACTAAAAGATTTTCATTCCCGTTCATCCTTTTTTCTCTCTCTATCCCGGTTCGCTGTTTTCATTTAACCTCTTGATCTGTACATTTACTCTTCTGTTTCGCTCGCTTTACCGATTTGTTCTTTCTCTGGTTGAGCCTCTCTCTGATTGTCGTTTCCGGATCGGGGAGGAATCGACGCTGAACAGCGAGGTCTAAGGGAGAGAGATAATCGGAGCCTTCGCGTGATCGGCCGGGAAATGTCGCTCTCTGATTCTGACTCGTCTTCTTCCTGTGGCGCCGAATACAGGAATTTCCGACAACTCACTCGTGAACGTGAGTTTATTCGTTTACTTTAAGTTATTTGTGATCTTGTGTTGCCTATTTCGTTTATTTTCAGTCGACCTTCTAGAGTTTGTGAAGTTAGTTTTCCTGTTTGGTTGATTTTGAGCAATCAGTGTTAAATTAAGCTTTTTTTTATGTACTTTGGGATTTGTTGATTTGTAGCACAGCTCTAGTTATTGCAATGTGTTAATTGCTATGGAACTTACCAACTTGGTGATTTGCAGTTAGGTTAACTAAACACTATTCATATCTTTGAAACTGAATTTTGATCTAGTTTTTTAAGTATTCCTGCGGAGTTTACAATTACAATTGTAGTCGTTGGCTTGATAAGGAATTTAGTGCTTACTTGTGCAAATTGGATAAAAATGACTTGAGCTTGAAATATAGATTAGTACAACTCCATCCTTGTAATAAGGCTGGTCGTACAGCATGTAGGATATAATATTTAAGAAAATATAATTTGCCTTTTCTTTTTGAATTTAATGTTATTGCTTTCTTCTCGAGGTAATGGGGAGACCACGACAATCAGTGTGGTCAAATAGTAGCCATTGGTGAACTTGTGAATTTCAGTACATTCATGATGCGACTTGAATATACTTAGGTGTTTACTGGATGTACATCCAGAAGAAATTGTTCCTAAACTTTCTCTTTTTGTGTTCATCTAAATAAGATCATCAGCTGTTATTCTCCAGCGTATGATAAAGTGTCCTGGATTCAAGAGTACTAACTTTTCAAGTTGATTGCTATATCTTCATGTTTTAATCCCATTGGGTGTCTTGACATTAATGAGTTTCTAATTAGTTTCTCGGATGTGATTTTGTTTTCTTGCCTGTCCAGGATTATTGCATGAAATGCTTCGTTCAGCCAAAAGAGGAGACTCAAAATCAACGTGGAAGGTAAATTATCTTTCAACCATTTCAACTTTGCGGTTCTCATTTGATCTAAAACTTTTTAAAGAAATAACTTCTAATGAAAAAACTGGACATGTTCTGCTTTTGTTGAGAAGTAGGTTATGGAACTCTTTTATATATATATACATCCAATAAATGACATAGCTTGAGACAGATCTCTGGTTCTTCTCTTCTAAATTGCAAATAAGGGATTAAAGTGAATATGGCTTCTCTTCATAGTGAATATATTGAGATTTAATGAATTTAAAAAGCTCTGTACCTGTTAAAGACACGCTCAATCATCTAATCTATCATGCTTTGATATGGAAAAGATCTTTCAGAGAAGTATTAGGTCTTTTGGTTCTTTTCTTGTAACTTACTTTGTTTGGTTGAATACATTTTGGTCCCATCCACATATACCTCTCCCTGCCTGACTACCTGGGCATTTGACTATTCTGCCTTTATTTACATATGTTATCCTGCTGTTTCTAATAAGAGGCTGTGAAACTTTTGTATGTTAATCAATATATTTCTGCTTTTCCCATATTATATCCTCTGTTATAGAATCATATCAATGTCGAGTATCGCTATGTTATAATTTTGTGTGCATATGGCTCATCAAAGTTTTTCCTGATCTTGTTATGTGTAGGTTCTCATAATGGACAAACTTACTGTAAAGATCATGTCTTACTCATGCAAGATGGCTGATATCACTCAGGAAGGAGTTTCATGTAAGAACGGAAAGGGTGAATTCTAAATATTAGGGAAAACTTTCTTGGTCCTTACATAATTTGTCCAAACATATACCCTCTAGGGCTATATTAGAGAATAACAATCACTTGTTATAGTTGCATAATTTTAATTGTAGAACTTATTATTTTATTCTCCTTTGTTCCTGAGATATTTATGCGCTGAAGCTTTCTTCTTTTTTGTGCATAACACTGCTAATGAAAAATTGACAGGCCTGGTTCCAATTTATTTCACCTCCACCAACCCAAAAAAGGAACAATAACTGAGCACATTGCATGTACCAGCATTTTGTTACTACTGCCTAAACAAATATAACCATGTATTGTAGAAACAAGGTAATACAATCTGCGCAGGATACTGACTCTTGGCATGAAAGACAAACATATGGAGGCATCCTGAACAAGTTCCCTTCCTGCTCAGCTTTAGAAAGCAATTGATTCAGGCTTGAACCATGCAACCATGCCATTTTCGCATACTTGACATTGTTTCTTTCTTCACTTTGTGAAGTAACACTTGTTCATTCAATTCTTCCTTTAGATAGCTCCCTTAATTCTGGAGCATAAAAGAACCCATCTAACAACCTGCCTATGAGCTTGAATAACCAATCTCAAGACTTTCACATTAATATGCTGCAGTCCAAGGCTGAAAGATGCTACTGTTAAGTTTCGTTACATTCAATGATAGGGCAATTGGTCAACTTATAATACAACCAGGGTTATTTTGTTTTGGTTTGGTAGCACAAAATTAATGTACATCATCCACATTCCTAGAAGTTGTAAAACTTTTATCATGTTTTCCTGCAGTGGTTGAAGACATATACAGACGAAGGCAGCCATTGCCCTCCATGGATGTTATATACTTTATCCAACCGACCAAGGAGAAGTAATATTCATGTTCTTTAGGTTACCACCCATATTGATTGTCATGGTGCTTCCTTGAGTTGTCAAATTGGGTCTTTTCCTGTCATATAAGTTCTTGGTTCCCTCTTTTGAGTTATTTAAGTGCTTTTTTTTTAGCTTTTCTCTTATGTAAAAATTTAAATGAAAAAATTCACATCGATTTATGTATTATAATGTGTTAATCAACAAAAAAAGCATAAAAGTGTAAAATCTGATGACTACAGATTTTGGGTGCCTGAATTGGATTTACATGTGTTCTTAGCAGAAAGCTAAGTAAGTTAAACTAATAAAGGGCTTTAGGTATGATGGAAGGTATTCAATAATATCTTCAAATAAATTTGAGTTTGATAAGCTTGATACCTGGACTTTTTTCAGACCTGCCTTTTTAACTGAGCTTTTGAGTCGTATGGTAGGATTACATACCATATTAAAATAGTTATCTGGCTTTCTATTGAATATTTGTTAGTCTTCTCCCCTTTCCCTTTTTTCTTTCTTCTTCTGCTTTGTTTTTGCCTTTCTAATGTTTAGATTTTCCTTCACTATTCATACACACATGCAGCTATGCACCTGTTAATTTATATAGTTGTCTGGATTTATAGTTGTTTTCTAATGATTATCCTATTTTGTAGTGTGATCATGTTCTTATCGGACATGTCTGGGAAGTCACCGTTATACAAGAAGTATGTGCAGAATTTTATTAATGATCTTAAGTTTTGGTTTAACTTCTTAAAGTCCTATATGCACATATTTTCCAATTGATTCTCTTTTCTGGCTGTGAAGGGCATACGTTTTCTTCAGTTCACCCATTTCAAAAGAGTTGGTTACTCATATTAAGAAAGATGCAAGTGTGTTACCACGCATAGGTGCATTGAGAGAGGTACGGCACTCATTTGTTATCAAATTATCATGTAGATAAAGGTGGTGAAACAATTTTTTGCCAGGTAGTTTAGACCTTTCCTCATATAAAGGAAAATTATTGTGGGATAATGATTTTTTCCCCCCTCGTTTGGCTGGTTGTGCAGATGAACTTGGAGTATTTTGCCATAGACAGCCAGGTATGTGACTCTAATATAGAATTGGTCCAACATCTTATCCATGCCATGGGCAATCACCATTATTCTAATTATCTATGCATTTTGTTCGCATAGTTTTGGTTCACTTTTCCACTGTAAGGTATTTATGATTTTTCATCGTTCTTGCAAGATGGCTGCTTAATATGTGTTTGAGCGGCATTTTAGGACACCTGATAATTGATAATATGATGCAGGATAATATCTCTTATGCTATCCTTAATCTTTAATCTTTTAATAGAATAGGCAGTTTGAGCCAGTTGGATGCTCTCCTTTGATCAAAACCAGTGGTCTGTTCTGTTTATGTGCAGCTTTGGTATGGTGTTTTTGTTTGTTTAGAAATATGTTCTGGCTTTTGTGGCCTTTTGTTTTCTTACCCTCTTTTGCTGATTTCACATTTACTAGGGCAGTTTCACTTTCGTTCTCACACTTTCAGACTAATGCTTTTAGATTTAACATAAAATGAATCCATTAAAAAAATGTACTGAGTATTTTTTTTCAGACCATATTTTAGTATTTCTGGTAACACTTTTGATATTTTGATTATTGGTTAATTTGACTTGGTTATCCTGTTGAGAATAGGAGAGAAGGAAGACTGCCCTAAAGTAATGTTTTGTTTCCAAGGAAAAAAAAAAAGGTTCATTATAGAGCCATTGTTTGTGGTTTCTGATGGGGTAACAGATACTCAAATATAACCATGTTTGGCCTGCTGAATATCCTGTGTAGAGTGCTAGAAGAAACAGGATGAAAGGATAGATGAAATACTCCTAGGAATTTTTCACCAGTGTCTTCAGACAGCAGTTACTAGCTTTCTAAATATTGAATATGAACTTGAGGTCTTTGGATGATTTAATCCTCCTTTCCCTGTTAGACATGAACATAAGCTTTCCACCATTTTTTAATCAGACCATGGGGAACATATTTCATGAAAGTCCTGTTTATCTATCAACTATATTTTTTTTTACCTTATGATGGTATGGTGTTTTGTTATGCCAATTTCTTCATACAGGGTTTTACAACCGATAATGAGAGGGCTTTAGAGGAACTTTTTGCTGATGATGAGGAATGTCGAAATGGTGATGCATGCTTGAATGTGATAGCCAGTCGTCTTGCTACAGTTTTTGCATCATTAAGGGTAATGATCTTTAATAGTGGTTTGCATTATTGTGATATTATTTAAGAGATTTATATTTCAAACATTGTTTTTCTTCTAACAATTCCAGGAATTTCCTTATGTCCGCTATCGTGCTGCCAAGTCTCTTGACGTAACCACCATGACAACTGTCCGTGATCTAATACCCACAAAACTTGCTGCTAGAGTTTGGGACCGTCTAATGCAGTACAAACAGAAGATTGAACAGTTTCCTCAATCAGAAACATGTGATTTGCTTATTCTTGACAGATCTGTTGATCAGGTATCTTCATTTTTAGAAACTATGTGATGATTGAATAGCATTTATCTTCATTATTGACATATTGTTGCATTCAATTTTTCATATTTAGATTGCTCCTATCATACATGAGTGGACGTATGATGCAATTTGTCGTGATTTGCTAAATATGGAGGGGAATAAGTACGTTCATGAGGTGAGTAGGCAATTTTTATATCTGTTTCTGCTACTGAATTTGGTGATTTTTGTTGCTATATCTCTTCTGTGAATTGTATATAAAGGACTCGCATTATTTAGGTTCCAAGCAAAGCTGGCGGTCCGCCTGAAAAGAAGGAGGTTCTGTTGGAGGAACATGATCCTATCTGGCTTGAGCTTCGTCATGCGCATATAGCAGATGTAAGGATGGGTCCTTCCGCCTTTTTATGGCTTGAAACATACTCCAGGTGCTTATTGGTCATTGTTTGGTTTGTTAGGCTAGTGAACGGTTGCACGAAAAGATGACAAACTTTGTATCAAAAAATAAAGCTGCGCAAATCCAACAGGGCTCAAGGTTAGTGTAAATTCTTTTACCTTGTGAATGCCACTTTCTGTGTAGCTAATCATTTTTTCATTTTGTTTTCTGTTTCCCCAAACTTTGAACTAAGTAGGAAAAGGTCTGTTAGGATTGGATGCATTTATTTTTACTGTTCCATATGTCAAGTCTCTGATAATTACGGCTATTAAAGGCAATTAATAATTTGCCATTTTTTCTTCTTTGTGCTTATGTCTACTCAATCATGATAGCTGATGTTTTATGTGGGATCTCTTTGTTGTAATGTCATATTGTGCATTGGTCCTATGTTTAGATGAAGATTTTTTCTTGACCCAGCTGATGGAGTTACTTGGTACTATAATAGATGATTGATATATAGACTAGGACTACTATTTTGAGTGTCTTTGAATGGAATATCACCTTTTAAGTTGTCTGCATACTGGATCATACCTCTTGTCTATTTTAGTAGTTCGGGATGCTTGCTGGAAGTTTACATCTTGTCACATCCACATTTTTTTGTGGCGGTGATATATTTGTCGTAGAACAGTTAGAAGACAAGTGGAGGCATAGATGAAATTTCAAGATTAGGAATGTTGACATTGAGGACGAATTTGGTTAATGTGACTTGTTTGGGATCTACAATACGGTTACAGCTGGCAAGGATTCTTTTATGGATCCAGAACTAAGGGATGTATATGAGGAAAGGAATAAAAGGATGAGAGCTTCTTGTTACAATGAAGAAAGAAAGTATGTCAAGCAAGCAAAATTTCATGGTTGCATAAATTCCAAGCTTAAGGCAATCGTTTTCTAAAATCTAGCTCTGGTGGAACTTGTTTTGTATGTCTTTGTTTGTTTTCGCGCCAAGAATCTGTTTTTCTACATCTAATCATTATTTTGTTAAGGTGGTAAAGAATAGATGTTCTCAAATGCAATGTTCTCTGTTGTTTTCCTTTTCTGGTTGGTGTTTGGGATGGAAAAATTTGAAACTATACATGTTTTATTAGTTGCTGTCTTGATATATTTCTCACCCTTTAGTACACAATTTGTGTAGAGAGGGTGAACTTTCTACAAGGGACTTGCAAAAGATGGTTCAAGCATTGCCGCAATACAGTGAACAAATTGAGAAGCTCTCCCTTCATGTAGAGGTTGGTGTTTTACTTCTTAGCAAAAGTATCGTTTGTTCATGATAATTAAATGTGAAAAAGGTGCTCATTTGTCAATCTGAAGGAAAGGCAAAATGTGAACAACTATTGTTCTACATTGTACAAATTTCAATCTTTTCTCTATTTTCCAACAGTTTAAGAAGAAGGATGGCATGGTTTCTTCTACATTTTTCTTTCCATAAATCTTTTTATGCCCTTGTAGACTTAGAGTTTGTTCAAAGCTGATCCTTAATTGGTGGAGCATTTCAGTTTTCCCTAGAAGATCAAACTTTAACAGTATATTAAATGACATTTGTTTTATATTAGTATATCAATTAAAATTACCCTATTTAGGGTTTCTTCAAGGCAGTGACATTTTAGGTGCAGATTGCAGGGAAAATTAACAGACTTATCCGGGAATTGGGGCTTAAAGATATTGGGCAACTGGAGCAGGATCTGGTTTTTGGAGATGCAGGAACGAAGGATGTAATTAAATTTTTAACTACAAAAGAGGTGAGTATTTGTGTTGAATTTTAAAGGACTAATACAAATTGGTAAGTGAACTGATCAAGAGGTAAGCGTCTTTGCAGGATGCATCGCGTGAAAATAAGTTGCGATTGTTAATGATTCTTGCATCCATTTATCCAGAGAAGTTTGAGGGCGAAAAGGGTCTTAATCTAATGAAGGTTGGCCTCCTAATGTTCTTTAACTGATTGTGTAGTTTGTTGTATTCTTTAACTGATTGTGTAGTTTGTTGTACTTTTGGTGTCCGTTACTAGATATTATATTTGTTTTACCTAAGCTGATGCTTTTCACAGTAATATGTTGTATAAATTTCTGATCGAGTAGTTTGCGTTATTCTTTCAGTTAGCCAAATTACCAGATGACGATATGAATGCTGTGAATAATATGAGATTGCTTGGGGGAGCCTCAGATACGAAAAAAGGTTCTGGTGGAACTTTCTCTCTGAAGTTTGACATTCATAAGGTGAACAAATCAGCTCATGAAATGCTTACTTCTCTTTGATGACTTTTCATATATATTAATTTATATTCTTCACAATTGTCAGAAGAAACGAGCAGCTAGAAAAGACCGCAGTGGTGAGGGAGAAACACCATGGCAGTTATCACGCTTTTATCCCATGGTAGAGGTATGCATAACTTGCTTTGTTTGGAATAATTTTGGACGTATACCATAATTTATATACGATAACTATTGAACTAATATTTATCTGGTCCGCCAGCTCCAGCGTAATGGATCAGTTTTTAGTTGTAATTTAGTTTGACAAATCAGTTGTCAGCATACAAATAGGCTGTATCTCTTTGGGGAAGGATATGTCATAAATTTTGGCATATATGTTTTTAATTTCCTTTTTAATGTAGGAGAGGAAATGCTGTTCTTCTTAAGTCTTGGTTAATGAGCTCCAAATTTTGATAGTTAATGGAATGTGTTCTTTTTTAAGGTTAACATTGTAAATCTCAAGTTTTTTTTTTTTTTCCTACGACTTGGGTTATTTCTAAACCTAGGAAATAAGGACCTTGCAGTGTATTCTTTTTCTGGCCTTCTGCAAGATTAAAAGCACCTTGAAATTTCACAACGTTTTAGGAACTTGTCGAGAAACTCAATAAAGGGGAACTTTCCAAGGATGAATATCCATGTATGAATGACCCAAGTGCTACTTTCCATGGGACTTCGATTGCAGCATCCAACCAATCTCAAACTCCTCATTCAATGAGATCAAGACGGACACCTACGTGGGCAAGACCTCGGAGCTCTGATGACGGGTATTCTAGGTGATGTTCTTGGCCTATATAGTGTTGGCATTTTTTGCTCAGCCCGTCCTGAAGTCAACAGGCTTGGCTCGAGTTAATGGGGTTTCAGGCTGGGCTTGGAATTTTATAGTTGAGCCTGCCCGAAGCCCGAATACATTAAGTGAAACAATATTATTTTGGGTAAAACGATGTTTTAATCACATTCAGTTTGCTATTTTATTTTGTGGATACCAACCACAGCATTGGAAATTTGA
Source organism: Erythroxylum roraimae (assembly GCA_027568915.1). Classification (NCBI taxonomy): domain Eukaryota; kingdom Viridiplantae; phylum Streptophyta; class Magnoliopsida; order Malpighiales; family Erythroxylaceae; genus Erythroxylum; species Erythroxylum roraimae. Next base: position 28,946,569 of record JAOSBL010000211.1, on the reverse strand, counting down.
TTTCTTCCCTTAATCTTTAGATAAGAACCTATTTATTCTTAAATGTCGCTCTCATGTGGTTCTCAACATTATATTCTGCACGATTGTTATTCCCTGATTAATCAAGGTGATTTTGTGTTTATGCAAGTTAATGCTACAAAAGGATGCTTGTGCAATTTGCACATCGTTGTATTCCTAGGAAATTCAAGATCCCATAGAGTACATTTACCCTTGTGCCATCAGTTCTAATTCTACTTATTTTCTTGTCTGGTGCAGTGATTCAGTGCTTAGACATGCATCTAGCGATTTCAAGAAGATGGGCCGACGTGTTTTTGTGTTCATTGTTGGTGGCGCAACAAGATCCGAGGTATGAAAAATTTAATACTTTTGGAAGTTCTTACAATGGCTTTCTTAATATTGCTTATGTCATCTTATGCCCTTTTTGTGCCTGATTTGATGATTAGTTGAGGGTTTGCCACATGCTTTCAAGTAAGCTGCAGAGGGAAATAGTTCTAGGTTCAACAAGTATTGATGATCCTCCCCAGTTCATTACAGTAAGTAGTTCTGAGTTTCCTCACTATATCTTTTTTCAACAATAGGATGTATCCCTCCCCTTTCCAAGATCTCATCCCACATGGGTCAGGATTTGAACCCAATACTTTGGTATGGGGGATGGAGTGGCCATCACGGGATCACTCTCGCAAAACCTCAATGTTCTTTACTCGTTAACTAAATGCACTGACAATAATCTATTTATTCTGAATTACAGAAGCTAAAGTTGTTGACAGCGCAGGAGATTTCATTGGATGATCTGCAAATATGAAAATTGTTGTACTGGATTTTGGATCCCATTTGTATTCGTAGATTCTCGATTTGGTTGTCTCCATTTTTTAAAATCTCAATGTAAAATGTCCATTTGTAGTTTGCCTGGTCTTGTGTCATGTTATGTGTAAGCATGCTGCCATATGCCGGGCTGTGTGTCTTCTAGTAGTGGGAGGATAAATTGGAGGTGCCAACGAGTTCACTCTGTATATTCTAACTTACTGGTAATCGATAGTGAAGGGTCGAAGGTGAGTTTTAAATAAAAATGTATTTGAGAAAATATTTTTTGATTGATTGACCGAGTAATGACACGATCGATGTTTCGCAAAGAAAGAAGAAACGGTTGAGAGAGTCACAAGAAAAAGAAGAATTTGGCATGACACCCCCCAAAAGGAAAAAACGGCAGCAGACGAAGTTGTCGGGTCCTCTAGCAGGCTAGCAAACTCTTTGCAGCTTTATTCATTCTGCTTACAAAATGTGCACAAGCTACTAATTACGTATCATAAGTACAGCGGAATGCTTTCTGAACATGGATCGTGGTTAATGAGGAACCGTTAAGAGAAACGGGGGTCATCAATTCTTGTACTTGGCCAATTGCAGTACGTTATTTCCTGTACGGTGTTTGTAGTGTATGTCACTAGGAAGGTGGGGAAATTGGCTTGAGTAAAAATTATTTGAGAAGTTCCTTTCAATGATTTAGAAGAAGCACTGAAAAAGTAAACAAAACAAAGAAATACAGATTATTAGACAAGAAAGAAATCACATCTCTAAAGCCCAAGCATTCTCCATGTGAACCCGCCGTTCTTCCTCTGGAGTAAAATCGTTTGGGATACCAAAGAGAATACGAATATCCTCAGGACTCTTGCCTATAAAGAGCTGTGCGGCCTTTTGGCAAGCCCTCTCAAACAAGTCGTGAATGTTTAGGTAATCCGTTGCCATTATGAGATCGAATAGGCTATGTGTATCAACATCCAGAAAACAAGCCTCCCAAGCCTTCAACTCTCCTCTGTTGGTATCTGCATCAACGTTCAGATTGATACCATAGATCGTATGCATTTTCCACCACTCTATGATTTTGGCCATCGTGGGACCGTCCACATTAGGTAGCGGAATCTCACCGCCGGCCACACCATTTTCCACCATCAACTTGATTGTTTCAGACATGACGGCCATGTTCTCTTTCACGTTAAACACCTGGTTGTCAGACGTCGTCAGCTTCCACACCCTCGCGTTGCAACTTGACGACATGATCAATGCTATGCTGTTTTATGTATGAGGCTATGAGCTCGCAACGCTAATATGATGAAATGTAACTAAATACCCCAAGGCTTGGTACTTGGTCGTTGTGCGGATGGAATATGATGACTTATTAGGGTGGAGTGGAATTAGAAATAAGATAGATTTCCAAATTATACAAGACAATGTTCTTGTTTTCCGACTAGGATAAGGAAGCCTATTATTTTTTGTAGTATGACCTTAAATAAATAAACCACGCGGCAAAATTCAATCCAACATGCATTGCGATTTGCGCAGGAGCAACAGTTTTGAGTTGTGGTAATGACACATCACCAGGGAAAAGTTATAATTTGAAATCAGAAGGAGAGGCTAGCCCATGTCAAGGTTACATCATAATATATATTTTAATTTTTAAGGCCTTCATTTCTTCTACAAGAACTTCACCAAAGCAATCCAATCCTCTACTCCTCTTCCCACGATTTAAGTATGGGCTTCCAACAAATACACCCAAGATTCAACCCAAGCACAAGAAAACCAAAAGGCGGGCTTAACTCTGCTTTTGTATTTGGTCCATCAATAGTTTGGTGACCCTAATTGATTAAAAAGCATGTGGAAACAAATCTGTTAATTTTAATTTCTGTCAAACTCAAACATCAAGGATTTGACCCAATGATGAAGAATATTTTGTCCTTGAATTTCAAGTCACGGAACTTGTTTGAAAATTGAAACTATAATAATCAGATTCTTTCTTATTATGATGGGAACCTAAAAAGTGATCACCTTTTTCTTCGACGAAGTAACCACCATCATAATTTTATTTCTTGTTCTATTCTCCCTTTTGAGCGTTAGTTTAGGCCTCTTTTCAGTGTAAGCCATAAAGAGAGAAGGTGACTTATGCTACCTAATGTATAATTGGTTTAGGTCCTTATAGTTAAATTGGTCCAAAAGCTTGTGTTATCCTGTCACCTTGTGGTCTATACGAGAAATTTTCCAAAGGAGTCGTAATATTTAAGGTTTATGTATTGCTTGTTGGCTAATCTTCTTTTTTTTTTTTAATTGCCTTGTACAAGATAGTTGGTACAAATACACCTATACCAAAGCATTGGCGGATATTTAAGATAATGAATAAACAAATGCTCTCCTCAATAGACTAATGGAACTTGTAACAAATAAAGCAAAAACATCAATAATGTTTTCAGATTATTCACACTACCGTATGTACAATGGAGACGTGATGGAGCCAATCAAAGAATCTGTCTTGTGTTTTAAGCATCCGACAAAATTGGACCCAAAAGGGCTTGTTTAGGATAATATTTCACAGTTGTCATCTGCATAACAATTTTAAGTTGAAAGCGTTTCTTAAAATGCTTTTGGGGACATACTCGCATTGTTAATGTGTTTGATGCACTTTTTGGGAGAAAATGGCTGCAATAATAGAAGATAATGATCCAGAGTCAATCTTCACATAATTTAATCAAGGGTATGCGACTTATATGCCAATATTTTGGGTGCTCAAGTCAAGCCAGTAAAGATTTCACAAAGACTTAAGTTTGGAAAGATAGTGTTTTTACTTTTCTGTATCAATAAATTATAGGCTGATGAAATTCAAGTGACGATTTGAGTTGGAAACTTCCAAGTTTAAATAACAAATCAACGCATAATTTGACTGCTAAAATGTGATTAACAGAAAAGCCGTCAATGAAGTTATGCTGATTGCGTATTTGGCCCACAAAGATCAACCAAAGGAAGCCCTTTAACTCATTTTCCAACATACCTCGTTCAAAATTAATTATAGAACCTGATTTTCCCGGGCCAAATTATTTAATTGCCACTATTTTAGTTTAATGTTTTATGCTTGATTAGATACCACTGAAACTTGGAGCTGGTCAGCTGATAAGGATAAAATATTGGGGTAGTCTTTTTATGAATTGAGAGAATCAACTAATTGTGGACCACAAGAAGAAGATTGTGAGATTAAATATGATAACTAAGGTGGAGAAGATGGTAACAATGATTCCGTTTGGTGTATTTGAAAGCTAAGTCCCAACCGAAGCTGATATTTTATACCTTTATTTGTAAAAAAGAAGAATAAGTTACACATAAATGTGATAATCAACACTTGCATGGCACATGGAATTGGCATGATTTCGTCACCATCTGTCAAAATGACTGATTACTTTCATAAGTTAAAGTGGAATCGAGGGAACTTAAGATTGAAGCTTTGTTCTGTTTTAGATGATAATCATTATGATTGTCTTTAATATAGCATAGAGACATCTTAGTAAAAGGAAAGCCTATTATTTGGTGGGGACCTAGTTATTATCTTTCATCACACGAATGATTTTTGAAATCCTGCCAATTTCTTTTTTCTTCATGGACATACTTTATAATATAGGCTTCAGTATGTCAAAATTCCATAACTCCACAGGCTTGTTTAAGTTTGATTGACGAGTAAAAAGAATAGAACAAGAAAAGTATACATATTTGCTACAAACACTAGCTTGAATCGTAATGTGTTTTCTCCCCTTATATTTCCAACATCAATGGAGGTTACAGTCCACTTTTAATGATAATAATAATAATAAAAGAAGCATGTAGCTTGCACTCACTTGGTGTTGTCAATTGAGAATATTATAATTTCAATTACAAAATAGTAGTAGGACTCTGTCCTTCCTCTGTTATAATAAGGCCTATAGTGTTATAATTAAAGGTTTCCTATATAATTTAAATATTTAATTTAATGTATTTTGAAGAGTTACCGATTGGAAACTTGGTAAAGAAGTTTGAAATATGAATATTGCTGGATTCAATTATAAATATTAGCATAATTTAGGAGATACTGTCAATGATAGAAATATAATGAGAAGAAAAAGTTATGTAACCATTCTATTTTGATTTTTTAAAGCATTAGTTGTTTCAACCCTCTTTATGATATTTTATTTTATGCTTGTATTTGATTGTTTGTTACTTATCACTTTGATTGATATTCATTCAATTGTCCTTGTTTCTTTTAATTTTGGTATGCAACGTCTTAATTATATGTTAACATTTTCATTCAACCCCAAAGTAATAACGATAAGCATAACCAATTAATTTTTAATTGGTGAAAGAAAACATGCTATGGTTGGTGATTTTAGAATTACATTTTGAACAACAAAGTCAATAGTTTTAGAAGGTGATTTTAGAATTAGATTTGATTACTTCTACAATAATTGTTTTAGGTTTAAATTAAACATGATTTAAGAGGGTGGTAAACATGATGCTTTTGAGTTATATGTAGACCATAATAGTGTTGTAAACTTTATATTGAATGTAAAGAAATTATGCTATAATATGGCTTCGGAGTTCATGTACGGTATTCCTTATGAATCCTTTGAATGTAGTTTTAGCCAACTGGAATTGATAATGATGATCAAAAGATTATTAAATTTATTAAAAAAAGGAATAGATAGTATAACTAAAGTTTATTTAAAATTAAAGTGAAAATTACCTTAAAATAGTCTATCCATTATAAGGATTAATGTTGATGATATGGAGACCCATCAACTATAACTATTGATAACCAATATGGTTTTGGCACCCCTCTAATAGCAGCTACTGATAAAAAACATGGTTTTGACACCCATTTATCAGCGTCGACTATTGCTATTGCATAAATAGTATAGGCTTAGCACTCATTTAATAATAATGATAGTTATTAATAAACAATATGTTTTAGGCACCCTTCTAACAATACCAATAAATGAATAAATTAATGAGAAATTTACTCAAACGACCCAATTTATGATGAGGACGAGAGAGATGATGGACCTCTAGATAATAGAAAGTTTTAAACAAGTAAAAGGGTAAAAGATGGCTTAGTTGATGGTGGTATTAAATGTACAAGTCAATGTGTTTTCAAGTTCAACATTAACAAAAATGATATTGATTGACGCACCAAAAATATTGAGATTGAATACAATAATATATGCATTATTGCAGCGAGTACAGATAAGGAGATAAAGAGACACGATCCCTATTTTAGTGATTCCTCTGAATTCAATGATAAAACTGAACTAAAAAATGAATGATCTTTGAATAATTTGAAACATTTGGAAAGAAACTGAAAAACTTATGCATATACAAAGGAGTTTTCTTTTCTCATATAGAGATTAGAAAAAATAAGAGTGATAGTTATGCAATAGGAAACGTGACTGAATTATTCTTACTATTCTCACTCAACAAGGAGAATCCTTTCAAATAAAGATATTTTAGAGTAAGCATTATTTTGGAAGAACATGAATTACAAATGAATTTCTAAAAAGTATTTGGAGAACTTTCAAGACAAATCTTATTGAAACATTTCTAACTTGAAATAAGTAATATTAATAGATTAACAATAAGAAAATTTTAGGCATCAAGATATATAGAGCAAAGAGGTGTGCATAGCATCTTGACCTAAGGAGATGAAAGTGCATAATATGATAAATTGAGGTCATATTTCATATTTATTATAGAACATAATATTTGGTAACTCTTGTCCTTAGAGCGCCTAAAAGAATTTTTAATTAATGTTATGTTTTTCTATAGAAAGTAAAATTTAGATTTCTTAATGCTTGTAGAATAATTTTATGCATTGATAGACTCCATTTAAAATAGCATGTTAAGGTTAAATTCTTATAGCTATTAGGAAAGTTCCAAATGACTATATATCCTTTAGTGTTGGCTATTATTAGAGGAAAAAAAAAGAGTTGGAGATGACTTCTACAATGCCTTTTAGATGTAATTGGTGCAAATGACAGTTAGATTTTTGTCTAATAAGGAAAGGTATTTTATCTATTTAATATGCCAATTTATTAAATATATAGTTGCTTAATATGAGTTACTATTATAGATATATTTTACATGTTATTAAGGATTAAATTAGTTATAATTTAGCATTTTTGAAACATGTTCAATATGAATTATGTGATATTTTTCTATGTTTAGTTCATTGTTTTGTAGGTAATCAATTGAAGGAAAATTTCTAAATTTGAGTGTAACTTTCTCCATGGTTGTTTAATCAAGGAGATATTAGAGAAAATTTGAAGTTATCATGATGAGAAGCAACTTTATAGAGGCAACATAGATTAATTCATTCTCAAAGATGTTGAAAACTTAGGGAAAAGTGGAGAATTGATCAATATAGTTCCAAAATTTGGGTGTTTGTTAGACCTATATTGGTCATATTATTTATATCAACGCAAACCGACACTAGACATAAAATGAAATCAATGTTGAACTCATCATATTTATACCCATAAATTTTTAGAAGCTAATCAACACCTACTAGACAGTATAACAGGTTTTGGACTTATTATTTAGAATTTGGAAATGCATAGAATTACAAATTTAATCAATTTAGAACTATTTCATGCAACCTTAGATTATAAATACTTTTATTAGAGGACTTTGTATGGGACGTAGGAGGCTGGGGAAAATCTCTTTTGTCATTGAGTTCTTAGGTTTAGGGTTTCTTCACATAAAAGAGGGAAGTTTAGAGGATAAACATAATAACTATTCTAGTTCTTTCTTTCCTTTTCTTTATTAACCTACTTATCCCTTTGGCCTCATTACAACTTTACTAAAGACCTTTTGATTTTTTATTGTATATATTTATTTTAGTGGTATAGATTAGATGATTTTCAAGTTTATGTAAAGTTGAATTTTATAAGAAGATGATAGGTGTACCTCACCCAAAATTTTAAACACTTGTATGAATGAATCATAACTTGTGAGAAAATTATCAAATGGAGGTATTCGATCTTAATGAAGGAGGTAGAATAGTATTTGCATTGTTTTTACTTGTATAATGATTCATTTAAGAAATATTATATGTTTAATTTTTACAATTTAATTGAAGGCTTAAATATCTTTATGTTGTGTTATTAACTACTAAGCTAACTAATGTGTGCAGGTTAATGTTAGTGGGTATCATTATAGTCAATCTTTTGAAGACTATAACTCCTCCGCTAGGGACACGAAGGAGTTTAAAGACCTATGGTATATATTAAATTGCCACCGTACACTTAAGAAAGTGAAATTAATTCTTATTTTAGTTAGTAGCGTTTAATTAGTTAGGGTTACTTATTGTTAATTGCTTAAGGACAAGTAGTGAGTTAAGTATGGGATAGTTTGATATGGATACATTTTATACGTTAGTGGTTAAATTAGTTATAGTTAGCATCTTTACAATATGTTTAATATGAATTATATTATGTTTTCCTATGTTTAGTTCATTATCTTTTAGGTGATGAATTGAAGGAGAATTTCCATATTTAAGTATAACTTTATCCTTATTTATATGATCGAGAATATATTAAATTTAATTAGAAGCTAATATGATTGATAACAACTTTGTAGAAGGCATCAAAGATTAACTCAATCTCGAAGATATTGAAAACTTAGGAAACATTGGAGAATTGATCAACATAGTTCTAAAACGTAGGTTTATATTGAATTTTTGTTTGCATGTTATTTTCCAAAAGCAAATCAGTGCCAAACATAAAGTGGAACCAACGTCATACTCGTCATATTTACAACGTAAAGTTCCATAGGCTAATTGGGTTGGATAGGAAGCATAACAAGTGCATGAAACTCATGATGAAGATGCATAAAATTACAATTTTAATCACTTCAAAACTCTTTTATGTAACTCTAGCTTATAAATACTCTTGTTATAGGACTTTATCAGGGACTTATAGGCCAGTGACAACCTCCTCTGTCATTGAGTTGTTAGTTTTAAGATTTCTCCACATGAATGAGAGATTTAGGAGGAATATAGGAGATGAATCGTAACAATACTTCTATTTATTTCTTTCTCTTCTTTCTTTGATGTTAAGATTGTCTTGTTTTAGTTTTCCTTTCGTATGTTAAGTAGCTAAATCCTTAGTTAGGGTTGAGGATATACCTTTTGATGGATCTTTTAATTATTAATGCATGAATGATTATTCGTTTGATTAAATTTGTTCTCTTTGCTCTTGATTGTTAAGTTTGTGATTGGCCACCATAGATTTAATCTTAGGAATTGTATGAAGAAGTGAAAGGAGAAGTATGACCCATACTACGAAAACAAACATTCTAGATCTAGAGAAAGATATTTTCTTAAACAGGGGATGATAAGTAAATAGATTAAATATTCTTAACGAGTTTGATTAGGTTGAATTGCATATTGAGAGGTGATAATTATCTAATTAGATATACTTGTTTGCCTTGAGAGAGGGCGCAAATACATTAGGTTAATTGTTTTTTTTAATTATGATAATCAATCTTTCATGATAATTAGAATTCCTAATAAGTGAAATTCGAAATCTTAATGGTTGTTATCTTGAATCATTTTTTTATTTAATTGTTTTGCATTAGTTAGTTTCATAATTTAATTATATTTAATTAAATGTTATTTTCTTTATTTTCTTTGTTCGAGTAGGATTAATAAAAATATTAATATAGTTATCATAGCATCAATACTCTCGAAAACTAAAATTTGCTACAATTGATTATGTGCATTTGCAAATAGAGTCAATCAATCACCTTTATAAAGCTATAAAATTTGATGTAGGAAAGGGTTACATAAAAACTTGAGTCTAAATTAAGATAATATGACCATAGGTTTTGTTTCAGAAATTTATGAGCCCACTTGTAGAGGAAATTAAAATTGAAACATTTTCATAAGAGACTAAATATGGAACGTTGCTTTTGAGTGTACAAAAAAGGATTTGAAAAGAAAATGAGTAAGGTAAGGGGATGAATAAAGATACTTACAATTGATTGAAAATGATTATAGAAAAAGGTGTATGTATGCTTTTAATAAAAGAATTGAGATTGATTCATTGTCAAATAATAATTGTTGGCAGTTGATTTTGCTACACTTATTTTCAATTGCTCAATCTTTTAAATTAGATCATGTATCTTGATTTTTTTTAAAATTTCTTACAATTTATTGAAAATAGCTTTTAAAATTTGAATTAATTTGCAATTTTAAAAAGTTGCATATATATGTTTATTTAATAGATTTTGAAGTAATTTTTCTAAAAATAATAAATGAAAAATTTTAATCATGTTTATTTAAATTTTGTAGTTTATAACTCCACATTAGCTAAAATTGTTTTTATCAAGTTTAATTTGCATATCTCTTTATTAGTCATGGGCTAATGGTGTGATTTGCGCCTCAATAGTTTACAAAAAGTCTAAGTAAGTCCTTACTGTTATTTGTGGTAGCATTTTACACTTTAACATTACTAAAATTGTACTTATTACACCTTAATGTTACTAAAATAGTACTTATTGCATCCTAAAAGTGGCTGCAGAAATAATAATAGGAGCTAATTTAAACCTTTTGTGAAATATTGAGGTGAAAATTACATCTTTAGCTAATGTTTAAAGAAATTATTTTTAAGATCAAATTAATGCTTGGTAGGTTCAAATTGCCTACTTATATATGATATAGGCTAAATTTATAACTCATTTACTAAAAGCTATAAAAACTTAACTCAGTTAGGATTTGGGGTGCTACTAGTACTATTTTGAAAAGGTTAAGGTGCTACTAGTACCATTTTGAAAGCGTTAAAGAGTAACTTGATACAATAGACAATGGTAGGTACTAACTTAGACAGGTTAGGAAATATTAAGGAGAAATTCATACCTTTTGCTATTAGTCATGTGTTTATTTCTTTCTTTTAGAGTTAAATTTAAGTTTTAGGGAAAATGCAGGTTTAATTGAAAAGCTTTGGAAAATGTTAAGGCCGAATTATAAATTTTAAAGAATAGCAGTCTAGAAAGAAAGTTAATATGAGGAGGGACACGGTTACAAGGAACAGAGGGACTAACCTGTAAAAAGTGAAAACAGATGGCTTATTTTGGAAAATAGAAGGTTGAAACACAAAAGAATGAAGGGAAAATGA
>JAOSBL010000211.1:28901369-28923025 GCA_027568915.1 Erythroxylum roraimae | reverse complement strand
ACTAATCAATCCCTATCAGTCTCATCCTATGCCTAATTTACTATCTTACCCTTCCTGTCGGGGGTGAGATGTTACATGTAAGATGTCATTTTCTTTACAAAAATATCCAAACAAATCATTTTTTAGGTTTCTTACTATGATCACTTTTAATTGATGCAGTGGAGAGCTAATTTTCATTTTGAACTCTTTTGACAAAATTACCAAATCTCTTAAAGCATTATCTTTTCTAGCCAAGAATAAAACCCATGTAAATACCTAAAGATATCTATTATAACAAAGAATCAAAATTTCCACCTAGATTAGCAATTCTAGTAAGACTACACACATCTATGTGAAGTAATTATAAGGGTCTAGTAAAAGTTACTAATCTTTTGCACTTGAATAAGCTCTTTTTTTCCATTTGGCAAGCTCCATACACTTTGCATTTCTCAAATTTGACATTTAGAAGTACATTAAAAAGTTTCTTGGAGTTTAGATTCAAGAAGAGGTCCATACTAGCATGTCTAAGCCTCCTATACCAAATCTATGCATCTCCACTAATAGATATTAAGTAGTTCATATTTTGGTTAGAGAAATCATAAATATAAATTGTACAGATATTCCCTTCTCTCTTAACTAAAAATTATTATTGATTGCTCTATTTTTTTTCCCTAAAATTATACTTTGTAATCTTTGTCACGTTATTAGCTTATACTTTTCATCATTTTACTAAATGCACATTTTCAATTATAACATTATCTTCCTTATCAAAATTCCTAATTCCAATTATTTGAACCTTAGCATTGTCTCCAAATGTGACAAATTCGCATATTTATCTCCAAATGCTAAAAATTAGGATTCATCATTATTCATATGCCAATTAATTATTATGTCTTAGGAACTTAAATGAGATTAAATCCTTGATTGTTAGTCTGCTTTTTTTCAATCCTATTTTCAAGGGATTGCTTGTTATTCTTTTTTAAGGAATGAAAATCTATCAATATGTCCATATTTAACAAAAAAATGGTATATCATGTTATATGGGTGATGTGAGTTAATGTTGTAACGAAGTTGAAGCATACGTGCATTGTTTGATCTCTTGTGTCTCAATGTTGTAGTGATCTTAATGCATACATGCATTGTTTGATCTTTTATGGCTATATGTATTATGAGGATCCATCCTTTGGAGATTGATAATTCCTTTTAGGTAGTATGATGAAATAGAAAAATTTATGTGTGGTACTTATTATGGAAACAAACTTGTTGTTGGTTTCTAAGTTGGTGTGGCCTAAAGGAGTGTGAGTAAGATTAGATGCCATTATATGTCCTTTTATAAAAATAGTGTCTATTCTTTCTTGAAAATATTAAGCTCTATACCTGTGTTTAGATCCATACGTGAAAGCATAGGGTTTGCTTTTAGGATAAGGCTAAAAGTTATTGTATATACATATATATTGTATATTTTAGCTTATAATTGGATGCATCATGCCCATTTGTCATCTTAGACAAAAATTCTTTACCATACAAATTTTTTCCTTTCAAAAAAATAGTTTTACATTATATTCACTTTATAGTCGTGTCCAATCCTATAACTATTATTTACATTCATTTCAACTCATAACATGCTTTCAAGTTTCTCACTTCCCTTGGTAAATTTGGACAATAAATCCTTAAATGCATTGACATCATTTTTCAATGTCTCATTTTCAAGTTTTAATACATCTAATGCATGACTGTCAAGGATCATATTGTGAGATCCCACATCGACTGGAGAGGAGAACGAAGTATGCCTTATAAAGGTATGGATACCTCTCCCCCCACAAGACACATTTTCCCTGGTGTGGGAAGAGCAAAACCATGAGGGTCTTGGCCCAAGGGGCAACCCAAAGTGGACAATATCTGTGGATGGGTAGTCTGTGCTGTTACAAGTGATATCAGAGCTGGTTCCCGACCCGTTGTGCCAACGTAGGGCGCTGAGCCCTAAGGGGGGTGGATGATGAGTTCCCACATCAACTGGAGAGGAAAACGAAGTATGCCTTATAAGGGTATGGATACCTCTCCACCATAGACACGTTTTCCTAAGTGTGGGAAGAGCAAAACCATGAGAGGTTTGACTTAAGGAGTAACCTAAAGCGGACAATAACTGTGAGCGGATGATCTGGGCTGTTACACATATTATTAGATGCTTTGATGTTACTCAATTCACTCTTCATCTTTTTGGTTTCATCTATCCCTGTTTCTAAATCTTTTCAAACCTCTTTGAGTTTAAAAGATAACATCTTCCTTTCATACTCATAATTTTTAGACTTTTTACTAGTTCATCATATGTTAATTCATTATCACTATCACGAAAGTTAGAATTAGAGAGTATCTCGTCATCATCTTTAGCTATTAAGTACATATGAGCTACTCTCTTTTAAAATGCTCACTTTCAAAATCACTTGTTTCATCCCAAGTTAAGGCTTTAAGAGATTTCTTCTTATTTTTCTCTCTCTTCTTCTTTTTGTTGTTTTTTCATATTTGTCATTATCTGGGTAGAGGACATTACCAAGTTTTCTATATTCAAAATATATAATGTTAGAAGATTTACATTTTGAATCAACTTTATCTTCCTTAAGGAACTTTCTTTTTGAAAAATTATCTCTTTAAGTACTTATTGAACTTTCCAGTGATAAGGAGGATCTTCTTCATCACCTTCAATTTTTTACGTCTCCTCTTCTTCCCTTAATTCTTCCTTTGAGGAGTTGAATCCTAGGTTCTTTTTATTTGGAAACATTGCCTCTTCTTGTGTCTCTTAGAGACTAATTTTGTATGTGAGGAGAGATCGAATAAGCTTCTTTAATGGTAGTGTTATCAAATCCTTAGCTTCTTATATAGCCATGACTTTAGCTTCCTAAGTCTTGAAAAGTGACCTAAGCAACTTTCTTATCATTTCAACAATAGTGTAGGTATTTTTAAGACCATTTAGATTATTAATAATAACTATGTATCTTGTATACAAGCTTTATATCATTTCATCATATTTCTTTTAAAATATTTCATATTAATGAGTGAACGTGCTTATTTTACTTTCTTTAACTTAATTAGTACCTTCATGTATGACCAAGTGTGCGCCAAATTTCACAAGCAGTTCCACATATAGATACCTTAATGAATTCATTCTTACTAATGTACAAAATAAAATATTAATGTTTTTGGCTATTTAAAAAGATAAGTCTCTTGTCTTGATGATCCCATTCTTCTGTTAGTTAAGGCACTTTTTATCACTTAAAATTTTCTTCGGAATTAAAGGTCCATTGAGACTATTTCTCATAAGTTAACATTTTTTGCCATCAAGAACTTCATCCTAATTTACAATATAAATAGTCATTACTATAAATAAAAAGGCTCTGTAGATGTTTTATCCCTCTTTGTTGGATAAGGATGATGATTATACTCCTAAGTATACCGTTATGATCTTTGCTATAAGATTTTATTTGAAATGTTAGCCTAATAAACCTACTATGATATTACTTATTTTCCCTTAATGGAACCCGAGAGAAGGAGGGTGAATTAGGTGTTTGTAAATTTTAAATTTTATTTTCTAACTAGTAGATGCAATTTGACAAGAGTCAATATATGATGAAAAATAGCTTAATGTACATTAATAGCAAAATCAAACAATAATTCAAAAAGTTTAGGGTTGAAGAGAGGCAAACCCATTTATAGTGGTTAGATAAATAGCCCTTGTCTACGTCCAATCTCCAAGGCAATTATTAAAATTTCCACTAAGTCTCTTCTTTTAAAGAGGTGAAAAGGAACTTTCTTACAATAATCTTGTTTTTTATAAGAGAGCAACTCTGCTTACAGCCTTTCTCTAAAGTGATGAGTAAACCCCTTCACAATATAATTTAAAACTAAAAAAATATCACTTCACTCACTAAAAATGAGTCAAAGAATGCTCATATGCTTGAAAAATCTAAGAAATATGTGTATAAAAACACCCAAATGATGTAAGAACCAATGAGCATATATACATTTATATGGTTTTGGGACTTAGCTAGTTGGTGGAGCTAAAAACTAGTAATTACAATGACTAGTTATATGATATTGGTTGACCAGTGTAGCATATTGGTTGACCAATATGCATTGAATTTACATGATTCACAATTTGTTAAGTATTGATCGACCAATATGTCAACTAATATTACTTAAAACTCTTAGTATATACGTGCACTGGTTAACCGCTACCATATATAATTCGACAAATCCCCTCAAAATTATAATTCTAACAATTTCAAATTCTAAAATTTTATTTTCTTAATGCAAATTAAGTTTGAAATACTTTTCAAAATGTTCCCCTAAAATTGTTTTAAAGTTCAAAAAGATTTTTCTTAAAATGAAAATTTTATTCCCTCCTAATGAACGAAAATACTTATGTAATTAATCAAACAATGATGTCTTTATGTATGGTGAGCCTTTAAGTTTATCCAAATGATTATGTGAAAATATAACAAATATGAAAAAAAAAATTATAACCTTGATATGTCTTGATCTTCTTTGTCCTTCACATGGATCTTCACTTTAAATGACAGAAATTTCCTTGGCATCTCCAAGAAATGTCTCTTGATTTATGCATGCTTAAAATTTGCTCTCATATTGCTTTCATTAAAAAAAATCATCATTATTATTGATTAAAAACTCCTTTGGGAAGATTGTAAAGAACTAAGATCACCTAAGGAGGTGAAAATGGCAAAAAATTATGATGGGAACCTTGAGCTAAGTAGATATGAGGAAAAAAATGGTCTCTAAGATCGCCTTATAAGAAATTAATAATAGTTCCTTAATTCACCTTTATAAAGATTTTATAATAATAATTCTTTCGATAACCAACTCTTTGGTAAAAAAGAATATTGGTAGATACAGGTAGTATATGGATATTTTATTTTATGATGCATTCAGAAAGATCTATTCCTCCATGAATAGACTAAAATATGTGATAGCACTCCTACTTTATCTTAGGGCATATTATATCTATACCAAAGGAAAGATATCTATAGAAAATTAAGGCTAGCTTGCATATAAAACTCTAAAAAGGTGAAGGAAATGCAAAAGCTAATAGTTAGGGTAGCAAAGCTATAAGGTATATATTAAGATTAGCTCATTAATACTTGCAATTTTCAAGATAATATAAAATTCAAAAGGATTCAAGTAGACTTAAGAGTCCTTTGAATAATAAAAGCATTATCTAAAAATTTCATCATTTTTATCAGCCTTGGGGATCAATGGAATAATTAATCATTTTGGTAAATCTGTTTTGATTCGGGAGGAAAAGAGTAATCAAAAGATGATATCTTATGTAATTCATTATAAGGTCCAAAGTTGAAGTAGCTACATGTAGAGAAGGAAAATTATGCATTTCTCATTAGCACAAGAAAAATGAGGCCTTCTTTTCAAGCATATACTGTTAATGTATGTACAAATCTCCTATTAAGCTAAGTTCTTCATAAACCAAAAGTATCAAGAATACTTATAAAGTGTTCAATTGATCTTGAAGTGATTGACATTAGGTACATGTAACAGCCCAGACCACCCGCCCATAGATATTGTCCAATTTGGGCTCCAAGCTCCTCACGGTTTTGCTCTTCCTACCCTTGGGAGGACGCGTCTTTTTGGGAGAGAGGTATCCATACCCTTATAAGGTATACTTCGTTACCCTCTCCAGCCGATGTGGGATCTCACAATCCACCGCCTTTAGGGCCTAACCCTCTTTAGGGCCCAGCGTCCTATGCTGGCACATCGAGTCAAGAACTGACCCTGATACCATTTGTAACAGCCCAGACCACTGCCTATAGATATTGTCCGCTTTGGGCTCCAAGCCCCTCACGGTTTTGCTCTTCCCACCTTTGGGAAGATGAGTCTATGAGGGAGAGGTATCCATACCCTTATAAGGCGTACTTTGTTCCCTTCTCCAATCGATGTGGGATCTCATACTCTCTACCTCCTTAGGGCCTAGCCAATTTGGCACAACAGTTCGGGTATCGGCTCTAATACTATTTATAATAGCCCAGACCACCCTCCCATAGATATTGTCTGCTTTGGGTTGCCCCTCGGGCCAAACCCTCACAGTTTTGTTCTTCCCACCCTTGGGAAAACGTGTCTAAGGGGGAGAGGTATCCATACCCTTATAAGACATACTTTGTTCTCTTCTCCAACCGATGTGGGATCTCACAATCCACCCCTTTTAAGGCCCAGCCCCCTTTAGGGCCCAGCATTCTACATTAGCATATTGGGTCGGGAACCGGCTTTGATACCATTTGTAACAACCCAGACCACCCGCCTATAGATATTGTCCGCTTTGGGCTCCAAGCTCCTCACAGTTTTGCTCTTCCCACCCTTGGGAAGACGCGTCTTAGGGGGGAGGTATCCATACCCTTATAAGACATACTTTGTTCTCTTCTCCAACCAATGTGAGATTTCACACTCTCTAGCCCCCTTAGGGCCCGACACTCTTTTAAGGCCCAACCTAGCTGGCACAACGATTCGGGTACTGAATTTGATACTATTTGTAATAGCCCAGACTGCCCGCCCACAGATATTGTCTACTTTGGGTTGCCCCTAGGACCAAGACCCTCACGGTTTTGCTCTTTCCACCCTTGGGAAGATGCGTCTTTCAGGATTGGGTTGACACCTAGTATCATCACCCACTCATCCAGATATTTTCCTCTTTTGGCCTAGCCATCAAGGTTTTGTTCCTCCAGCACACTCGCTCGGGAGAATGCGTCTAAGGGGGAGAGGTATCCATACCCTTATAAGGCATACTTCGTTCTTCTCTCTAACCGATGTGGGATCTTACAATCCACCCCCTTAGGGCCCAGCCCCCTTTAGGGGCCAGCGTCATACGCATCTTCCCAAGGGTGGGAAGAGTAAAACCGTAAGGGGCTTGGAGCTCAAAGCGGACAATATCTATGGGCGGGTGGTCTAGGCTGTTACAAATGGTATCACAGCCGGTTCCCGACCCAATCTGCTAGCGTAAGACGCTGGGCCCTAAAGGGGGTGGATTGTGAGATCCCACATTGGTTGGAGAGGAAAACAAAGTATGCCTTATAAGGGTATGGATATCTCTCCACCATAGACGCGTCTTTCCAAGGGTGGGAAGAGCAAAACCATGAGGGGCTTGGAGCCCAAAGAGAACAATATCCATGGGCGGGTGGTCTGAGCTGTTACAAATGATATCAGAGCTAGTTCCCGACCCGATGTGCTAGCATAGGATGCTGGGTCCTAAAGGGTGCTGGGCCCTAAGGGGGTAGATTGTGAGATCCTACATCGGTTGGAGAGGAGAACAAAGTATGCCTTAGTATGGATACCTCTCCCCCTTAGTCGCGTCTTCCCAAGGGTGGGAAGAGCAAAACCGTGAGGGGCTTGGAGCCTAAAGCAGACAATATCTATAGGCGGGTAGTCTGGGCTGTTACAGTACATCTTAATAAACTCCTCAAAATTCCTATTTATAGAAATTTCGTACTTTAAATGTTTATGCACCTTGAAAAAAAAAGAGAAAAAACAATAAGAACAACTTACCAATTTGGACAATACAAATGGATGGAGCCATAAGAGACAGATGTAACGACATAATGATATATTTGGAAGATCCAATAAGAATAGTAATGGATTAATTACACCATCTAATAATAAGGTAAAATATTAGGCATTGTTATTTGGGTTGAAATTAAACTAAGAACTACATATCATATCTATAACCATAAGGTCATAATCACAACTAGTACTAAAGAAAATTAATAAAATGTATGAGATGAAATATGACAATTTGTAAAAGTATAAGAAAAATTTAGGAATATGAATGAAAACATACATATAAGTATCGAATCAATACCTTAGTAAAAACATTATGTATATCTTTCCAAAATATAAACCAGAAGAGGTGTTGTGCCTAAAGAAATATTTTATGAAGAAAAAATAATATCAATTCCATCATAAATAAATTAGGTAGATATCACTAAGGAAGACAAAGCATATTGGACATATTTAATAAAAAGTACTTATTATAGACGAGATTCCCAGAAGATCATAAACGGGTAAAAAAGCTCTTGGCATAGGCCTTAAGGTATTCAATTTTAAATGAAAAATTGTTCAAGAAATATTTTACCTTACCATCCCTAGGATGCATTCCAAAACTAAAAGTACAATACATCCTCATCAAGATATATGAAAAAGTATGCATCATACATTAGAGAAGATCATCATTGGCTCATTGGATCTTAAGGTGGGATAATTTTTTAGCCTACAATTTAAAAGGATGCTTAAGAATTTGTGAAAAAGATTATATATGTGTCAAATTTATTGAGATCTGCATCATTAACATATTTTCGATCATATTACAATATCTAGTGTGATCTTTTTTCCTCAATGGTGAATGGTGTCCTTGAACCATTTCCTCCCTTTATAAGACAACTCAAATTCCTCCTAATTATGGTTGAATATTTTATAATGAGGTTTCAGGTTAAACCATTAACCAATGTGATATAATAAATATTGAAATATTCTTGAAGAAAATATCATATGCATATATGGAGTCCCTTTAGTAATTATCATGGATAATGGAATCTAATTCAACAGTAGAGCATTAATAAAATATTATTTAAAGAATTATAAATCAAATATTATATCACATTTATAGCATACTTATAGGCCAATTGATTTGTCGAGTTCACAAATTAAACAATATTTTAAAGATTGAAGGCTAAGGTTGAGAATGTTAAAGGTAATTGGGCTAATAAGATATATAATATATTTTAGGCATATTGAACAAACCCAAGAATCCCTTCCAGAGAAACAACCTTCAGCCTCACCTTTAGAATATAATTCCAAATTCTCATAGAGCTAAAATTACTAAGAAAAAGGGTATAAGTATATCAAACGTAAGTAAAATTAAGAAATTGCACTTAGAATTGGATATAACAAAAGAACATAGTGACATCATAAGTATAAAAAGTGAGCTTAGCAACAAAGGGTCAAATAACTAAACTATAAGGAAAAATAAGAATTTTATAATAGGCATAATTTATTAGAAAATTTATGTTTAACTAGTCATTTCCCTATCATATTAAATTCATACTAACAAGTTATAATATTAAAGTCATAATTTAACCTAGAAGTTATAAGCTCAACAGGCTAGATAATTTTAAAGTGAATGAGATTCATCTAAGAAAATATTTACATTAGTCATGTTGATCAGATTTTGCTATCATAAGGCCTTAGATCTAATTTACAATGTCATCAGCTAAGTTGTATTTACGTACTTCCTTATTCCTATAAATCCGCTTATTTCTTTCCTTCCAAATAGAATAGATCGTGGTATTAAAGGCAGTTTTGTAAATAGGGGGCATCTTGCAACCACAATTAAGTAGTACAAATGACCCAGTTGAGAGATGATGACCAATCATAATTAACAAAAGCATCAGACAACAAATGTAAAATTATGCCCACACCACCTTAGAGTATCTGCATTGAAAGAATAAGTGCTCTCTATCTTCTTCCAACTCTTTACAAAGCACACAAAAAGGGTCATAAGAGTCAAACCATCTATTTTTAGTATGAATCCTATCTTTGATAACCAACCTAGTGAAAATAGAGGCTTTATGATTGAGGGAATGTTTCCAAAGGAGATTGAACTAAGGAACATTGCCTTAGTGAAATTACCTGAGGCATCTGGGACCTAAGTTATAGAATCCTGCCTGTGTGTATCAGTGATCTAAGGAAGAAGATCAACTAGTAATTTGAACCCTCTGAAATTGCCCTCCCATTGCATTTGTTCATCAAGGAAGAAGCTTTGGTGTGAAGAGGAATCCTTTTATAAGTCTAGATAATGTCTTCCTTTATATGAGAGACTATAATCTGTCCAATTATCAATCCATACCTAAATAATATCTCTACTGCCTAATACATGCTGAATCAAAGGAAAAACAACCTGTCCCAAGATCAACATTTGCAAGAAAAACTAAGAGTACTCCCTCGAGGTAGAGAGTTGCCAAAAACTTTCATTACTGAAATATGTTTCATGTAGCCATTTGACCAAGATAGCATGTTTGTCATCAAGGAGCCTCTAAATCCTTAAGAGACATATGGGCAATCCCCAGTCCTCCTTGCTTATTAGGAATAGTCACCTTATTCCATTTAACTTTATCTTTCTTAGAGTTGTCAAAACCAGACCATAAGAAAGCTTTCATGATGCTATCAATCTTATTTATGACTTTCTTAGGAAGAATGATATGAGATATCCAACAGACATAAAGGTTTCCCAGCACAGAGATAATCAAAGTAACCCTTGTAGCAATTGACAAGAATCTATTCTGCCAGGCATGAATTCAAGCTTTAATCCTTTCAATGAGAGAAATACAATCTGAATACTTTGGCTTTGCATACGAAATGGGGACTCCCAAATACCTAAGAGGAAGATCATGGAGCGAGAGTTCAGTAATCCTAGATAGCTCTGTAGGATTCCTCACATTTTTAGAGCAGTAAAAACTACTTTATTGACATTCATTAGTAGACCAGACCATTTAAAAACTTTATAAGAAGTTCCTTGAGTAACTGCACTGAATGTGTCAGCCCTTGAGAGAAGAATCAAGTCATCAACAAACATCAAGTGGGTGAGATTGGAACATTACATTTATTATGGTAACAAAACCTACCATTGGGGCTGATAATCTTGTTAATGATTTAAGAAAGGCCTTCCATAACTAGAGTAAATAAATAAGGGAAGAGAGGATTACCCTGTCTGATACCTCTTGCACAAGATATTGGCATGATGGGAATCCCATTCGAAAAAATGCTAATAGAAGTAGTTTGTAATCACACCAAAATCTAACCAATAAAATTAATTAGGAACTCAAGAGCCTCTAAAAAAATTTGTACAAACTTCCAGTTTATCAAAAGTTGTATAAAAATCTATCTTCCTGCAAGAACTTTTGTTATTCCTTCTAGAATTATAATCTTTTAAGATCTCTTGCATAAGTAGGGTGTTATCCTTAATAGATCTGCTTTATATAAATGAACTTTGAGTATAATTGATTACTGTGAATAAAGTAGTCTTCAAATGATTAGCAAGGAGTTTGGCAATTACCTTGTAGGCTATGTTGCAGCATGAGATAGGTCTGTAATCTGCTAATGTATTCGAATTCAACTTTTTGGAAACCAGCCAAATGTATATATGATTTATCTCTTTCAACATTTGGCAAGAGGATAAACACTCTAAGATAGCTTCAGTAAACATGTTACTGATAATCAGCCAAGTTTTCTGAAAAAACCTACTGTGAATCCATCAGGACTAGGAGCCTTAGAGGGATGTAAATTAAATAAGGTATCCTTGACCTCCAAGCTAGTGGATAGAGCAGAGATTGATTCCTTGAGTTCGTGAGATAGGGGAATGTCAAAAAGGGTGTGGATATCATGAGTATCACTGGAGCTTGCTTTGGTGCCTATAAGTTGAATAAAGTATTCCCTTGTAAGTCTAGATAGAACATCTTGATTAGAGAAGGAGTTACCCAAGGGTTCTCTAAGTTCAACAATTGTATTTCTATTCCTCCTTGCAAGTAAAGAGGCATGGAAGAATTTAGTACTGGAGTCACCATCTATAATCCAATTAATACGAACTTTCTTTTTAAGATTGAAATATGCAATGCTAGAGCTTCTTGATGGTTATTTAATCTAGCATTTTCTGTCTGATTTAGAATAGTATTATGTGGAGATAGATAGCAAGCCTATTGAGCCTCAGCCAGCATCTAATGGGTAACCTCATTCGGTCTCTGATTAGCCCTCAAGAAAGCTTTAAGGGATTGCTTAACCCTTCTCATCTTTTGCATTAATTGAAAAGATTTATAGCCCTCAACCTGATGATTCCAACAAGAGTCCACCAAATTCATAAACCCATCCATTTGTCATAGACCATTAAAGAATCTGAAAGGAGTCCCTAGATGTTGTACATATTTGATATTGTGAATGTTAATATAGGAATGATCAGACAAAGAGTTTTCCCCGAATTCAACATAGGATTGAGGGAATTCAACAAAACATCTTTGGTTTACTACAGCTCTGTCAAGATTTTTTCGAATCAAAAGTTGGCCTTGTTGCTTATTAGACCAAGTAAAAAGTATCCCTGTGTACCTCAGATCAGTGACTTTAACTTTGGAAAACATATCTGTTAATTCCCGACTTGTAGTAGTATGAAACCCCCTTCCTCCTTCCTTACAGGTAAGAATGCAATTAAAATCTCTCGTTATAATCCAATGATGAGTCAATGTGGCTATAAAAGATTGCAAAGATTGCATAACATAGCTCTTTGAAAATGGAAATTGGAAGCATATATTAATAAAATATCAAAACCTCTAACTGCCCCTTTCAATTTGCAGCTCAATTGGATAAGATACTCATTTTCTGCCACTACTTGAGCCGTGATTTTGTTGGAGTTATAGAAACATATAATCCCTCCATTGAAGTGCGAGGAATGATTTGAAATAGCCTGCCATTCAACTCCCAAAAGCTTCGAAACTGAAACCATGTGCGCAAATTTTATCATTTTATTTTAGTTTCTAACAGTCCTATAATTAAAGGTTTTTTGTCCCACACCATCTCCTAAACCATTGCTTTTCTGAGAATCATTTGGGGAAGATTCCCCTATGAGTTTATTTTTGGCCCGTTTCCTTGAAGAACATCTTTTAGAGCTAGTTGATTGAGCTAATAAAGTTGCACTAGGTTTGGGTTCAGCCATACATATAACTCTCTTTTGTAATTGGTGTTTCGCAATTATTTCACCTTCCTTGACTTGTTGAAGAATGTGATTGTCAGGATGGATTAGCACACTGCATTCTACTATCCCAATAGAGTAGTTCCCTGTCTCAACTATTGGAATTGCCTTCTCTACTAATATGACACTCAATCCCCCTTGGATAGATTGCTTATTCAAGTCGTTGGAGAGTTCATACTGTAAGTCAGTTATTAGTGATGATGGTTGCTGCCCCTGCATCAAATTGTTCTGGGCTTGGAAAACATGTAGTTGTTCAGAATGGTTGACTATACTTGCAACAATAAGTGAAGGGGCCAAGTTCTCCTCTCTAGTGAGATTGTCCTTGCAATTTCATTAGAATCCTGGACTATTTGCTCATCTATTTCAGTCACCAGCATTTTCTGATCATTACCAAGTTGTATATTCACTTCACCACTGAGAGTACTAACATCAGTATTCACCAAATCTTTGTTCTGCAATTCAAGTTTCTTATCAGGGAATTACTCCACAACAGTACCAGCCGAAGCTTCTTTAATTAATAGTATGTTTTCCTCAATAATCTGCTTAGACAGAACTAATTTTTGCTTCAAGTCCTTACCTCTCGATTCCAACTCCTTATAACTGGGCTATGGTGTTCCATTATCTTTATATCAACTGTTTCCCCTTTAGAGACCCCTAATTCAACAAACCTCATAAGCTTATTGTGACTCCCTATTTTAAATTATTTCCAATTGGTTGCCATATTTTCTTCCCAGTGCTTGGTTTCCAAGGGTAGGAAATATTGACAGTAAAGCTCATTAACTCCCTATTCCCTTCTAACTTCATGATAGGTAAATGATCAAGTAGAATAAAGTCTCTCCTCACTTCAATACAAAATTTGCAAAACACACATGCTCCATGTGAGCAATTTGAGTATCCATGCCTATGGGTTTACCGAGAGAACTAACTAGAAAACCCAGTCCATCCACAATCCAAAATTCCAACGGAACATTATGAAAATGGACCTATAGCAGAATACTTTCTATATTACTTGAGTTGAACTTGATTCCTGGTCTCCATCTTTGGATGAATAGCTATTGTCCACTAATATGGCATGACCCTTATTCTAATATTTCTCGAATGCTACTCTCTAAGTTAAACTTGAGTATGAATGAATTATCATCCTGTAGCATGGCTTTCTCTAAGCCTTTCTTTCCCCACCAAGCCCTTGCCTAAGCTTGCACAACTGGAAAAGCTATTCGCTTGTTCCAGAACACCCCAACCAAAGCAGAAGCCCAAACATTGGCTCCAAATTTAAGGAGCTCCACGGGTGGCGTTAAAATTCCATCCTTCATAACATTCTGAAAATGTTATAGCTCACCCTGATTGTACTGGATTTGGGGCCTGGATTATCATGCTTTACCATTGTGCCTCGTGCTCACCTCATCAGCCTTCAAGTTTGGATCTGGGTTTATAGGGTTTTGCATGGGTGGAAGGGTAGGGAAATGCTCTAAGGACAAATTACAGGGGGGTAAATCTCCCTCGTTGTCCATAAGCCAGGCCTGGGAAGGCCTTTAGAGATTAACTAACTAAAATTAATAACCTAAAATAACAACCCAAATTAATAAATAAGAATGAAGCAATCGATTGATTTACAAGATCCACATATAGAATCCCCCTTAAAACTTTCCAAGTTAAATTTATCTTGATTCAATTACTAACCCTAATTTCTTAGATGTGTAGATATTCTAAAGTTATAACTATTTTTTCTCTTAATATTTATAGCTTATATCCTAAAGTTGATTGATAGAAATCTATTCATAATTGAAACCCTTACGTATTAAATTGTTCTACAAATTCCTTTCTTAGATTTAACTCTACCTCAAAGAATTTATATAGTCCTATCTCTAAGATTTCATGCAACTCTTATTATTCATGCCATAATCTATTAATATATACAATTTCTTAATCCCTATATATGAAATCTAAATTTAATCAAAATACTATTTAATTCAAACACAAGAAGTAATTGTAAATATATGATAAGCTAACTAGGGTCTTTAACTATGTTAAAGAATCAATAAAAAAATAGTTCTAAGGTTCATCCCATCTAGATATATCCTGATTTGGTTCGTACTAAGACAAAGAAAACCAACAAAAACCAAGAAAGAATCCAAAATAAAATAACTCATAGTCATGGATCTTAAAATCTTGAAGTTCTTCACTTGATTCTTAATAGAAATCCTTTCTTCCTTTCAAAATTTGCTCCTTTCTTAGTTTAAGATGCTTTAATTATCCCCTTAATCTTTTTATATCTTAAAAACCTAAAAAATTATAACACTACGACTAACTCATGTTAAATATGGACATGTATTTCTCTTATTGTAACTAATCCTACTTTCTTAAACAAGTTAAATGGCATAAAATAAATATTAGATCCTACATTTGCTAATGCCCTTCTAATTAAGAAACTACTATATTAAAAGGAATGGTATAACTCCTTAGATCTTTAATTTTTTGGGGTAACTTGCTTGTAATATGGTGGAGCACTCCTTACTTAAAGTAACCATTAACAACTCCTCAAGTTTCTTCTTGTTATAAAAGGAGATCTTTTAAGAACTTGACATATTTTGGAAAATTTGAAAGAGCTTCAACAAAAGGAATGTTACTGTGTAATTGTTTAAAAATGATAAAAATTACCAAATTGGTCTTCCTTTTTTTCTTAATGAAGTCTGCTTGGGTATGGAATTACCAGTTTTTAATCTTTGATAACTTTCTTCTTTAGATCCTCCTCCTCTTTCTACTTATCCTTCATTTCTTCCATATCAGCCTTTTCCTTGTCTTATTTCTCTTTTTCTTTAAATTTCAACTCCTTTCCACTCTTCAAATAGCTTTAACTTGCTCCCTTAGGTTTAGCTTGTTGTTGCTCCAAAGTACTTAGTACCTTTCAAAGACAAGCTTAGTAAGTTATCCAATCTGATTTTCCAAGTTGTGGATGGAGGCTTTTTGATTTTGAAGATGTTTCAATATTTTTAAAGCAAGCCTCAGATATAGTAATATTTTTTTTCATAATCTCTTCATAAGTTGGTTTCCTTTGTCTTTATTATTATTGATGATATTAGGGTAAAGGTCCTTGTGTTTGTTTTCCTTAATTATTCTACGAAAAAGTCAGGTTGGCTTCTCTATCTCAGATTATAAGTATTGTTATAGAGATTATTTTAAGGCCAATTCTTATAAAATCAACTTTCTTGGTCAACCGCACCATGTTTTTAGCCACCTGACATTCATGATTGGGATGTCCATTACCACATATATCATAACAAATCATTTGTTTCAATTGACCTACCAAAATCATACTATCAATCTTCTTAAAGCTTTAAATTTTCTTCTAATTTTGTCACCATGTACTTGCTTTTAGCTTTGTCTTACAATTCCTCAGTAGTTTTAAAGCTACTAGTCTCGCTTGAATATGCATCAATCAACTTCTTGGATGGATAATTCAATCCATTATAAATGTTGTTGAACCATCTAAATCATGTTGGACTTATAGGTCAAGTACTATAAGTACTAGTAATAATTGTCTTTCTATTTATCTAATCTAATAAAATGAGTGACTAACTTAAAATAGGTGATTAACTAAACTAAAATTATTGATCTAAAATAATACCTAAAAGCAATAAACAAGAATGAAGCAATTGTTTATAAATAAGATCTAGATGTAGAATCTCCCTAAAACCTTTCTATTTGTAAATTTATATTGATTCATTTACTAACCCTAGCTCTTTAGATCAGTAGAATTAAAAAGTTAGAATCATATTCTTTCTAAAAAATTATAATTCATATCTTAAATTGCTTATTGAAATTTCTTTCTAATTAAAACCCCTAATAACGCATTAATTTGTTATATAAATTCCCTCATTAGATTTGACTTTAACCTAGAAGATTTATGTGGTCCTATCTCTAAGGTTCCATGCAGATCTTATCATTCATACCGTAATCTATTCATACATATGTTTTCTCAATACCTATATATGAAATATGAAATTTAATCAAAATGCCAGTAAATTCTTATTCAAACATAAGAAATAATTATGAATAATTCATAAGGTAACTTGGTTATTTCATTAAATCAAATAATCAATGCAGAAAAATAGTTTTAGGCTTTATTTTGTTTAGATATATTCCAATTTAATTCATAACAAAATAAAGAAAACTAACAATAACCAAGAAAGAATCCAAAATAAAAGAAGCCATTGTCATAGATCTTGAAATCCTAAAGTTCTTCAATTATATATTGATGAAAATCCATTCTCCTTTCCAAAGTTGCTCCTTTCTTATGTCAAGATAATCTAGTTCATCTCCTTGATGATTATCCCACATCTAATTGTCTCCTTAATCTTTTTATATATAAAAAACCTTAGAAATTTTGTAAAAATATGACCAATAGTGGAAAAACATATATTCATGTTAGACTTGTGTTGCTCCCCCTGCAAAAAACCTAGAATTCCCATAAAATTCACCCTCAACACGTATCCTCTACATGAATTTGTGTTTTACATATATTCCTTAACCATGAACACAAATTGAATATGGATTAATGTTCTATACCTATGATCAGACTCCTTTTCTCTAAAATCATATCAAAATTTCTCTAACTTGTCCAAATTCCTTCATTCTTTAATAGAAAGTTAAAATAAGGCCTAAAAATAAAATATAAGCCACTTTAAGTATAAAATATTATAAAAATAATCTATACATAAGCAAAATACTCTTAAAATAATGTTAAGAATATAGTCATAGTAGCACTTACTATATCAAATTCATTTTATTACTTTAAAATTTTGATGAGGTAAGATGGAGAGAGACTTTGTAGGCTCTTCAAATTCATTTATGTAATTTCCTTTATAAATTTACAAACGTAAGATAGAGTGAGACTATATACGTCTATTAGATTTATTTAATGAAAAATACTTATTTTGCCAAATTTTATTACATAGAAATTTCTAGTGTTTCTTGGTTTTTAAATTACTATCCTTCATTAAGTTTTGAATAAAGTAGAAACCATTGGTTATAGGGGGAAAAAAAAAAGAAAATTGATAAAGCACTACCTTTAATGATATAAAAGAGGAGAAAAAGAGGAAGAACACCCTAATAAACATATATGCCAAAAGATTCATAATGTTTTGTGCCTATATAAACCTATAGATAGGATAGCCTATTACAAATGCATGTTGCTAAAGTATCATACCACAAGGCAAAATTTGGCCATTCTCGGTGATACTATTTGATTGTCTTAGAGCTCACATTAATCTTGAAAACCAATATAAGAAGGTGAGATGAATAAATGCTCCTATATGTAATACTATTTTCCTTTAGCAAATAATGCCCATAATTTGCATAGCACTAGCCATACTTAACTTTGGTTTTCTATATAAAAGTAGAAATTTTATTAAAAGGCATGTAGCTTTAAAATGTCCATTTCATTTATTTATGTTAATAATGATATGCAAACTTTTCATTACCATGACTTTGTAAACAAGAGCTTGATACTAACAAGAGATGCTCTAGTAAGCTCAATAACACCCAAATGCCCAGAAAGCATAAGGGACATAAAGTTAAACATAAAGTTGAAGATGGAAACAATTATAATTGTTTAAGGTAAATTTTTGAAGATGCCCATTCATTTCCCATTTTCCTTGAGTTTATTTTTATTAGATAGTGGGAAAAGATCCCCAGACCCCAAACCCTAGACCTGCATCTCAAGGTTCCCAAACCCTTCATCTTAGTGGGACATCCACTGGGGGTTTGTTGTTATTGTTGTTGTGCAAAAAGGGTTTAAAAACTAAATATTTAAACGTTTGAGATTAATTTAAGAAAAACACTAAAGTTTAGGGACTTAAGTACACCTAGTATAAAAGTTCGAGGCCCAATATAGGTTTTTTTATCTTATTTAATTCATTTTTAAAATTTTGATAGGGTTAGAATGAGACTCTATAAGCATGATAAACTTCATTTAAATTAAATTATTTGAAATTTTATAAGGATATAGCAAGACTTTTACAAGTATGTTAGAATTATTTGAATTTGATAAGTTTAGAGTAAGAGTTTAGAGGCCTATTAAAGTTCATTTAAGTTAATATTTTTAAATTTGATAGTATTAGAAAAGGAGAGAGAATTATTTTCTACAAGCCTGATAAATTTTACTCATATTAATTTCTTTGAAGAATTATCAAGGCGTGATAAAGATTATCTTAATAAGTCTTCCTTGATAAGTGAAGAAACATCAACCAAATTAATAAAACAAAATTTAAAAAATTCAAAAGGTTATATTTACCTAAATCATTTATATAACTACACCCCTACAAATTAGCAGGAGAGAAAAATATAAAGGAAAAGAAAATGAGCTATATTAAGATAGGGGTGTTGCCAAAAGTATTAGAGTTAGGAGAGTCATTGTCAGTGGAACTAATGACCTTAACCTTAATATCAATCCCACAATACTGGTTAAACTCCTCAGTCTTGGTTAGCTTAGGCTCAATATAAGCATCGACAATGTCCAAATCTATAAATGACAAGTTTATTTACTTTTTCTATGCAAGCTTTATGTAAGTCTTAAACCTTGCCATCACAACACTAATCAAGTTATCATAGTTCCAATTCTCGAAAGACTTAAACTTATAATTACAACACATAATCTCGAATTTGAAGTCATCACGCTCAAGCTTTCTACATTGTTACTCAAGCTTCCCCTTTATGTCTATGACCTTATCCCTAAAATATGTGATCTCTTTCTTGAGCTAGTCAAGGAACTTAAAAGTGTTACTCTTCAACAACCTATTTCTCCTTATGAAATGTCTTTAGGTCCTTTCCCACCTTTAAGGTTACCCTCTCAACCTCTTTTTTCTCCTCTATAACCTTATCAGATCCATGTAAACCTTTCTCCTCTATAACCTTATCAGCTCCATGTGAACCTTCTTATATCCTATGACTATAGAAGAACCAACACAAAAGACAAATCAAAGATTCAGACTTGAAGATAAAAGAAGAAGTTAAATATGTCAAGTTAACTTGCCCTGACAAAATGCCTTTTAGAGGATGCATGGATGAAGTCCACATCCTTGTCCTTCAGGCTCTCTTTATCCCTTGGATTCACCATACCTTGAACCATCTTTAATTCCAACTAAATCCTCATAAATATAATCTTTTTTTCTTTAGGTTGAATTAAGAGAAGAAGCAGCCATCTTCTAGCCTGTAAGGTATAGGGAGCATAATGACATTCTCTATGGTAAGAGGGAAGTAAGTAGGAGATAGTAGGGACATAGGATTTGATATTACTAAGGGTTTAGGCTTAATAAAGGTAACCTTATTATTGTGGATCAACTTTTATTTCTTTTTTTCCCCCTTAAAGACAAGCTTAACAAAATTTTCTCCTTAACCAACTTATTTCTTGTAAGCATCTTATTCATGTTCATGGTTATCATAAAAATAATAGGATTAGAAGATTTTCAATATAAAGGAAGGAAAATAAAATAAAAAGAAAGAAACCTATAAGGATTCTCATTTCTATAAGATATTCCTAACTAGATTAAACTTACTTCACATGAAAGTCTCTCAAAGGGAAAGGGGGTAGATAGTTCAATAGCTTTTAACTAAAGAACCTTACAATTTATATGGTTTGTCTTACTAAAACAACCTTTCATCCAGTTCCCCTCTAGAAAATCTTAAAGGTATATAGACCCATCATATGCTATAGGAAAATTAACTTGTCTTTCCATCTTTAAACCCTTTTAAAGGATTTATACAACCTGCTTTAGGTCCTGATAAGCTTGTATTAGTAGGATAGCTTAAGGTTGGTCACCTCTCTAATATGACATGAAACTATAAGTCCAACAAGTAGACTTCATTTATAGAGGTGAATCTAACCTAGGCTCAAGTATGTCAAGTCAAGGACTTACAAGATCATTGGGTATATGAGAAGTTGAAGCTCACACTTAAAAGTGTAGTAATAAAAAACAACCTTATTAAGCCTGATGAAACATATATGCTTGTCTTATATCCTCATTATTGTTAAATTTCTTCCTCATCTTCTTAAACACTTTCTTTTTGACCTTATTACATTTTATCCATGTTTTAAAATTTTCTTAAAGTCCCCAATTTAGAAGTCTAAAGAAGAATTTATCAAGTAAATTTTCTTCCTAAACCTAATAATCTCATATTTATAAGATACCCTAAAAGATGCCTAATTATTATACATACCTCTAAAACTCAAGGTTTTTGTTTATATGGTTAGATACAACTAGGCCCATATCAATATAGACATTACAACTCAACTTGCCCATTAAATGATATTTCATGTTCATTCTTATCCTACTTAAAGCAAACCTAACCTTAAAAAAGGAAGCATTTTACAACATTCAAAGTGTCCCTTATTGGCCTAAGAGTTGTTCCCTATTGAAGACAAAGCTTTAGTAGGCCTTATTACAAATAGTTTCATTTTTTTGCCAAGTCATAAAAGAAATTAAGGGAAATGATACCCCTAGCAGATGCACGAGATGGGCTTCACTTCTTTGGCCTAGTCAAATTTATTTATTCAAGCTAGTGACTTTAAATTCATTTGTATAATTCTCACTTTTGGGCTTACTATTAATATTCCCATTTATAAGTCTCAAAGAGGCTTTAAAAACAAGATCAATAAAGGTAGGAAGGTAGGGGCCATCTAAATATGGAAACAGAGTCCCAACCAAATACTAATCATGCTTCTTAGTTGAGATAGATTTAAACTCTTCTTAGATAGTTGGAATCCATTTATACTTTTTAAAGGATCAATTATGAAAGGAAGACACTCCTGTTAAGTCAAAATTGACTTTACGTTTTAAATGATTTTGATGACAGACAAAAAGAAGACAAAATGAAAAAGCAG
>JAOSBL010000211.1:28871273-28889920 GCA_027568915.1 Erythroxylum roraimae | reverse complement strand
TGAGGCAAAAGGATTAGGTATTGAAGTTAGAGTAGAAAAAGGTAGCTGAAAACAAAATATAACTCTAGTGAAGGTTTCGGTGTATCATAAGTCTATGAAGGAAAAAGTTTACAGAAGATAGTTTTGAAGAAAAGACTAAGTCAAAAGTCCCTACGCTCCCCTATATACTATGCTTCTGTAACCTTATTCTTAAACGCTGCATATAACATCTTGAGATTCAAGCTTAAACATTCCATATAACATCCTGCGATTCAAGCCAGCAGCTGAGGATCTTAAACGTTGCGTATGACCCTTTGGGATTCAGCCAGCGTCTAAGAGTCTTAAACGTTGCGTATAACACTTTGCGATTCAACCAGCGTCTAAGAGTCTTAAACGCTGCGTATCACGTCTTGCAATTCAACTAGCGTCTAAGAGTCTTAAACGCTATGTATAAAACTTCGCAATTTGAAACGTTGCGTATAACACTTTGCGATTTGAGACGCCGCGTCTAAGAATATTAACACATAACCGCTTACGATTGAACTATTGTCTAAGAGTCGTTTCCTACTTAGATGCCTTCGTCTTCAATAATTGTCATAACAAACTTAATCTTTCAATTATAAAATAAACGTGGAATGGGTTTATTGAGTTAAGAAGACTTTACTTCTTCTATTGATTTACAGGAAAATCAATTAATAATAATAGAAGTGTGTGAACTGTTTTAATGAATTTGTCAAGTGCGCAAATAAATATATGTGGCACAATTCATCAAATCAAGACGATACTTTAGCAAAGGCTGAATAAGATGAGGTGTCTAAGGTGGATCAAACAAAGTGATTTAGATGAAGATGGATCGTCTCAGACGAAGTGCTTAAGTCACAGATGGATCGTCTCAGACGAAGCAGACTAAGTCTGAGATGATCAGACAAAGTAGACACATCATAGCAATAGACGCATCTAAGCAAAGCAATGAAATCGGACGGAGTAGACGCATCTAAGTAATAGACCAGACGAAGTACACGCGTCAAAGCCAGATGCAGACGAAGTCCACGCATCAAAGCCAGACGCAGACGAAGCAGACGCATCAAAGCTAGACGCAGACGAAGCAGACGCGTCTAATCCAGACGCAGAAGAAGTAGATGCATCGAAGCCAAACATAGACGAAGTCCACACATCGAAGCCAAACGCAGACGAAGTCTACGCGTCCAAGCCAGACGCTGGAAGATTTTAGGGATTCGTCTCTCAGACGATTTAACACAATTCAACTTAACTCCACATGCCTCTAACAGTTTCAATATCATCATCTCTCAAATTCTAAAGTAATCTCCAAAGTTTTCAAAGTCATTTTTAACAATTCTCCAATATCATCTAGTTTCCTATCTCTATTTTCCATACATCAATTTACTTGCTAAATTGGCATTTTTCCTAGCCTAATAGAATCAACACTTTCGGAAATTATTCCTAAAATTCACCAGAAATTCTAGATCACTAAATATACTCTCCAAATCAGTTTTCCACAAATAAAAACCACAATTCTCAATAGTATCACATCAGAATTCAATTATACCTGAAATTATTCATGAATGCATGTAAAATTATTTTCATGTGCAGAGGTTCAACATTCACGTATAAGTGTATATCATATGATGCATAAGCATGCAATGCATTTCTAATCTCCCAATAATCTTTCATATATACTATTTTAACCTCCCGGTAGTAATGGGATGTTACATTAAGATTCTTATATAAGGGGAAGAAAAATAAGTGATAACATCCTTCTATCACAAGAATTAGTTAAGGGATACCAATGCAAAGGCTCGCTTTAAGAGCTATGTATTGAAAATTGACTTTTACAAGACCTTTGGTTCTATCATTCGGGATTTTATGCTACAATTTATAGAGGCTATTAGCTTTCCTTTAGAATTCATTAAATCGATTAAACAATGCATCATAACAACCATATTTAGTTCCTAGTGAAGTTGAACTAACTCAAGTATTCAAGGGTGGCAAGGGAGTCAGACAAGGAGATCATTTATCTCCTTACTTGTTCTCTATTTATATTAAAGTGTTAACTAGAACCACTTAACGTAATAATAGATTAGATCCTCCTTTCAATTTCATAACAAATGTGCTAAACAAAGGATATTTCATTTATCATTTATTGATGATATGCTTATGTTTTACAAAGTTAATGCTTCCTCTGTAGGATTCTAATAAACTATCATTGCATTTTCAACCACATCTCAAGTCTTAAATCAATAGAGACAAAAGTTACTTTCCTGTTACAGCAGGAGCTAACTCAAAAGCTAAATGATTCTTCAATATAGTTGGTCTGAAACTTGGAAATCTACCATTCAAATACTTATGGATCCCAACACTACCAGAAAAAAAAAAAATTTGTGACTTTTAGGCATTGTTTGATGTGCTCCATAAGAGAATTGGCTACTTTTGCAACAAAATTATATCTTATACTGGTAGACTATAGTTCATCAAGTATATCCTAAAGGATCTACATATATACTGGACTTCTCACATGGCTCCCTCAATAAACATCATAAAAGCACCAAAGAGAATGATGAGAAATTTCTTATGGATAGAATTTTCTTACAGAAAGTCTTATGCCAAATTTCGATGGTTAAATATTGGAGAACCTATAAAAGAGGGAGGACTTGGCATTTAACTATACAAACCATCAATAGGATTTGGAAACTTCTGACTGATAAGGAATCATTTTGTGTGTAATGGGTCCATTTATATTACCTAAGAATTAATACTTGTGGGAAATAAAGCCGAGAGCTGACTCTTTAAGGATCATGCTTTAGATTCTTAAGCTAAGGCAGAAGCAAGGAGAGGAAATAAAGCACAATATTAGGAATAGAGAAGACATGTGACTCTATTTTGACAATTATAATGAAATAGGTCCAATGTATATAGTTTCAAAAGCTCTTTGTTTAAGATACATGTTAAATTCTAAGCTAAGGTGAAAGAGCTCATTAAAGGAAATTAATGTTATATCATATTCAGAGGCTTCTCCTTAATTTAGAAATTTTGATCAACTTACAAAGGATAGTATAAGGTGGATTAAGCACTCTTTTAGTTTCTTCTCAAACAATACTTACTTTCATGTATTTAGGAAAATTGGTAATGAAGTGATGTAGAGGAAGTTGGTGTGGTCCAAACAAATTTCCCTCAAACTATCCTTTATTATGTGACTTACCACTAAGAACAGACTTAGATATAACAAGAGGTCTCAATATTATGAATCACATTTGCAAGATTTGCAATTCTGAGACTGAAAGTAAATATCATCTCTTTTTAAGTGTCACTAATCTAAATCTATTTAGAGATGAATTATAGATCTATTGAATCTTTTCTTCTTTATAGATAAGTAGGAGCAGATAGTGGATTGGGCATCCAAATTGAAGTCTTTGTAAATAGGGGATTTCAACCTATTAAAGTTAGCTTTAAATGATGGAACTTATCCTATTTGGAGGGAAAGGAATGTTAGAATCTTCAACAACAGAAGTCTTGATAAAAAGATATTCTTATTAAACACAGTCTCATGGATTAGAGAAATCATTATGTCCATCATTGACATCAAGATTTTAACAATGAACATGTCCAACATTGACTAGTATATAAAGCTTCGAGCAAGAAAAGCAATTAGGGAAAAACCCATATTGAGTTTCTACTGATGAAAACAGAAGTTCGTTAAGTGGATTGCAAGTAATGCTAGCTGAGCTGAAGCTAACATTATGAACACTCAGCATCTGTATAGAGTAAGTCTTATTCCAGATTATCAAGAGCATGTGTGAATTAATCAAAGTGATGTCTTATAATGAGATTATTAAGCTAGTTTTGCAATTCACTGATGCAATCTTTAAAGAAACTATACCTAGATCTTGCTTTTATATTGTAACTCCTTTTAGAGTTTTATTCTTTAGTACAATTTCTCTTACAATTTCTTTTAATTTTAAAAACACAATCTAATCA
The DNA here is from genome assembly GCA_027568915.1 of Erythroxylum roraimae. NCBI lineage: Eukaryota > Viridiplantae > Streptophyta > Magnoliopsida > Malpighiales > Erythroxylaceae > Erythroxylum > Erythroxylum roraimae. Next base: position 28,885,948 of record JAOSBL010000211.1, on the reverse strand, counting down.
ATCTTTGAGCACAAAAAGTTGGGTTCTCTAAGGTGTCTAAGATGGAACAAAGCCTTTTAATAGATAGGCCTAAAAGGTATAAGAAGTAAGTGAAAATTAAAGCCTTTAAAGTTCTTTAAGGATGTGGTGAAAAGGAGAATAGAGGAAGAAGAAGCTTAATTAATACAAACGGTCAGAGAAGAAGAAAGAGTCTAAAATAAGGCAATTTTTAAAGATTTTTAAGGGAGAAGCAATAATTTGGCATAAAGGTGATGATGATTAGTTTAAAAAAAAGGTTGGTTAACAGTTAGTAAAATGTTTCAAGAAAAAAAGTTCAAGGGTTAGTAAAAAATAGGTGATTTTCAATTAAAAAAATTAATTTGGGAATTTAGAGAAATCATACTCTATTTGATAGTGTGTTTTAATCACGCGTACACATTGTAATTATAGCTAGCACTGGCGAGTATAGATCCATCCTATGAGGACTAATAGTTAACTATAAATTATTCATAAACTTAATTATACAGATTACTAATTATGATTGGATGAAAAGGAAAATAAACAATGATTTAGAATACCAAAATAAAGCAATAATTAAGAAGAAAGTATTTATAAATATGTTAGATTTAGGTAAGATATTCCCTGGGACTTTATTATGTTTCGAATTCACGCTAATTTAGTGAGCAATTCTAACAACTTGAACCAGTAAGAATTTCAAATTCTATGCTCTCTCTCGAGTAGCATAACCCTTAATCAAATTTGTTGAAATCCCTTTCTAACTAAAACAACCTAAAATGCATTAATTTATTTTTTGAGTTCTCATGATTGGTTTTACCTTAGTCTAGAAGGATTTTGTGGTTTTCTCTCGAGTGACTCTCAGTTAACCCTCTTTATCCATATTATGATCTAATTATACATATCATCTCTCAATCTCAATGTATGAATCAAATAATTGAACCTTCAACTTTTATTCCTTCAATTCAATCAATTATAAAATAAAAATAAAAATAAATCTCAAGAAAACTATATCATTTATTAAATCAAAAGATCAATCAATTCAACATATTACATCTTATAATTCATCCTACCTAAATCTAAATTTCAATTAGATCATGGTTAAACAGGAAATAACAACATAAAATTAAGAATAAGTAGTTATCATTATGAATCTTGAATCTTGAATTCTTGGTGAATCTGTTGAATTCTTGTTCTTCTTCCAAGATTAACTTTTTCTTGCTCAATAGTTGTTGTAAAAGTGACTTTTAATGACTCTTTTATGCTTCCAAACTCTTCTATGGCTAAAAATTTAAATCATAATTTTTAATGGCTAACATAGTATCATGTACATATTGTATTATCTTTTACCATATTCTATAACTTTTTGTGTAAAATAGCATCGCCAACATGAGGACATGTGTGGTTTGTGATACTAATCAAAGCTCAAACATAGGGGTGTATAGGGTAGGCAGAGATAAACAAAATGGTTCATGGTAGAACACGACCTTAACAAGGTAGCATGTACTCAATGTGTTCTTGAGTCCTTCTTTACTTCTTCCAATGTTGCTATAAAACAACTCAATTCTTCTATAAAATTGCTCATTTTCCTTAAAAAGATAGAAATAAAACTTGACACAAAATATTTCTCATTTTGACTATCAAATCTTCTAAAAATCTCTAAAACACAAGAATAATACTATAAAAGTATGCTAAAAGCAATGTATATTTAGCATACATCACTATCAAATTAGTATATGGTAATTTTAGTAATTTAATAATAATTTTCACATGATACATGATCTAAATATATGCCATTATATGTTGTAGGGCATGTTTATCTGAAAAAGATCTTATGCTAATTTTAATTTAATTTAATTAGTTGATAAGTTTGTCAATAAGATTTAAGTTTGTAATATATACATATATAGTACTATAACTTATAGAAATTGAGTTTGAGTTGCTTTATTCATCACTGATATCGTAAATTTATATACACCTAGGAGTGCCCAGATTACATGATATACACGGTTAAGATACAAGATAAGATAGCTAAGATACAAACTACAACTGATGTAGAGAAAATCGTGGAGACGTTATCTACGGTTGATATAACTATCTCACAAAGAATTTAACCATTGACATAATTTAGTAAAAATGATTGTCAACACTTAAAGTACAACTATCTCATAATAATTTGACACTTAGGCATAATTTGATGAAAATAATTCTCAAAACATATGTCATAACGCGAATTGAAATTGGAAACTTTATCCTACAAAATACAGTTCAGATAGAATAATACAAAGAATTCAATAATAAATAAATCATTTTTATTTGTAATAATTGTTTTAGAAAAATGTTAACATTAACAATTAGAACTGATTAACGAGAATAATAGTTCTAGTGATTTAGTTGTGCTAAGAGGTTACCGAAGACAAGTGACGTCAGAAGAAAAATAATGAACCGTCCGGCGTACGGACATTGACCAACAAGATACCGACGAAGCAGTCATCAGTGGTCAGCAGTTAAGCACGTGACTGACTGACCCCTTTTTGGAATATTTCATCAACCTTCTTTCATTTTCTTATTTAATTATTTGACAAGGTACAGTCAGCTTTAGGTGTGACGATGCTTATGTATGTTTCGTTCACTGGTTAAAAAAGTTCTAAGTTCTAACATTCAAATGTCGTCAGAGGATATGACACGTGAGCCAACCGCACCAACTGTCCAAAATTAATGGGTAACGTCAGTATTGACTTTTCTTCACAACCAGGTAATTGCGGGGCTCTTTTGCCAAGTTCTTTTGTACCCTTTTAAATGTTTTATTTTAATATTTTTAGTTTAATTATTAAAATTTTAATTTAACTTAAAAATTTTAATAATCTCTTTATATTAGTAATAAAAATATAAAATGACATTAGTAAATTTTAAATTAAACATATAATTATGAGTAATTACATATATATAAAAATAGCGTTAATAAAACATATAGTTACAGCGGTTTATACGATTTATTTTAACAGTGGTGGGCCTAATTATCGAAATTTTCAAACGTAAGATTATGATTGTACATTGGTTGATTGCTTAACAATATACACAACTTTGTCATTTAACCTATTTTTCAATTCATATGCTTTCCAAAAATTAGAGTGTCGTAATTTTAGAACTAATTAAATAAATTATTAGCATTTTTATTTTTATCGTTTTATTAGGAACTCATATTCTAGGTTTCCCTTCTTTTTTATTATGACTAACTATAAACACTTACTTGAACAAGTGGTTACCAAGTTTCCAAGATTACTTAATTAGTGCAGTAAAAGTAATCACTAATATAATTATTTGAACTCCTATGGATAATAATTATCTAAATTTTAAAATTAAGTCAGACCATTTTATTGTGAAGAATATTTAACCATAACAATTTCGACAACAACATCTGTAAATAGCTAGAACCTGTTGTGAATAAACATTGTGGGAGTACATTAGGATATGCATGTTGGGATAGGTATAACATTAGGACCACAAGATTAAAAGAGGATTCAAATTACATGATATCACAGGTATACATATGTATACATATAGACACATAAACAAGCAAGGATTAGGTTTGGGTGGAGAAGTGCGAAAGAGGGAAGACTTTTTGGCAATATATCCAACATTTAAAAAAAAAAGAGTGTATCGTTAGGAAGGAGGTTAAAGTATACTACATCTTTCTTTCCATAAGGAAAGTATTGCCTATGTTACTTTTGTAGGTGAAATGCCATGAAGCTCGCCTCTTTTCCGTGAAACTAGAACCGGTGCAGTGGTCCATGAATAATCATGGTCGTAAAAAGTTAAAGAAAATTTATGTATTTTAATTAATAATTAACTTAATACCCAACAAATATTAAAGATATATTTCTTGCATGCGTAGGGCTACGAAGAAGTCATGAATTGCATATGTAGTGAATATATTAATTTTGTGAGCCAAACATTCCAATCACGTGTCTTGTAATTTGTATACACTTAGCGAGCACATTGCATCTTATTATTCCATGCTTTACTTAATGTTGAAAGCAAGTAATAGCGAGAATAATTTTGTTCAAGAGTTCCCCATGTGTGAAATGGGATGATAGACTTCATTACACTTGATTTAATCAACTACCATCACTAGTGAAAGTGTGTGCGAGTTATTGAAGCATGATTGGATGTTGTTGACATGCTGACAATATGAAGAGTGATTAGAAAAATGAACTTGGGAGGATAAATTTTAGAGCAATAATTTCACCGAAAGAAGTTAGGGCATGATTTTCTGACTCTGCCATAATGGCATGCCAAAGACATGATAAAACCTGTTATGTGACATTCTCACTATAGTTTTTTGGATATACTAAAATTAACATTCCTTAATGATTAACCTACAAAGGATAATAACCCTTGAGCGGAATTGTCTCACCAAATTCTAACTTCATTTTAAGCTTAACTTGGCAGAACAATCATATCTTATGAACGTAACTTGTTAATTAGTGTCTTCAATTCAATTCCCATCCAAATTAACCGTCATGATTATGAAAGAACATAAATAGATAAACATGATGGATGGAAAAAAACATAAGAGAGAAGGTTCGTAATTAGCAAAAGAGGATTTTTAAAAAAGCACAATTATAGATGTACAATGAGTAGGGCATTGGAATGAGGAGGGGGAAAGATTCTCATTCTTGTATAAAGAGAAGGGTATTCGTCCTATTCTAATCATTATATTTTCTTTACCTTTAACTCAAATGAAATGAGTGGAGCGAAGCGCATACCATACTTGTGAAAAGCAACAAGATTGAGAGAAGTTATTAGTAGGTGAGCAGTCAGCATTGGTATGCCCTTGCCGACAAGAATTTCTGTCTCGCAGCTTAGTAATTAGAAGACCCCAAAGTGGTACAATAATACCATACTCAAATGCCTCTCTATTTTTCTACTCCATTCACTCACTCACCTAAAAGTGAAATCCCACTTGATTTGTCACCTCTTTTACTGTTTATTTGCGGTAGTGGGTGGGTGGATATGATGCAAGTGAACGACTCGGCATCTTGGAAACGATACCCTGTGAGAAAAATTTTTCAAAGTGAAACCATATTCATCCATAGTAGGAGAAGTACTATTAATATTGCTCTTGACTTTTCATACTTGGGATAAATAAATGCCGACGAATTGCCCTTGGCTTGCCAGTCTCTTTGTCAAGTTTTGCCTAATAATAGGAGCAAGCAAGTAGCCCAGTAAAAAAAATGTCAACTCTCTCTTGAATTTCTTGATCACTTTTTGGATTTTGGTTCCACAGCATGAAATTCATCCCAACTTTTATCCTGACGTGTGAAAGATATGGCCTGGAATGGGACGTGTAAATAATTTTTACCATAAAAACCAAAGTCTCTTCGTCCATGCCACCGTCAGAATGATAGTTTGAAAACTTCTGAAAGCTTTGCCATGTACGACATCAGAGCTTTTATACTTCTGATTGTAAGCGAGGCTATACAATTTGTAGCAATTGATTCAGATGAATAAGACTTTTTGTTCATTGTCATTTAGCAATTATAATCTATAAAAATAAAATTCATCTATTAGAAAGACGAAGCCGCGTAAAGCTGAAGATAGCTTATTGGTGAGAATTACACATACAGGACAGGTGGTTAAGAATATTAATGTACAAAACATGGTCTCTTCCTCTTAAAAATTTTCAGATTCCAACATCATTTATAAACATGGAAAACAGATAGAATTGGTAATAAAATTTTGTTGCAGGATCGCTCTCAAGCATCTTTTGTGGTGCTCCATTCCGACAACCTTCCTTTGTTTTGGGTCCTCTTTAAAACAACTTTCTCGCAATTATGGGGAAGCATTGCCCAATTACCCTGCATGAAGGTCACGAGCTTTAGAATGTTTAAAAGAGAAGTTACCTCTCTCTCTCTCTCTCTCTCTCTATATATATATACATACCTTTCTCTATCTCTCACTGGGTTCATGGCAATCGAAGTTTTGAAAAAGACTTCCACTCCTTTGTTGGTGGGTCTCCACACCAAACCCCAAAAAGACACAAAAATCAGTAGATATGGATGGAGATAACCAAAAACAGTTAGAAGTGCTACTCCAGCTAGAAAGGTTGCTCTCAGGACCTTCCCTGAGGTTGTTGACCCATGTTGCTGCACCTCGGCTTCCCATTCACCCTACCGGCTTGTTCGAACAAAGCTCTGGCCTTTCATGAAAAGACATTCTCAGTTCTGAGAAAGTTTTTCAAGTCAAGCACTTCTTGGATCCTTCTGCCAGAATTCCTACCTTTAATCATGCTCATACTGTATTCCACTGACCACCAACATTTTTACCTTGGCCTCTCCAGTCTAACAGTATCTTTGTCCAATGCATCTGCCATCAACAGTGACTAATTTAGCATGATTAATCTTTAACTTCTTCAGTTCAACTAACTAAATTCGCGAATGGTTTAAAGTTTCTTTCCTTTTCCAGATCTGACACTTGAACATACTAAGCTTGATTAAAAGAAAAAATAAAACTTAACTTGCACCTTTAGGAAGGACTAATTATTGAAAATAACAATTAAAATGAAGAAAAGAGCATATCCAGTTCAGGAATTTTATGGTGCAAAAAACGTTGGAGTTAACATAAGGGAACTGTTAGGATATGTCTTATTATTTAATTTTGATGTTTTTTATTATTGAATATTCGAGATAATGACTAAAAATATAAATCAAGAAGTCTTATTTGAATTGAATTTTTGGATAGTGTTATTGCACAAATAAAAGTCCATCTTAAACGAAGGTTGGAGTGGATTAAGTTTCTTTTTAAAATATAAATAATACAAGATGACATGTGAGTTATCTGGTGTGAAGGTTTTTATGTCTAAAATTTTTCACTGCTGTGTGACTAAGTTTTTTCAGAGACACACGTGAGTTATTGGGTGATTTTCTTCTTGGTGGATGTTGCCGTGAATCACTGTTGTGTTGGTCTTATTGCGTGGGTCACTGGATGCTGTCTCTGTTTTGCTGAAAAATACGTGAGTGTTTTGGTGAGGTTTTTTGGTGAGTTTTGACGGTGAATTGAATAAGAAAAGTGTGCAGTTTTGATCTGAATATTTTATTGCATTGAGGCAGGCTTGCGTGAGAGAATTTGTGGTGGTGTCTTGGTATTGGTTGATTGATTGTGTATGGAAAAAATCACGTTGTTATGTGTTGTGAATATAGTGAGATAGTCGAAGGAGTGTTGTTGTGTGGGTGATTTTTCTTGTCTAAAATTTTTTGTGTGCGTTATCTTGCTTTTGTACCACACACACAAGTGACTTGGTGAAGGTTTTGTGTGAGCGTTGATTGATGGTGTGTGCGTAAATGATGAAACCTTGATCTGATTATTTTGGTGATTTAAGGGATTGTGTACGTAGGCTTAAGTAAGCGTGGTGTGTGTGTATGTGACTCCTCATCTGGTTTAGCAGCGTGTGTGCATGAAAGTGTCGTGAGCTGAAGGATAGATTTTATGAGCGGCAGATTTTGTGATCGTACATGTGTGACTCCTTTATGCGTGACTCTATCTTTATCTTGTTCTGGGTTGGTTGTTGGTGAATGAGCAGATCACGTGACAGTGAAGTGCAGAAATTTTCAAGGCAGCAGCAAACTAGATAGGTAGATTAATCTTCAGAAGAGCCGAAAACTTTGAGAAGTTGTTATTTGTCTCTTTCTCATGTGTTTTTATTTACGTTGAATTTTATTTAATCATTTGTGTTATTTATTCAGTGTTCTTTAGTTATAAGATAGTTAAGAAAAATTCTCTATTAAAGTTAGTACGAATATTATTGGGTGTGAATTATTTTCACGTATAACGAAGACGAGAGATAGTGTCAAAGGTTGAATAATATCGGCTCAGTAAAATTTTATATAAAACTATTGCCGTTGGTGAAAGAATTAAACTGAACGAGGATCCTGCAAACATAAGCAAGGTATACCAAACTATGTGACTAAATTTCAATATTGATCTGCTTAATTTCGTATTTATTTTTATATTTTTGTTTGTGCTAAAAATTTAATATTTTATATTTAATAACCGACGGATACAATTACAAGCACTTGCAACAGAATCTTTCAGGTAACTACGGTCAAGTCGTAATTTTTGCGAAACTTGACCATTTTTTCAGCTATGATTTAACTTTTCATCCATGGAAGTCGCTTGCATAGTTGGTAATCTATACATTTGTCAAACTGAAATTAGGTGTGTGTTTTCAGACAGGAACTTTCAACTTCTGATACATCAAAAGGTGCATTTGATGTAATGTTCATCGAAGAGTCTTTTCCATTTTTAAGGCCAAACCGACCGCCTAGCGACCTATGAATGAACATGCAAAGATCGACAAATAGAGTCCCAAGCCGGAAACAAAAAAGAACAGATTAAAAGATTTTAGACAGAAACCTTTCACTTGTCCTATCATTCATAAAAAAAAGAACACATGATGAAACTAAAAGAATGCGGCAGAAGTTGCTTGATGTTCAAGGAATTATCAGGTCATCAAGCAAGACATCAAATGGCATTTGGATGGAACTAATATGAACATGTGACAAACTCCGAAAGCAGAGACCCAATGGCTAATGTTAAGGAAGTAAAATTTACAATGCCACACAGTGATAGAGCTCAGTTCGGGAGTCTTAATTGTAGATAGAAGAACTTGTGCAGTTTACAGCATAACTTCAAAACACTCAGAAATGGCGACCTGAAATCAATACGAGACAATCAAGTACTTGGAAAATTAATTTAATCACTATCCACCAAACTCAAAAAATTTCATGGATTCTTATTATATATGGCAATTGAAAGTTGTGTACTGCAGAACGAAGGTATACAATTGCTCTTGTTTTAAGTGCCTGAATAACACAGCTAAAATCTCAGAAATACAGGAGAAAGAAATGACTACCCTTAATCAATATTAGCCGTCATTTCTCCAAATAACTCGAGAAGTTTTACAACACCCTTCCTGATCTATGGTGACTGTCATACATGGATCGCTATCTTTACAAACAAGATCATCTTTCTGCAAATCAGAAACTCCAAAAATGATTATAGGATGAAAGATGGACGACCGTTCAATCATGAGGCCACAGATAACTAGGCCTACAAAACTAAATCCCCTATCAGATTCACTCTTCTTCCCAAACTGATCGCCCCTAAAATTTCCCTAAATAGCAAGTAAAGAAGTACAAAAAGGAAAACAAATGATTAAACAGTGGAAAGAATTTAATAAATCCTACTAATTTAGAGAACTGAAAGGAAAGAAGAAAAAAATTGTTACACTGACGATGTATCAGCAAGAACTTCATTTAACACATCATCCTCACCGTTAGCCAGTGCAAAAAGCTCTGCATCCTTTTCCTCATCGCTTACAAGGTCTCGCCTCTCAAGCTTAGAGTGAGCAGCAATGGATATTAACTTTTGTGCCTTCTCCATGCCTGCCCTTGAATTTCCAACCCATCTCAACAAAGACAAATTGCATTTGAAACCACATGAAGTAGCATGAAGGAAAATAAGCCTTACTGCAACTTTCCCTAGCGACTTGAACTCAGTAAGGTACGTTTCCCAAACAAGCCTACTACTTTGGGGATTGACAATTCTCATTTTGCCAGTAATTGGATCCCTCTCCTTCATCTGGACAGCCCTTGCATACACCGGATCGAGCCCTTCTGTTCTCCATTTCATGAGTTCCATTAATGCAATATGAGCTTCCTCCCTCGAAACAAGCCTGGTTATGAGCTTGTCCACATCTTTCTCCTGTTCTGGTGTTAAGCATTTGAAAGGAGGAAGGTACTTGCCACTAGTGTCCCTAAGTAAATAGAGGGGATCAAGAATGTACGCAGCCGCCCAAGCAGGATGATAATTTTTCTTGAACCTCCTTTCGATCACTTTCTCAACTGTTGCTTCTGCAGAATGGAACTTGGAACACCAATCCTTAACTTTTACTTTGAGTTCCTCCCAAAGTGGCAGGCATTGCCCAACCAACGGCCTATCTGCTTCAATCTCTTGGGCCATTTCCTTGACCAACTTGACCAACGAGTGTACTGCCTCCAGTTCATTCCAAAATCCCACATCTCCGATCATCACAGCAATTTCTCTCCCAACAGGATCCTCTACGGACACCATCTTAAAAGATTCATCGAGCAAAACCAACTGCAGTGCACGAGCTGAGCTGAGTATGTCCCCTAGCATTGTATAGACAGGTGCAAAATCCATCTTATCATACTCGCGCGAGGGTGGCACTCTCAGCAACACCGCGTTTCCATATTCTTGCGACTGATATTTGAGAAAACTATTTCGAATTGACGTGTTACTGTTAAAAAAAGAAGCAAGCTTGAAGCAATTATCGCACACGTTCTTGAACAAAGGAAGCTCCTTGCTGAAATCCTTAATCAAACTAGTGAATCCTTGAAACTGACACGAAAGGTTGACCATCCAGTGGTTCTGATTCTCTAAGTTTCTCAATGCCTTGGACTTAAACCTGTCTGCAACTATACCTACACACTGTTGCACAACATTTCCACAGATTTCACTCATCGTCTCCCAAAAAACATCCTGTGCATATTTAGACGGTACTGATCCACTAACAAACACGGCTTTCCGATACAAACTAGTCCCATTAGGCAAATTAACAGTCAAATTGACCAAATTCACGTCATTAAAACTCTCATAACTCTTGACCTTCCAACCATCAGACGCAATCTGAAAAAACATAGCATCTCTAATCCTCGACTCAGACTCAGCCTTCGCTTCCTCGTACTTAACATCCAACCTCCCGCCAACAAACTCTCTTCTCGAAACCGCAGGCAATCCAACTTGGTTCAAGAATGCCTTGAACTTAGGATGCTCCAAACTCGAAAAAGACACCGACCCGCAAGACTCATAAACCCAATCAGCCAAGTAATCAAGGGCACAGTCAATCTGGGTCTTGCTCAAAGCTGGTCCTGGCGATGTTTTAGGACTCTTTAGCTTCTTCACACTGTCTTCAAGCATAGCCAAAGCACCCAAATCGTCTTTTCCACCAGAAAGCATCAAATGCGGTTGTTGAGGCAACATAGCGACTTCACCAGAGTATCTCGATGGATCTACCATAGCAATAGGACTTATTTGATACGACGTGGCTGAAGCCGACGTAGCAACCGCCGTAACCGGATAAGAGGACGCCGAAATTCCCGAACTTGCACCGGCAGAACGTTTCCGGTTACTGTGCACTAACGTGGCGACAACGGTGGTGTTGGACGACGGGGAGATAGATGAAATGGGTTTGGGCACTGAGTTGAAATTCGGACAGGTCCCGCGTTTTAGATGCTCCGAGGCCGTGCGAGACGGGTTCGAAGCAGAGAAAACTGCGTCGCACAAAGAGCACCGAAGCTTTACGGCTTTCGGGAGGCCGGTCTCGTTGTTGTGCACTAACATGGGCTCAAGGTGAGTCCAGTACCACGCGCCTTTTCCCTTTATAGCTTTGGTTCTGACCATGACGAGGCCATCGTAGCGTTTGTGGACCGCCTTCGCCGTGAGCTCGTCGGCTGAGGCGGTTGTTTCCACCGGAGACGTGGCGGTGTTTGTGGTTGTGGCCATTGTAATAAGAGAAAAGAATAACGTGAAAGTTTGAGTCTTTCTGGAGGACTTCAGAGCATATGGTTTTATTGCTAGTTTATCAGTTGCATTCAGCTAGGAGAGGCCGTCCGGCTGTGGTAGCCGGATTTTGATCCTCCGGCTGGTGTCCATGCCGGAGACCGGCGAACCAAGTTGATATATTTATGTGGTCTCGGTTTCACTGACGGGTCCTTGGAGCTGTAATTGAGAGGCAGTTTTGGAAGACAGAAAAGAAGATGAGTCCGTGTGAAAGAGAAAATTTTTGAAGGGAAGAAGAAATAGTTGGCGAGCGACGTACACGGGAAAACCCGCGCCGAGTATATGCGCGTGGGGAACATGGAAAAGCTAAGTTGATGGAAACTGCTAGATCAAAGTAACACAACCGTCCGACGTTCGAAAACACTGCTGACATTGGATGTTAGTTCCAGGTGATTGGGGAGTGAGGGACACGCACTGTGGAAAGGGGTTCTTGATTTGATATCCCCTACATGCTTTTGCCTAAAATATTTATATTTTTTTCTGCTAATTTACATGTAATTTTTGAGTGGGGATGGAAGTTTCCTCTTGTGACTTCTTGTTGATGTGGCTATATGCAGGGTTGTGGACAGAAAGAGCAACCTAGGAATTCAACTGGATACCATTAATAACAGGCAGGCAGTGTTGACCAAGACACACCCAATTACAATAGCAATAGCAACAGCAATTGCAATTACAATTTGTTTGGAAAAGGCCAAGACCCTTTATATATATTTTTTAATTCATATAAGCCTTTATAACCCCACGCCCCATAGAGTAGGAGTAGGTAGCAAGTTGGCACCAAGCATTACGAAATAGATGTTACAATTTTCCTAACACCCAACATAGGTTAGGGTATTACGAATACCAAGGTAAGTACCTAGTATTCCATCCCTCTGCCACATTGGGGTTTAATGCCAGCGTAAAATGATTCAATTCCTGACAATTTCTCCCAAGATGACTTCGAAATTTCAAGAATGCTGGGCCTGCTAAAGGACAAGTAGCTAGGGTTTAGGACATTTCACACCATATGAAAACGGCCAAGTCTACACTATTTTTGGTTGTCAAGGTCTTTCTCATTGTGAGGTGTATGCAATCATAAAATTCACAAGCTCTTACTCTTCCTGTTGTGGTTTGGCTTCACAACGCACCGTATGTGCTCAAACTTTTTTATAAACCTGAAATTCCATTTGAAGTCAATTTTGTGTCAAAACCACGTTGGGTTTAACTCAAAACTTAGTTGAACTTTAAGTGAATTAAAAAGGTCTTAGCTTAATTAGATTTGAAGAAATATTCAAATTTAAGTTAACTTAAAATTTTTATTAATTTTAAATTCAATTAAATTAGACAGTAATCATTAACTTTGAATCAAGTCTCATGATTAGTAGTTCTTAGTTTTGTAACTAGTAATTTTACACACTCTAATTATATGTCTATCTTATTTTCTTGTAAATTATATGCATAATTTGTTTACTGAAAACAACGTTAGGCACTATCAAATTTCGCGTCTCAACGAAACTTCAACTCTAATGATATTTTTTAACTCTTAATTTAATTGAAGGTTCATTATTTTCCGATAAAAGAGAATTATTCAAGCGTCAACCAGTCGTGACCATCCGGAGTCTAGACCCTAGTCCTACAAAGTATGGGTACCGTGATTCTTCAAGGACAGTACTATGCTTACTGAACATTCTTTTTTTCTTTTGAAAAATTAAAAATAACTCACTGAACATTCTTACCAGTTCTACCAAACTTAGACCTTGCAAATGCTTGATGGTTCGAAGCCTTAAATATTTGAATTCAAACCCTCTCATTTCATTAAGCTATAGCTATCAGAATTTTAAGAAACGATAAACGAGAGAAGAAAGAAAAACATCTTTCATGGGTTGTCCATTCTGAGGTTTCAATTTGTTTTTAGACATTCGGATGTTTCAGAATTGCCAGGAACTCAAGCAATTGGTCTCCTCTTAATAAATGAGATTGGAGTGATGAAAAGATAGTACGAAGGGACTGGGACAGATTGAGTAAATTGGGATTGCTAATTAAACGGGTTATTGGGGATGGGGTGAACCACACGGCACAACTGTCTTCCACCCTATTAGGAACTATTGGGCCATACAAGGCTGTATGACATGAAAAGTTAAAGCTTGATTAGTGGCCAAGCGGAGACCTTGAGATAAAGTCCAATTTAGGCTTATTGATCTGCGAAATTCTGTGTGTGCTCCTAAAAGGTAAACCTTGAAATTTGGTCGTATGGATTTGTCTAGACCTTGTTCTTCTTTCACAAGTTTGAACACAAATACTCAAAGAGGATCTGGGATGAATTCAAAGACAGGATATTGTCTTCGGCTTGTCATTTTCAACAAGTTCAGTGTTTTCACTAGGAATTTTGGCATTGCTTTCACGGTATATTTCTCTTTGAGCTCCCTCTGTTTCTCCAATGGAAGTAGTACTCTTACACTTCTTTTCCAGCCTTTTCTTCTCCAAACTAAGTCGGCACAAACTGATCCTGAAAATTGTCTCTGAAAGCAAAATATGCATGAAAACTTGTTTTTGAGTCGGAGATTGATCCACCGAGCATGGAGAATAGTATTGTTCTTGGAAAACCAAGTGAAGTGAATTTATAATTTAGCCGGAAACTACTTCCATACAGTTAACTGAACATTCATATTCATATGCGTGACAAGGCCTTCCAAAATGTTGGTTCTTTCATATAGTTGTACTTTAAATTCATAGCAAGTAAAACAAAACAGTTTGGTTGGAAACTTTAGTAGAAAAAAGTCACGAAAAGATGAAGACAATTTCTACCTTTGTTGCACCAAGAAAGAAGCAGACAGCTAGCCTATTTATCTTTCTAGCTAAAACTAACACAAGTTTTAGCCACCTCAAATTACATATATCGATGGAGTCCAGATCTCCTGTCCAATATTATAGTATCTTATTGTGTCCAATAAATCTCAGCCATTTATTTATGTGGGACCCGCATGGGGCTCGCGTGGGTCCCGCAAAATAAATGGCTGAGATTTCATGAGACAGAATAAGACAGAGTAAAACTGGACAGA
>JAOSBL010000211.1:28816733-28827500 GCA_027568915.1 Erythroxylum roraimae | reverse complement strand
ATATTTGCTTAACTTGTCCTTCACGACCATTACACTCGTTTTACCCTTGATTATGGTAGGCCTTCCATAAAATCTGTATTAATATCTTCCTAACATCCCTCCAATATAGGAAATGGTTATTGCTTCCCTGGGTATAACATATTTTCATGTTAGTTTCTTTGGTAGGCGAGATAAGTTCTAATATAATTCCTTACATCCTTACTTAATCCCTTCCAGTAAAACACGTTATGTATCTTTTTTGTTGTTACGGTTACTCTGAAATGACCCCGATAGAGCCTCCTTGTTAAACTAGATAACCAACCTTCCTTTCCATAGCAATTTTCCTTCCTTACACTCATAATTTCTTAACTTCAGTGCTCATGTTCTAAGTGTTTGATAATGTGATAGTTAAGTCTTGTTTCCAACTAATCTAATCTCTTTCTGTAAGTCGGTATGTACTTATGATATGTGTTTAAATTTTGATTCATTTGATATGCTACACCTAGTGATTAATGTCTTAGAAATGCTTAAGATATTCATTTTGACTCATTTGTGATTTTAGGCACAATTCGGAAGCAAAGAAGTTAAAGTGAGTCAAAGCACGATATATGGGCTATTTTTTAAAGATAAATATTTACTTTTCTTCATGGAGCAAGAAGAAAAAAATTTAAAAGACAAGAGGAAGACAAGAAAAATGGAAACAAAGAAGAAGAATCATAGAAAGCAGGCAGCATATGGAAGAACAAAACGACAACAGAAGAAGAAAACAAGAGAATAAAACACAACAGAACGTTGTTACACGTGAATAGGCTCATGCATAGCGTGAATTAAATGGAAGCAGTTTATTTGTTAAAACAACGTAGCAGACAGAAGCAAGAAGGATTGTGTGTTGCGTTTTAGGAAAATAATGCACAACACTCTGCGTTAAACACAAACAACGCCTGCGCACAGGCGTTGCGCGTTAAACACAGACAACGCTTGCGTTCAACGCAGGCATTATGCGTTGAACACAAATGTGTTGTGCCTTTAACGCACTAAACACATGGTCTACATTCTTACTTAAAAATGCAACGTTAACGGTAAACATGGACCAAAAATTAAATCACTAAATCAGATCGAAGAAGGGGTAGTGCAACGGAGGACAAGTGGAGGCGCTAGGTCTTTTTCTTCATTCTTTCACCACCGAAGCATGGAGAAGATGGCTCATGCTTAGATCATAAAAATGGAGATGGAACGCTAGCTTCCCGACGTCGGTTCAATGAAAATATCGACGCGAAGTCACGGTTAAGCTATTTTATCATTTTAAGGTTATAATTTCTTTTTGGATTGTTGTGTTGTTGGTATTGATTTGATCGAGTTTTAGGATAAATGATCGTAATATGTTATTTTGATTGTTTTATTTCGAACCTATTGCTAAAACATTGAATGTAATCTGTAATCATTACTTTTGATGTTTTTAAGTAGTATCTAATGATCCCGTATCGTTAGGAACAACATAACTTAGGTTAGATAACCCGAACGTATGAGGTTACTGCTTATATTGATCGTTTTCTACTTCGTAATGCGGCTGCCAAATTAAACCTAGAGTTCGTATCCTAAGTTATTTGATAGTTAGGTTTAATTAATGATCATTGATTAACCAAAACCTAAAGGAAAATCAAGGTTAGGAGAGCATTCTATTATTCTCAGATTGATAATCCGAAGAGACTTGTAAAGACGTTAGGATTATAAAATATGCTTGATCGTGTTTAGGCCAAGATTGAACCTAGAACCAGACCTTACGTATATTCAATAGTTTAATCATTTTTTATCGTTTGTTTTAATTTGTTTTCAATAGTTTACTTTTATTTTATTTTCTAAATTGCTAAAAATCCAAAACCCCCCTTTTATATTTTCCTTGTGTTAATTAATTTTGGTTAGAAAAATTATCCGAATATTCCCCGTAGATTCGATCTCGACTCACCTTAACTACAAATTTTAGTCTGCAGAATCAGGTAAATTTTATAGCATACTCGACATGCACTATCAACTTGATATATTGCTAGTGTACAAAGCTTGGTATTAGTTATCCATAACAAGGCATATACAACCTTATTCTCCTTCCGCTCTAGTATACTACCTCGAAGTCATAGTCAATGAACTTTGGAAGCCAAGTAAGTTAAAAAGGTGTAGAGATACATTGCTTCAACAAGTATTTCAAGCTTTATTGATCAATGTGTATCTTAAATTGATGGCCACTATGGTAATGGTTATCATTGCTTAATAGCCTTGACGGTCACCAAAAATTCCTTTCTCGTATATGGATAAGCGTAAGTGCTTGTTCACTAGTGTTTTACTTATGTAAATCAAAGGATGTTTATCCTATTGAAGTAATGCTTCGATACTCATTCCACACATATCTGTTTAAGCACAAAAGGTCAAGAGAAGTCATATATGGCTAAGAATGTGGCTATCAATAAGGCTTCCTTCAAGTTTTCAAAGGCCCATTGCTGGCACTCCTCCCACTTCCATTCATTCATCGCCTTCTTCTTAAGTAGTTCATTCAGGGGTTTAGCCAAGTTTGTGTAATTTCTAATAAATCGTTGGTAGTAACCGATGAACCCAAGGAAACCGTAGAGCTCCTTAAATGACCTTGGTACTATCCAATTCTAAAAGGTAACTATCTTCTTATTCCCAAGCGTGACTCCTTTCTCTGATATTGAATGTCTCAAATACTCTAATTGTCTTGTTGTAAACACACACTTGCTTCCTCTTAAGAATAGTTAGTGAGCTTGAAGTTTCTTCAAGGCTTCTCAGAGGTGGCTCAAATGTTGGTGAAGGTGGCGACTCCAGATAATAATATCGTTGAAGAAGACTAAGATGAATCTTCACATAAATGGCTGGGAGATGTTGTTATTTAAGCTCTAGAATATGGATGGTGCATTCGTTAACTCGAAGAGCATAATAAGAAACTTGTATTATCCTTTGTGAGTTATAAAGGCTATCTTAGGCGCGTCCTCTTTGTATAGGTCCAGTTTGAAGTACCAACTCGAGCTATGTAACTTGTTTAATAATTCCTCAATTAAGGGCATAAGAAACTTTTCCTTAATTGTTTGTTTGTTTAGTTCCCTGTAATCTATGAACATCCTCTGAGAGCTATCATTTTTCCTTACTAACACCACCAACAACTCGTAAAGACTAAGGTTATGCCTTATAAATTCTTATCGCAATAAATCCATTATAGCATTTTTTATAATATCTTTTTTCTCTCCTGAGTATCGACATGGCCGAATGTTAATTGAATCCACCCTTTCCTTCAATTTGATCATTTGATATAAAGTTCTTTTCAGGATTAATGTCTAAGATTCCTAGAATAATGCTTCAAACACTAATAATAGGGCTTGGAACTTGTCTATTGAAGACGTCTATTCCTCCGAACTCATACGTTGTGATTGATGCTCAATAGGTTGTGTTAACTACATCATGTATAACCCCCTTACTCTGAACCCCTAAAGCATTTTGTTTATCCCTTTGCTTGATACAATTGCGAGGCCTTTATTCGGATTTCCTGACGTCTTCACTGCTTTCCTTCCTAATTGAATATCTTGTTCTTGTTTTGAAGTTACATAACATGTTGTTTAAAGTTGTTAGCCATTGTACCCCCATGACTAAGTCGCAACTTCCTAAAGAGATGACTAGCGTGTTAGTTATAAAGGTTACCCTTTGTATATTCCATACAAACCATTTGTACTTTTGATTGCAATTTAGCTTAAGCGCCCTTCCTATTGTAATATGAATTCTTGGTATGTTTTTTAGGAGAATTTGGGTTGTTCTAGTTATCACCTCATCCAGGAAATTGTAGGTACTTCTGTTATCAATCATATATGTAGGGCTCCTTTGGTAATTATTTTTTATGCCTACTCATCCTCGCCCTATACTCTAATCATGACTTTAAACAACACACTGAAGGTTTTTTTATACTTCCATCATTTTTTTCATCGAATCCTTCTGGTTCTTCCTCAATCCTGTCATTTCCCTTGACCATGTATAACTAAAATTGTTTCTTCTTACACTTGTGGCCAAGGAAATACCTCTCATCGCACAAGAAGGACAATCTCTTAGCCCACTTCTCACTGAACTCCTTACTGCTTATTGTTTTAGTTATGTTGGCGTTTCTATTAGGATTATTTTGATTAGTGGCTCCTTACAGTACTAAGGTGTGTAATATTCCCTTATCTACAAATGCTCTAATCCCTATAATCGCCAAGGCTCCTCCCTTAATGATTATGTTCTATTCATCCCTAGTTGGTGACTACTTTGTAGGTTCTCTCTCATGGCATCATGGATTGATGATATTGCCTCCTGCTTCCTTGCTAGTGAATATGCAGGTTGAAGACTCTGAGGTTCCAAAAGTTTGACAGTGATTTCCAACTCCAACTTTATGCCCTTAAAGAGAAACCTTATAAAATATTTTTATAGAGGGTTAATTTATTAGAGGTTTTATTGAATTGGGTGTAGTATTTTTTGCATCGATTTTTCTTATCTAAACTCTTTAAATCACATATAGGAACTTTACAGATTTCTTCATCGAATCTTTGCTTAATCATGTCAACAAGCTCCTCCCAGTCTATAGATTCCTTTAAGGTATGGTTCTTCACAGCCAATTGTTACAACTCTTATGTTATACCTTCTAAATAGGGATGACAATTGGACCCGACCCCGACCCGAGGCCTGATTGAGAGTGACAAAACTAGTCAGGATAAGGCCCGGGCCTAGGCCCAGCCTATTGTCATCACTATTTCTAAGTGCATCATTGAGATTCCTACCGTTTTGTTATCTAGGGTATTGTCAAGCATAAAGAATTGTTCACACTTGTACAACTATCCTTTCACTTTGCTTCCTTCAAATATCAGGAAGTCTATCTTACTGAGCCTTTTTCGAACTATATATCCTTCATTCTTTGTCAATCCCTTTATAGGAATTGTTACTTGCTCCTACCCTAGCGGGTTTTGATCTGTAACCCTACTCAAGGTATGTGTGAGCTAATGGAAAATGGTTTTTAATTCGTCCATATCTTTTTTCTTATCTTTTAGTTCGATTCTAGTTCTCTATTAATAGTTTCTCATTTTGAACTTAATTTTCGAGCAAAGTTTTTAGATTCTCCTCTGTCCTCTTGAGTTTTATTGCTCTAGTTCCTTCTGTCATGATGTTGCCTCTAATACCAATTGTTCTATGTAAAATAACAAAGTGATGGATATTTCTTGTAATGTCCAGTTTGAATGTGTGAGAAATTTCAAGAGGAGGAGGGAAAGAAGAAACACACACAGAGAGAGAGAGAGAGAGAATATAACTTTGCAATGAAATACATATTAGTTGTTATAATGATATAGATCAATAGACAACTAACATACAACCATATGTAATAAAAGGATGTTTCGTAACAATGAAACAAATCACTTAAGTTGATGTCTACATTAAAAAGTTTTCCTATATGACTCCATTTATTGCTCCTTTAATGGTCGTTAACTCTTTCCTTCTTCTTAACTTCTTTTTCCCGTAAACATTTCATGGCTTCTCTTCTTCATAATTCAAAGGTTGCAATCTTTATCACCTCCCAATCAATAAAGAGGTGGAGATGGAATGCACTCGTTCCAAACTCAACGATCTTCCTACTATCACTCATTCTTGAGAACACTATAACTTCCTCCTAAAGGCTATTCATCGGCGTCATGCCCTAGACTAAGCTCACTTTGCTTATCTTCACTCCTTGAATCGAATCAGCAATTCTCTTCACAACTTCATTCAACCTAATTATGTAGGGTTTGGAGCAGTGAAGAAGGAGAGTTTTGAGAATACTAAGAGAGGGGGAGTTTTAGGTTATGACATGATTATGATTGTGAGGAAAATGAAGCTCTTATTGATGATTATCTAAATAGTGATGTTGGAAGAAAATAAAACATAATTAGAAATTAGATTTTTGGTGATAATATTAATAGGAGAATTTGGTGAAAAATTGAGAATTAGGATTGGTTAAAAATAATATAATTTAATAAAATAAGATATTTAGTTCCCACATTCGTGTGACAGTAGGACATACTTAGTGATTAAAAAAGATAAATATGTGTTATGTTAATGATGACGTAACACTTAGATTAACGGACACTTAACCGTATCAAATTTTGTGTCCACTTAAGATTTATTAGTTATGTTTTGAAAACGTTATAGTTTAAATTAAATATTTCAAAACGTTAGGGTTCAACTTGTATTTTGATGAAAATGTTATATTTTAAATTGTAATTTTGGTCATTAATAATAAGCACGTTTATGTACATTAAAAAGAAATCCCTGTGTTTTACTTTCTAAGGGACCTTGGTCCTCTAAATAAAATAAAATAAAAGAAATGCAAGAGGTACTAGCAATGCCATACTTAAATGATGATGACGAAGTTCGGACGTTTACCATGAATCAATAATCATTGGATATTCATAGCCAAAACGGAGAAGAATACTTGATTACAATTTCTTATCAGTACTGTTGCGATATTCCATGATTGACAGGAGAAGTGCACGATGTTGAAATAGAGAGCTTTTGTGAAAGTAAGAACTGATTGCACTAGTAAAACTGGAAGAATTCTTATTCTATTAAAAACAAACAACTTTGACTATTAAATAGCCTTACATCATACCAGAAATGTGAAATAGCAACCCATGATTGGATAACGCCTAAATCGTGATAAGTGACTAAATTAAAACTGAAAAACAACCCGTCTCCCAAGAATAAGCAAGTTATTTGCACGTTCAAAAACTAAACCCTAGAATAAAGGAATCTTAACAACTAGACTTCTGACTACTTCAACATCCTCCCTTAAACTGAATACCATTAATATTCAGTTTATTCTAGATGTTCACAAACTCCCATTGCTTCTCACATCTTTAAAAAAACATTGAACTTCAACGGCTTAGTCATAATATCTGCAATTTGCTCCTGTGTAGAACACTGCTTTAGTTCCACTACTCCATCATTGATTAGATCTCGAAGAAAATGAAAACGAACACCTATGTCTTGCTCTAACCGTGCATTACTGGATTCTTTGAGATTTTGAAAGTTGAAATGTTGTCACAGTACACAACTGTAGAATCGTATTGCACATGACTTAAACTTTTCAAAATTCTCTTTAACCAAACAACTTGACACGCACTCGATGCTGCAACGATAAACTCAACCTCTGTGGTAGAAAGAGTAACCACTGGTTGTTTCTTTGAAAATTGTGATACTGCACTTGAATTCAACATAAATACATAGCCTGATGTACTTTTTTTGTTATTTTGATCTCCAACATATTCGTTGTCTGTGTAATCAAATAGCTTTTCATTTCGTCCCTTCCTATAAAACACCCCAAAACTAGTTGTTACCTTTACATACCTTAGAATTCTCTTTACTGCCATTAAATGAGACTCAGTGGGACATGATATGTACTTGTTGATTAGACTTACAACACACATCAAGTCAAGACATGTGGCTTCCAACCATTTGCTTGTATAGAGTACCATTAACACTCACTCCTTCTTCATCCTTTGTGAGTTTGAAACCAGGAACCATTGAATTTTGCACCGAGTTACACTGACTCATGTTGAATCTTTTAAGAACTTCTTAAGTATACTTCCATTGGCTTATAAAGATTCCACCCTCCTTTTGCAACACTTCAATCCCCAGAAAGTAACTCACCCTTCTAAGATCAATCATGTCAAATTCAACCATCATAAACTTCTTAAATTGTTCAATCAACACTTCATCATTCCCAGTAAAAATAAGATCATCAACATACAAACAAACAACCAATATTTTACCTCCATTTTTTGTTTTAGTGAACAAGGTGTGTTCGTGGGGGCATTTGTTGAATCCTTCTTTGAAAAAATATGATTCTATGTGACTATACCAAGCTCGAGGAGCTTGCTTGAGTCCATACAATGCTTTTTTGAGTCGATAGACCTTAGATTCTTCTCTCTTCTGTTCATAACCTAGAGGTTGATCAACAAACACTTCTTCATTAATTTCTCCATGTAGAAAGGCCGATTTGACATTAAGTTGATAAACCAACCAACTTTCTCTGCAGCGAGAGAAAGCACTAGACGAATTATGTCCAATCGAGTCATTGGTGCAAAAACTTCTGCATAATCTACTCTATATTGTTGCTGTACCCCTTAGCAACTAGCCGTGCTTTATACTTGTTTACTTCCCCATGCTCATTAAGTTTTGTTTTAAATATCCACTTCACTCCAACGGTCCTTCCTCCATAGGGAAAAATTGTTAGTTCCCATGTCTCATTCCTTTCTATTGCCTCAATTTCTTTATCCATCGTATGTCTCCATTTTTCGCTCTTTACTGCCTCTTCATATGTCATTGGGTCACTATTAATTAACAAAGCTAGATGAGCAAAATTCACACCTTCTTTATCGGAGAAACCTTGACCAGTCTCATATTTCCTCATCCATACAAGAGGTCTTCATGTTCGTCCTCCTGGAGGTGAATCATCATTGTTTGAAGTGTCTCCTTCTTGAAAATTGCTACTGTTTGACCCATTTTCCTCTTGTTCTTCAATTGCCTCATATTGAGCTTCATTGCTTTCCTTTTCTGTACTTGTTTCTTCATCAACTTCCTATTCTAAATCAACCAATATGGCTTGCTTATGGCCATCATCCCAACTCCACTCTTGGTCTTCTTCAAAGATCACATCTTTACTAATAATTATCTTCTTTGAGATGGGATTAAACAACCTATAAGCTTTAGATTCTTCACTCACCCCTAGAAATATACATTTGAGACTTTTGGCATCAAGCTTCACTCTCTTGTTGTCAGGTACATGATCACGTGATATACAACCAAAAACTTTGAGCATTGATGGTTTAAGTTTATTCAATGCCTCTTTAGGTGTCTTACTTCACGACAATTGTTGGACTTCTATTCGAAACATGCACGGTCCAATTCACAGCTTCAGGCCAATAGGTTTTAAGGATTTGCTTCTGTGATAGCATACTTCGAACCATATTCATAATGGTCCGATTTTTCCTATCGATAACATCGTTTTGCTAGGGAGTGTATGCAACGGTCAATTGTCTGTGTATCCCATGCTCATTACAAAAGCTTGTGAACTTTTGTGATGTGAACTCTCCCCGTCAATCTATTC
This sequence comes from Erythroxylum roraimae, assembly GCA_027568915.1. Taxonomy (NCBI): domain Eukaryota; kingdom Viridiplantae; phylum Streptophyta; class Magnoliopsida; order Malpighiales; family Erythroxylaceae; genus Erythroxylum; species Erythroxylum roraimae. The sequence continues at coordinate 28,818,358 of JAOSBL010000211.1, read as the reverse complement.
TCGAACTTTGAATGAATGCTCCAGTTTCTTTCTCCACCCTTACTCTGTAGATTTTGAAAGTAGCAAAGGCTTATGACTTTTCTGTTAAAAAATAAACCCAAGTTTTTCTACTAAAACCGTCAATATAAGGGTGACATGCTAGAACAGTCGAACTCATTACAAATTTTTCAAAAATATCACACACGTACATGGAAATCAATATTCAATTTCGAGCCCATACTTTTTATTACATAAAACTCGAATTCACAAATATCATTACACTTTGATCAATCTCTTTTACAAACCTTTCCACTTGGGAAAGTTATTACAAAACAGAAATAATCATATACATATGATACAAAATTTTCAGAAAACTCCATTCGATTCAAAAATAAGAAAATATAAATGTAGACACAATCTGATCACGACCTCTATCTCTTACTTGAATGCAGTAGGTATACTCCCGTTTGTCGAACAGGGTGCTCTTCAGAGCCTAAAAAATAATTGTAAATTTTAGGTGAGTTTTGCAAAATCAGTGAGTGACCATCATCGATGGCTTACTCAATCATATAACACATATAATTCATAAATTCACATTCATTTCAGACATATTTCACACTCAGAAATCATTCAAACTATTTAAATCATATATATCGCATGTATATGCAATGCTTATGAGACTCACTTTCAATTTGTTATTTTGTTGTGGCTGGGTACCTTTTTTCACTGGCCCATATCCCTTAGTGGCTATCGGGCTGGCTCATATCCCTTGTGAATATTGAGCTGTATCAGATAATGTCCTATATCCCTTAGTGGATATCGGGTACATTCACACTGAGCCTGAGGCTCTTTTCACATTCTGAGCTTTAAGTTCTTTTTCACTGACGAATCTAGTCACAAAAGCCTTAATCTTTCATGCATTTATATAACGAAATGGATCACATATCATATGCTCAATCGGTCACATGTTTACATATTCACATTTAATTCACAAGTTCCATCGGACTCAAAGTCTGACATTCAAAATTAAAGTTGAGAATCACATTTTCATTCATATGCAAATGCACATTCAGAACACATTTATCATCGGACCGTGGTCCGGCTTAACAATCAAATTATGTACACTTATTTCAATCCAATTCACATACAAAGAGTACTTCAGTGTTCTCATATTTATCAAACTCCTCGGACATATAGTGTCCGGAACCAACACATTCACATTACATAATCATTCAATTCATAACATAAACAAAACAAATAATAAAGTAAGAACATTTTGGTCTACTCACAGTACGCTCTAGATTAGCATTAGCTTTCATGATTTGGAAACGTCTGAATGCGGACGTTCATCCTGCACATCAAAATTATACAATACACACATTACACACACACACATTAACAACTTTGCATAATTATAAGCATTCATTTATGCACACGTGTGTATATGGAATATGTACGATGTATGTTCATGACAATCCCAGGTATATTATCAAATTTCATATTTTATCACATTCTCATTTTAGCATCATTTGCTTTCATAACAACTCATTTCTCATTCATTTTCACTAGATACACTTTACTCCTCTTCTTGAATTACAACTTTAATCATATGAACCACTTCATCTCCATTATACACATGTCTTTGG
>JAOSBL010000211.1:28744969-28768048 GCA_027568915.1 Erythroxylum roraimae | reverse complement strand
GTGCACAAATTTCACTGTGTCCCAATTCTAGTATGCATGAACAGTCCTAATTCAGCCCAATCACTCTCATCCTATGCTAATTTACTATTTTACCCTTTCAGTAGAGGGTGGGATGTTACAATAAAAATAACATCTTTCTTCTACGTTGAAGCTTTTTCTTTATTTTGTTTGTTTTGCAGTATATTATAGAGGAAATTATGGAGATTGACAACACAAAACTCTATTGGAAAAATATAGATCTTTATATAGGTAAGAAGGGAACTTTCCATCTAAATTTTATCCACTTTGTTAGTGACTTTCGTTCATCCTAAACTAGTTTCTAGTCAGAATTATATGCTTGTGATGACAATTTTGATGAATTTTTTAAAAAGAGAAACTTTGGTCGGAAAATGAAAAAAGGAGGTTAGGAAAAGAGGAGAGGATGATGTTGGAGTAGAGAAAAAGAGGAGAAATTTTAGAAAAAAGAAAAGAAAAAGAAGGAAATTGGGAATTTTAGGAATTTTAAGATAAATTAAGGGGCAAAATAGGAAATATGAATATTTAAGGGTAAACTTGAAATTTAATTCCTATAAGGGTTTTTTAATAATAAAAGCATGTGAGGGTCAAAAAGGAATTTTAATAATTAGGGATATTTTAGTAATTATAGTGGTATTAGGTTTGAAAACCTTTCTTAAATTAAGTCTAATAGAATTTTGTAAATGTCTAGATTCGAAGAGCAGATTATGGAGTAGATTGGAGCAATTGAAATAGTTGAGTCTGGAGATCAAGTAAGGATAACCTTAAACTGTACTCTTATAATTATATATGGTTTATAAAATTGTGAATTTGGTTATTAATAAATTATTTTATAGTGAAACATATTTTGAATTATTAATTAATTACATTAATGATTAATAATTAATAATTAAATTTGTGGATTTTAAAATATATGAATTTTTAAGAATTTATTTATTAAATAAATAATTGACAAGTTACAAAAAGTTTAGTGTCTATATTTTGTTACGTGATATGATGTGTATCGTTTGATAATTTAGGGGAAATATGATAATTATAATTTTCAATTGTGATATGTATAACTATGAATATTAGGTTAAGATAAATATTATTCGTGAAATTAGATAAAGATTGGCTCACAATGGTTTAAGAATAAACTGTGAAAGTTGTGAATCTGAGACTTGCCTAGGATAGGCTAAATTTAATGGTCAAAGATTGATAGATTCTTGAGATATGAGCGAGTTGTGGCTAGGTACCTCTCTGTGTAGTAGTTACCAGGGCATCTTGCATCTTGAGAATGTCCTCTACCAATAGTTAGGTACCGAAGTGGTATTCGAGTATCCTAAGTCTTAAGAATATCTTGTATCGATGACTAGATATTATAGTTATACCAGGGTACTATATTAGATTGAGAGATTGAAGTATCCTATGCTGATATTTACGCATCTAACTACATTTTCACTTATTGAATGATTATGATAAGTAGAGATAAGCTGATAAACTATTAAATATAAGTCTACTAGGTTAAGCAGCGCCATTTAATTTAGTAATAAAGAGGTAAATCATAAATGATATTACTAAATATAATATCAGTATCAACTTAACTGTTAAGTTTTAAAAGATTAGTCACTTAATTAAAAAAATTTAAAACTTAGGCGCTGAATTGAAAAAAATTCCAAAATGTTAAGATACTTTAGGAATGATTATCCCTTTGGTATATAAAAATAATGTATAAATATTTTAATTATATTAAATATTAATACCTTTGTATTGTTAATAATTATAATAATTAATTAATTTAAGAACAAAATTTGATAATTAAGAAATAAAATAAAATAAATTTATTATTAACATCTAATATTATGATAAGAATAAAGCAAAATAGGGATTAGAAGTCTAAATTGATTTTTGTTTTCAATTTTTTTATTTCAAATCTCAATAAAACATATTTTATTTTTAAAAATAAAATCAAAACAAAAACCATAAAACTCCACTTTTAAGGAGATGATAAATTTTAATAAAATTCTTATAATTTTTTCTTTTAAATGTGGAATTATTCTGCTTATTAACTTTCAAATTTGAATCTTAATTAAAATTATATAGAGGCAACTATTTTTAATCCAATAAAATTAGTTTCTCTTTCTTTAAAATTAAAGAATGACCATTATGTGTTTGTTTAAAGAACTAATTATATGACCATTATTTAGAGGTCATTAATAAACTTATTACTGAATGAAATAATTATTTTATAAAAATAATATTTTTATTATTTATTATAATAATAGCTATTATTTAATAATAGTAATGTGCTGCACATTCAAATTAACACGATTTAAATCGTTCACAACAGGTTTTATAGGTAATAAAGATAATGGAAGATCGACGAATAACATGATCAGCAAGAATATTATAAGTCTTGTTTCTATTAATTATTTGACAGTGCAAAAACTCATATTTTGATTGTCCCTAATACTGGACATGTCAATAGAGCACATACAACATGAGAAAAGAGGTAGTGCAAACCAAATGCACAAGATCCCCTGGAAAAACCTAGGAGTTTGCTTGCAAAGAATGACTATCATCATATCATACTAGTTTCTCAAAGAAACAGTTTCTAATATCCCAGCGTACTCATACTATTGATTATGGAGATTATCCATCAACCATTCTTCTCTCCATCCTTTGATAACCTTAGCAATGAAGTCTTCAATTCTGCTCTCCAAGTTCTTATCAGGTTCTTCGTCGTCTTCCCAACCGACCTCACCTTCACTACCATCATCGTCGTCATCTTCATCGTAGCCATCAGAGCCATCGAATTCACTACGGTCCTCATCATCATCCTCCATATCACTACCACCATTATCATCCTTAACGTAATGAATGTAATCATCTGCAAATGAAGATTGTGAAGAATGAAAGAACTCGTCAACTTCATCTCCGGACGGTCTGTGATTTCCGAGGACTACAAACAAAATTGTGGCGTTGAACAGTGAAAATATGAAAAGTGGTGATGAAAACTTGAGGACAAGAGTGGCAGCTACAGAGAGAACTAAGAATGCAAGTAATGGTCTGTCAATAAGGTTCATGTCCAGGAATAGAGTAGAAGGATGTATGCTTTATTTTTCTTCTTAAATTAAAGATCGCAACGGAGTTCTATTTATATGGTTGGAAGGATTAGTTGGTCTTAAATGAGTGCCAATTCTCGGAAATTATTGTGAAGTGTATAATCAGCATACTCAAATCTGGCATAAGGTAAGCAAGCCAATATTGTGAAGCAATGTAAACTTCCAAGCGAATGACACGCAACCAGGATTTTCTATAAGGTTTTCTTTCTTTACGGCTTTACGCTAGTCATCATCAGCCGTGCACTTTTTGGGCCAAATTGTACAAGATTAAATGTTACTTAATCGAATTAACCGTGGTGTAAATTCAGTTCCTTCGTGTCCGTGTGATTTTGTGTAGACTAGTGTATTGTTGGGATAAATAAAAATGCTCGATCCACCTGCATCAAGGACTACTCGCACAGGTCATTATTTATTCGCATTTTCTCTAATTTTAAGTCCTAATCATTTTATTATGTGTTCTTCTTAGTTTATTGATTGACAAAGACTAATATCTATCTCTTGACTCTTTCACGGTGAGTGGTGGCCACGTTCGTATACATTTTACTCTTCCTTGAGAGTGTGTCAGCATCCATAACTCCAGTTTGCCTATACTCGGTTCTATGTGTATGAAATCTGGTTAGCACATGAAACATTTGTTCTTAGTTTTTACACTCACGTCTCATTATCTTTTAATTTCATGTAAATCATTTATCAAAAGTTAAAATACAAACACACTTTAGCATCTTAGAATCCCTTTAATTTGTTCACCTTTTATGAAAATGTGGCACTAAAGGTGTAGAAGAAATCTGAAAAACAGTTGATGAAAATTTCCTTGCTACTGTTCATTTAGTTGAGTTCTGACGAACACTACGTACTCTAGATGTTCTATGGGTAATTTCCTAGCGACAGTTAGGTTGCGTGAGTTATCAGTTTCAAAAGCCTAGAAAATGGCATCGTTGACATGAATGATTTCAGATACATTGAGGACAAAACATCCCTAGATTCTGGAACCATTTTAATACAACATTTGTAATTAACTGGCATAATATGACTTGCAAGCTAGCTGCTTGTCCGGACCAACTTTAGCCTGATTTTTTCAAGCACTGGATAATATCATAATAATAGAACAGCTCGAGTTCGAATTCCTGCTTCCTTCTCAATTAGACATGGAATAACCTTTGGTCAAATGGATCACCTATCCAAGCTTAAGCTTAATTACTTGGGAGTTTTCAAGTCCAGGATCCAATCTGACTAATCAATGAATTTGATGCTTGTGAAAATGGATGGGACCTTGCTTTCTGATGTTACCAAGAAAATAGGGTGCAAAAATCTAATACAGAAAAACTTATATTTATTGTATGGTCAAAATTTGCGGCTGAGTACTTTCAAAAGGATTTAATATATTAAAATATAGATAAATAAACTTTTTGGATTTGAAATTTTGTGACACAACACAAGATAAGGGCAATTCCTCATTCATATACCTACTCCGATTATCTAATTAATTTGTTTTATCAACTTGAAAGAATATAATTTATTTTATTCTCCAATCAATAATCAAATATCAAGATTATGAATTAAACAATATTTTAAAAATTAGACCAATAAAATAAGAAGCTTAAAATTTAAAAGGTACAACTTAAATTTTTATAAAATCCATTAAAGATTAAAAAAATTGAAAATTTTAAAATATGATTGAAAAAGATTGATCTTAATTTAAATTTTAATTGAAAAGAAAAACTATTAAATAAAAATTATTTAGTTTATTTTAATTTAAAAATTGATTAAATTAAAAAATAAAAATTTAAAATTTATCATTGAAATAAAGAGTTTCACATTTCCCGCCGGCGACTAGCTTTCCTTTAATTTCCAAATACATGAATTTGATTTCGTATTTAAGTTAGAACAGTGGTGTTATACAGAGAAGTGAGATAAAATAAATAAATAAGTAAAAAGTATCATATGACACAACACACACACACACACACACACACACACACACACACACACACACACACACACACACACACACACACACGAGAGAGAGAGAGAGAGAGAGAGGGAGGGAAGAGGGGAGGAGAATTCATTCAATCCCAAAAATACAATACAACTCCATCGGTTACACTCCTTTTATAGGAAAAAATAAAATTAATATTAGAGTTTTACTCACACATGCAAACATCCTATTGGACCAAAAAATTGGTCAAATCATACGAAATACTTAAGGAAGAAGAAATGATTTCGGCTACTATTAAATGAAGGTGCATGTATCTGTCTCCTTTTTATGCACAGCTAGCTTGATTTATTTATTGACATTGCCTTCCTTAAATCAAGCTGGTTAAAAATTTATCATCCCAACAATTTCTTCAATTTTGTGAAACAACTCAAACTTCAGTGGTTTAGTAAAAATATATGCAACTTATTCTTCAGTGTGACAATATTGAATCAATTCCTTTTCAGTTACTAACTCGCAAATTTGTGAAACCAAATGTCTATATGCTTGGATCGCCCATGAAAAATTGGATTTTTGCACAGTGCTATTGCAAACTTATTATCACGGAATAATTATCATGGAGCATCTTGTTTTTGATGTGGTACTTCAAGCATTCTTCTTAGTCATACTGCCTATGTAGCACAACTAATTGCTACAATGTATTCTGCTTTAGCTGTAGATAATGCAACCATGAGTTGTTTCTTTAAAGACCATGATATTGCATCAGTGCCAAGATGAAAAACTTACCCTGATATGCTTTTTCTTGTTTTTATATCTCCTCCTCAATCACTATATGTTTAACCTACAAGATTTACATAATTGATATTTGCATAAAAAATTCCTCCATTTAAAGTACCTTTGATATATCGAAAAATTCTCTTTGTTTCTTATAAATGACAGGTACGAGGCTCTTCTATAAATCTACTAAGTAATCCAACTTCATAAACTATATCTGGTCTGATAGCAGTTAAATACCTCAGACTTTCAATTAAACTCTTTCCAATTAAACTCTTATAGTAAGTTGAATTTATATGTCTCCCTTTGTCTTCTTTTATTTGTTTCAATTTCTCTTCAATCGGGGTAGGAGTTGGTTTTGATTTCTCCATCTTAAATTTCTTCAAAATATTATTCACATACTTCCTTTGGGAGAAAAAAATTCCATCACCTTGTTGAATTACCTCCATTCCAAGAAAATAAGACATTAGACCTACGTTTGTCTTGTCAAATGATTTTAGCATAACCTCCCTAAATTCTTCAATCATCTTTGAGTTGTTTCCAGTAAAAATTAGATCATCAACATAAAGACATACAATTAGAATATCACCAGGCTCAACAAATTTAACATATAAAGTATGCTCAAAAGGATATCTTTCAAAATCATACTTCATGAAGTATGAATCAATTCTTTTGTACAATGTTCCTGGTGCCTGCTTCAATCCATACAGTGCTTTCTTCACCCTATAAACTTTATCTTCTTTTCCTCTAATGTCATACCCCACAGGTTGCTCAATATATACTTCCTCTTCCAAAGTTCCATTCAAAAAAGCAAATTTTACATCCCTTTGATAAATTTTCTAATTATTTTGAGCTAGGAGAGATAATCATACGGATAGTATCTAATCTCGCAACAGGAGCAAATACTTCAAAGTAATTAATACCTGGTTTTTGCTTATTTCTTTTTGAAACCAATCTAGCTTTAAACCGGCCAATATCACCATTAGGCTTGTATTTTATCGTGTAGACCCACTTTACTCCCATAGGCTCTTTATTAGCTGGAAAATATAATAATTCCCATGTCTCATTCTTTTCAATTGCATATATTTCTTCATCCATGGCTTTTCTCCATTTCAAGTCAATTGATGTCTCCTTATAATTAACTAGTTCACAGTCTGCAAATAAGGCAAAATTGAAAATCTCTTCATCGAATAGATCATTATAAGTACCTATCATATAATCTTCCAATATGGATGATAGCTGACGATGTCTTTAAGGTCTACCAGATGTCTCTAGCTATTATACTGAATTTGCCTGAGTATTTTCTTCTTCATAGCATTCTAAAATTACCACTGGCATTTTTTGGGAAGTTGAAGACCAATCCCATATTCCATCCTCATTAAAGGTTACATCATGGCTAATAATTGTCTTTTTCGTATTTGGATTGTATAATTTATAGTCCTTTGAATTTGTACTATAGCTTATAAAAATACATTTCTCACCTTTGTTATCCAGCTTCTTTCTCAACTGATCTGGTACATGGGCATAAGCGATACACCCAAAAAAATTTGAGATGCTGAATGGAAGGTTTCCTTTCGCTCCATGCTTTATCATGTGTTTCGACATTAAGGCATTTTTTTTGGACAACTGTTTAAAATATAAACTGCACAAGCAACAACTTTTGCCCAAAATTCTTTGGGCAATTGATTAAATCTTAACATGCATCTTTCCATATCCATAATAGTTCTGTTCTTCCTTTCTGCTGCTCCATTCTGTTAAGGCATGTATTTGGTGGTCAAGTGATGTTGAATTTCATACTGATCAATGACCTCTGTGTTGGTGTATGCCTCGCGAACCAATTATAGAATATACTCTAATTGATCAGTTGTGATTTAAGTGGTGTCGTATTCCGACCTTTTTTAACATTGGGTAGTTATTATGTCTTGCTAGAGACCACTTGTAACTTGCAGGCCTGAAAGAAGTTTAGGCCTCCTGCTAATATTAAATAAGCCTACAGGGTTGCACACCAAGAAGACTGAACATTCATTGGGCTTTAATCAGATTTCGACTTTGGGCATTAGGGTTTGGGTTTTGGTCTTTAAAGTATTACTATATATATGGATATATAGTATGACTTGAAGAATGAAGAATCTCATCTGCTCTCATATGCTCAAAAACCCTAAAGGAGACGTCCTCTACTAGAAATAGAGAGAGAGAGAGAGAGGTCTCAAAAGTGGTGCTAGCACATCACAAGGGGTTGTTCAGTCTCTCGAGAGTGTGGATATCAGTAGAGGCGCGACACTTGACGCGCTCTTCTGACACTACCAGTTTCTCTTTGTATTTCCGTTGCAAAAATGTATAACCTAATATGGATTTGGTTTCGATATTCACATAGGTCTTGGTGTTTCGGATTCTCAAAGGTGATAAATGTTATTACTGTTGACAGTTCGAAAATCTCATCAATCTATACATGCAAGATACTCTTGACCTCTATCTGTTCTTAATGCTTTAATCCTACAGCCACTTTGCTTTTCCACAAATGCTTTAAATGATTTGCACTCATCACAAGCTTCTAATTTCTGTTTAGAAAATACACCCAAGCCTTTTTACTAAAATCGTCAATAAAAGTAATAAAATACCTATTATCTCCATTAAATGGAACTTCAATTGTACACAGATCTGAATGAATAATCTCCAATAACTTCTTTGCTTTGTAGGACTTTCCAACTGGGAATACATCCCTATGCTTTTTTCACAACTCACATGTCTCACATATATGGTCAGAAATATTCACAACAAGTAAGCCAAACGCAAGCTCTTTTTTTGATAGATAATTTAATCTAGAAAAATAAAAATATCCAAAACGCATGTGCCATAGCCAATTTGCATCAGATATCACAGAATTTAAGCATGCAAATTGTTTATGATGAATTTTTAGTGGGAATAGACGATTAGAAGACATCTTTACCTTTGCAATAAATCTTCCAATCTTGTCTATCAAGGTACAAAAATCATGATGAATCTGCATTTTATAACCTTTCTCTGATAATTGAGTCATGCTCAGTAAATTACGATGAAGACCAGAAACATAGAAAACATCAGAGATAAAACTTTTAGAACCATCCTTCAGCCTAATAGATACTCGGCCTTTTCCTAAAATAGGATTATTTGAATTATTCCTAAATTTAACTGTTGACTGAACATTTTCATCTAAAGAGAAAAATAACTCCTTATTCTCACACATATGACTACTACAACCAGAAATCAAGTATAAGATATTTTCATATTCCATAATAGGGTTGCTTGTTAGAAATAAACTTTTTAAATTATTAGAATTCTCACCAAAATGTTGGTACTAATTTTTTTGCGGCATTAGCCTAATAGTTGTTCTACAATATGGATCTACAATCAGCAACTTTATGTCCATACCTTCCACAATTAAAGCAATTAAAATTATATCTCTCTTGATATTGATTACCGCATCCTCTTCCTCGATTGGTAGGCCCAAAATTTTTCCGCCTCTTCCTTGACTTAATGTTCTGAAATTGTTTTCTCTTCCCTAATTAAAATTATTGCTACAACTCTTCCTCTAAAACTTCCTCTATCTCTGCCTTTGAAATCTCCTCTTTCTTTATTATTAAAACCATGAATCTTGTTGACAAGATCATTAACACGAAAAAAATATAGGTCAACAATTTTCGAATTAAACATTTCTTACCTCTCATATTATCTACACAGGGACTGTAATGTTGATTTTTTGAGCCTTATCTATACCTTTGTAAGCCAGCTTCAAAATATTTCACGCTTCTTTGGCTGTTTTAGCATTAGCAATTTTGTCAAAAACTAAATAATCTACTCCTAGGTGAATTGGGATAACATCAATTGGTCCTTCCTTTGAGCATTTACATCAACTCCTTCTTGTGAGTCTGGATCCATAAAACTCCAAATAATGTGAGCCTTGAGGTGGGTAGACATTAAAATCTCCCAATAATTATAATTAAGTTTACTATTTAATGTGAGACCTGAATACACAATATTATAAATGTTTAACATCTCTCACTTTTAAATGAACTACTCTTTCACAAGTATTAGAACACTCTTTTTTATTTTTTACCTTACAAATTGCTTTAAATACTAAAGTTGGATTTAACCAAAATTGCAATACAACTGTATCGGTTACACTTCTTTTATAGGAAACAAAAATAATGAAATACTAGAGTTTTACTCACACAAGTAAATATCCTATTGGACTAAAAAATTTGGTCAAATCATATGAAATGCTTAAAGAAGAAGACAGGCCTCTCTCTCTCTACTTGCTTCGTCATAATTTCGGCTACCATTTAATGAAGATGCTTGTTATCTCTCTCTATTTGCTTCATCGTGATTTTGGCTACCATTTAATGAAATAACATATATCTGTCTCCTTTCCATGCATAGCTAGCTTGATTTATTTATTGAAAAGGTTTTCTCTTTTTGATTAAGATTCTGTGTTATAATTGCCATTACCACCGGTAAATACTATTTATCACCTATCTTTTTGTCCCGGAATAGCTTCTCTTTCCTTCCGTCAGATGTTTCAGCTATATTAATAACACTATTTTGTGAACAATTTCAAGTTTGATTTCAGTTTTACTAATAGGACAAAAAATCCATCATCTTTAAATGTCTAAAAAATTAAAAATTATTGCAAATATCTTTTTAATTATTTACTACTTCATGTATGAGAAAATTCTTAACAAATTCATTATGGAAGAATAAAGCATACCTTAGCTAGTAAATATAAAAGCCTTAAAAATGTTCGAAGTCAACCGGCTTGTTAATATGTTAACTTCCCATCCTTCGATAACACTAAGAAAGTCAACTCTATCAAAAGAAAAATGCTTGGAACTGAATAAGGCAAAAATTATGCGGCTCTAATTGTACTCAAACGATCGAGATATGCACAAAACATAATTAAATACTATCTTACTACAGAAGCAAAAATGAAAAGAAAAAGACAAACTATGCTTCTCTTTTCAAATAGCAGATCTGGTAGGAACTATTCACTACCATTTATCTCTATCCTTGTCTGGAGAAGAAGCAGCCTGTGCTCTCTACTTCCCTCTTTGAAATCAGAAAATGGGCCTAGAAATCAAAAGCACAAATAATTAAGGAACAATGCTGGATGTCCACCTTTAATCATCTCTACAAGATGTCCAGAATTCCCTCAGATCAATGTAAATTTATAGAAACAACATAAAAGCTTCGCCAGGACGGATAACAGAATTACAATCCATTACCAAAAAGAAACAAAGATAAAAGCATCCAACTTCAGTTGTAATACTACATCAAATATTCTACACAGAAGCAAGCGCCCCTCTGATCAGCTAACTAAACTCTACCTGAAAAGGAAGAGGGTAAATTTGATATGTAGTTCTCATTAATTATTCATAGGATTACAGACGAGGTTATACGTAGGGAAGCATCAATAAGCTAGCGTTGATTTGCCATAATAATCACTGACAAAACTTTTGATGAAACAATAGAGCACTCCTTTCAGATCAGCTAGCCGGCAAAGATACATTAATGTCGGTTGGTTTACTCCTAGAATCGGAAGGGAAAGAAGAGCAACCATCCCCACGGAATGGGGTAGGTGAGAGATTGGGTTTTGGCTCGGCAGTAGAAATAGGAAGCACGGCAGCTGGCGTAATAGTTGTAATGGTTTCATGTTTCTGTTTTTTGGTATTTTGTTCGTGTTGGTTTCCAGCCAGAAAACTGCCCACCACAACCTGATGAAATTAAACAGAACAAGATCAGAATTTCCATCCTCGTACTCATGTCAAGACATTCTGCAATAAACATCTTGCTCAATATTTTAATGGGGGAATTTGCCCGGATAGTGTGCTTGGGTTGGCCAACAAGAGAGAGGAAATTTAATAAAACTACAAATGCAAACCTGGACGGGACTTGCAGCTACTAGCAACCCTGCAACACCACCACCTACAACGCGTCCATCTGGGCTTGCCAATGAAACACTCATCCCACCAGATCTACCCCTCGTTCCTCCACTTTCAGTAGGCATAAATGAACCCGATAGAGAAAGTATCTCAAAACGACCCTGGAAGAAAACCAAATGGAAGGCATTGAATTTTCACTAATGTCACAAAAAGGAGGCTTACGATCGAGTACATATATCAGGTGCATGAAATGATACTGGAATGTGTGCAGACAATGGAGCAGAGTTTACGGAGCACAAAAAATCAGCAAGACAAACAAACATGTACGAGTAAGTTCCCCTCCATTTACACATTATTACCCAATTCTTGAGTTCCAATGCACCTGCCAGGATTTGAACTCTGGTACCTGGGGAAGTACTTCTATCCCCCTAGCCAACCGGCAAAAACATGATGGTTCTGTTCAATTTTATTGAATTTCAACAAGTTTGAATGTCCTCGACTCTATCTATACCAAAATTTATATGCATGGAACTATCTATGATAGAAGCGAACTTCAAATAAACTGAACACTGAGTAAGCGTTACTATAAATCAAAAAGATTTGGCAGAAAAGAAGTCAAGAAAAGAAATAAAATTCACTACAAAATGAATCAAAGCCAAGACTGAGGATACAAGATACATCATTACTGACGAATATGAGGAAAAGAATCATAAATTAGAAGAAAGCATAATTTGCCGTACCTCGTATGTGAGTGTGCCCCCAGATGAATCAGGTTGGCGAAGTGTCACACTCGAGATCACCCCATTTGCTGTGAGAATACATATAGCTCGAGGCCCTTGTTGAGAAAATGAAATGATCTTCATCGTAACATCCTATACAGTCAAAATAATTTCTTGTATTTCAGTCTTCCTATTATTGATAAAAAGAAAATAATTACGGCCTATTGTCAGGTCAATTAAAAATTCAAATAACAGAACTTTTATTCATCATGTTTTTGCCCATTTCATTCCAATAACATATTAAATATGTTGCTGAAGTTCTTATGCAACTAAAAATATTATGATAAATAGGTGATTAAAATTTAACGAAAATGACCAAAGTGACACATTTCAATTAAGAGGGCAGGAAAATAAAAATAAAATAGAATGGGTAGAACAGGAATTTTGCATAAGAAGATATAATATTCATTTATCCTAAATATTGCATATTAATGAAATAACCTCTGTGTAAAAATACAAAGAGAAGACTGCGTACATTATGATCATCTCCAAACTCTGGCAAAGCGAGGAGCCTTGTGCGTTATAAAAGAAATATTACAAGGATGAAAATCTTACAAAATCATCACAGAAACAAATAGCGAAATTAAGTTGGTTATGTTCTCATGTACCTCGCCAGCATTAACGGTGATAACATGGGGGGTGAAATTGGCACCAACAGAACATGCAACCCATTCACCTACAAGAAGAATTTGTGACAAAGATCAACCATTATCATGCGGACACATGTTATTAAAACCACAAATCCAACAGAAAATTAAGAAAATGTTTGAAATTTAAGAATATTTATCAGTTGTGTTAACCAAGCCGAAGAGAATAATGTATTACGAAACTGAGCCAAAAAGCTCTCCAACCGCACTTAGAATCCTTAACCTGTAAAGCTTCACACTTTGCTGTCTAACAAGCTAAGACCTTCATGTTATCTAATAAAATGGATAAATCTCCAGGACTGCGTGGTGACGTTAGTTGAGTTCTATTACTATGCCCCAAGTCACTCTGGGTGGTAACTCAATTTCTTGAATCAAGAGACGATGTCCTTCTCAGAATACCAGGAAAAATAAGCAACAAGGTCAAAGACTACTATTTTTGCCTCAATTTATAAGCATGTCGTAGCGAACTTAACTTGTTAACATTCATGCAATTTCGTCACATCCCTGTCCACTACCACACAAGGAAAGATGACATCTAAGGTATGTGCAAAATTGAAAAGAGTTAAATTGCAGTTCAAAGTCATAACAAATAGAAACTCGGGGATAACAAGATCATGTGCTGCAGAAGAATCACAAATTTTTAAATTCTACGATTAAGAAAGCTTATTTTGATTTCTAAATTCTACCGGTAAGAAAGCTTACTTCACAAAATCACCTAATCAACCTTGGCTCTCCACAAACGAAAATAGTCAAATAAATCATTACAAATTTCAGAGAACGTTAGCTGACAGAAACTATAAGGAGTCAAGCGATAATTAGACGACCTGCTCATCCGTCCCACTTGACACAACAGAATCACGCCACATAAGACGCGAGAATTCCAAAGCCTAATATGGGAAGTAAAGCCCACGCAAACACTACCACCCATTTCCTCTTTTAACGGCAGATCAAGTAAGCAAGTAAAGCCACGCCTTTCACTTCGACACTAGAGGCTGCGCGGTAAGCAAGATAGATTTTTTGTTGGAAAGGACACAAACCCACCTATCACTTTACTCGTACATAATCCCAACACAGACCAACTCAATCCTCAACTCACTAGCACAACAAACCTTTCACAAATAGGACCACCTTTAGAATAAAAACAGGAACACGCACAATATTAAAAACACCAAACTCTCAAGTCTCAACTTTAACCACCAAAGAAGCACACCGCGTATCAAAAACTTGGGGAAAGAAAATCTTGCATTTACCTGTAGTATCCAATTCGTACTTCGTTTTGCTGACAGGTTTCACTTTCCCACGTTTCTCAGCCGACGAAAAATCAATCACAGGAGGCAGAGCTGGAGCAGCAGAAGATATAGGCTTCGGAGAAAGCGCCATCATTACAGACCCGTCAGGACCGTACTTTCTGGGCCTACCTCGCTTCTTCTTAACAGACATGGTCGCCGCAGCCGCCGTCGTCTGCGGCGGAGGAGGAACCGGCGCCGATCCAGGTGTGGAATTCGAGTTGTCGGACCTCGGAGCGATTTGGTAGTCAGAAGGAGCATCAGATCCCACCACAGTAACCCCACCTCCTCCACTACTACTAACAACGGCTTCCCTGGTTTCCATTGCTTAAAACCTTTAAAGAAATTTCTTTTTTCTTTTTTCTTTGAAGATTTTAGGCTAAACCCATTTCGATTTAGAGGTTAAAACATCTAAGGAGCAACTCCAAATTTTTGGTTAAAAAAAGAAATTAGTCCAGAAAATCCAAACAGTTCCAAGAAAAATACAAGCTTTAAAACAGAGGAAGAGAAAAATAAAAATTTGAAGATAGATGACAAGTTGTACAGCAAGGTTTAATCTGGAAAAAACTTGGTTTTTTAGATTAATTTCTAGGATTAGGAGAAGCTGAACTTAGGAGAAGCTGAACTTAGGAGAGCAGAACAGAGCTTAATTAGGAGAATTATAATATTTATGAAAAAGGAGAAATGAAAAGCTGGAGTTAGTGAGATAGGAAGGAGAAAGATAGGAATTGTGGAATTTGAGAAATTTGATAATTGAATTTGTTTGGTTTTGATTGTTTTTGGGATAATAAGAAAGCTTGTTGTAGTTGAGCTAATTTGAGTTTTGTTTTCCTAACTTTCCTACGTTTTGTCTGAATGAGATCATAAAATAGTAAGAAATTGGTATGGGTGACCTCAAATTAATTAAAGTAGAAATGGATGAACATGAACATGTGTGTAATCATTATTGCTATATGCTAAAATAAAGATATTTTATGTATTGGTTGGAATACAAATTGAATAATGTTGAAAGTGGGAGGGATTTCTTTTTCTTTTGATTTTATAAATTGAATAATGTTGAAAGTGGGAGGGATTTCTTTTTCTTTTGTTTCTCTCCATCTTTCTTAAGTTCTAACCTCTATTGTTTTCTTTTTCCTATTGTCAAACTCAAATTTGTGGTGGGCAAGTGGACAAAGTGATATTATTTGTCATGATTTTAATTATAGTTCATTTTTTTATATTCAAATTTTGAGTGCATAGCAAGTAAGATTAGGTTGCATAAGATAGGATAGGTAAGAAGAAATTATCTAAAAAAGGTAAATGTTATGGAAGTTGGGTGAAGGCAAATGAAACCTTGTAATGGATCTAGCCACAGCCATCCAAACCTTTCTTTTATTTTTTCCTTTGCCTATTTTACATTTCTCTCATCACTCCTCTCCTCTCCTCTTTATAAGTAATTGCTTCATTTAATGAAAAGTAGAATGACATACTAAGCTTGTTTCTTACCGATTCTACTGAGTCACTGCTTGATTGAGCTTATGCCAATAGAGCTATTGTTAGTGAAGCTTTTGCCGGTAGAATTTTTTCTATAGAATTTTTTTTAGAAGAGCTTTTTTTAAAAATCAGTTGATTGTTTAACTGTCAATTAAAAAAAGAGTTTTTTTGAAAGAGCTTCATACAATAAATTGTTTGGCAACATAAAAATAAAAAGCACTTTTAATTTTAACTATATTTTATTTTATAATAAATTTTTTTTATATTTATAAATATTATTTAAAATATATTAAACAATATGCAAAATTCAATATATTAATTATTATATAATTTTAAACTATATGAAATATAAATAAAAATGCATCTAATCAAATTTTTTTATATAAATTATAACATAAGTAAACTAATATCGAACATAAATATTAAAACATATACAAAGCCAAATAACATTAAATAAATCTCAAATAAATATTCACGTTGAGTAAATAGTTAAATACATAGTAAACAGGAAGATGAGTTTGTAGGTATTGTGAGAATTATGTGTAAAATATAAGGGACTAAAAATTAGGTTCATTAATTGATTTGAAAAATTTACCTAAAAATTGTTTTTTTAAAGCTTTAAATTTGAACTTATTAAAAAGCTGCATTTTGGTTTGCTAAAAAAATCATATCTATTAAAAAAGTGTTTTTTTATTTTACAACTAAACATTTATTTTTTTAAAAAAAAATTTTTGTAGTAAAAAAAAAGTATTTATTGACCTCTTAAAAATTCATCTAGAGCCGTGTACACCATACAAAGAGTAGTAGAAAAAAGCACTACTACCGTACCATACAAGAACCGTGCATATAGAAGCAATTGGTTCAAAACTTCAAGTGGTTGCCTGTCGGACATGCTTTTCTAAACAAAATATTGAAATTGATGGGGTCGTTGAGTTGCTAGTTACTCCACAATATACATTTATACATAATATACTTTTTAGTCAATATGATGTAGTGAGTAAGTTTTAGGATGATGTATCAGTTAATGATTTGTTTTAATTTTTAAATTTTAGTAAATATTTCATTTGTCATTAAATTTTTTCAATTAGTTTAAATAATTCGATAATTATTTAATGCATATATATTCTAAAATCATAATATCTTGAAATATAAAAATTTCATATCACTATTTTAATAATGAAAAAATATTATTTTGTAAATAATTTTTACAAACTTTTTCTTAGTTAATAAAATAAAAATTTACTAATATTTATCAATAAATATTATATTATTAATATAAGAGATTATATAATATAGTTATTTAATTAATTAATTAATACAAATTTATTTAATATTAAATATTAAATACAGCTAAAACGACTCTTAAAATTATAAGATAGTTTAAATTATTTTCTTTTCTGAGTGGGATTGAGTTAACCTAATATCACCTTAAGCTTATGTGATTTATTTCAAATAAAGGGTCAGAATTCAATGCTATCAAGAACCCACCAGTACTAAAACACGAATAACACTATTACTGTTTAATTTAATTATATCCATCTTATCTAACTAATAATAATTTGACGAAAATCCATCCAACGCAGTGAATATCATATTTAAACACCGAACTTACTGTTATTATTTTATCCATGTGTAGATTATGATATGGTACAGAAGATTTAACAAAAATCAATCTGATTTATGTTTATTTTAGCATAATTTCCCACTTTCCACTTTTATGGGTTGATAAGAACTGCTTCAATATAATTAGTTAGTTGGGTTATTTTATATATTTTCTATTACGAATTTAATAAACTTTATTGAAATATAATTATTAGGTTAAATCTTATTTTGAGTTAAAATAGTATTGATAGTTGTATAAAAACACAATAAATCATTTATAAATAATTTATCCAACTAATCATCAAAATAAAACTAAATTCAAATGGCATGAAATTAAATAAAAAACTGAATTTGATGTTTTTAATTATAAAAAGTAAAATAGGATGAGCATAATATGAAGTCGGTTATACTTATCCGTGCTTTAATTAAAGAAAATGAAAAAAGATATACTACTTATAATTAAAAAAGGTAAAAGATATACTTTTCTTATAATTTAAAAATTTTACAAAATTTTTCTGATGTTTAAAATTTTTGAAAAACTGAGTTTTTCAAATAGAAACCCTTATGTTAAATTTTGGTTAAAAAATAACAATAAAATATGTGAACTAATTATTATTTATGGGAAGTTAAGATAACTAATTAAATTTAACTCAAACCAATAATATGATTTTAATAATTAATATTGGTAACATTTAATTAGTTTAAGAATAATGTTCATATTAGGTGCATTTTATTGTTATTTTTGAAAATCTTATAAAAATTAAAAATATTACATGGGACGTGTGAATTTTTAGGAGTATTCCTTCGCTGAGGTTGTGTTACACATTAAAAAAGGAAGAAGGTAATTTAGGATATAAGATAAGGCATAATGTTGTAATTTAACCTTTAAAATATTTTATTGTGATGAGAATAGATTAAAAAACATTTTAATAATAGTCATATTTAATAGATTGTACGTAGACGAGATGTTCATAAATATTATTATTGAAAAATATAAATTGTACAACTTGTAGCCCCTTCCCTTCCCGTAAACGTATTCCCATTTTTAATTTTCTTCCTACCTAAAACTTATCTTCATATTATATTACTACGTTTAAGCAGAAGTCGTTGTAAAGATAGAGAGTTACAAGTGACAAATCATAAAAATTATTTAAACCTCATTGACCATTAAAACTCCATTAAAGACAGCTACAGTGTTCTTGATAAAACAAAATGGTATCTTTTCTTTAAAGTATTCAAAGATTAGATGTGTAACGTCTAACTAAATAATTGAGTCTTAGATAAGGACAAAGTAATTGTTTAATTTGATAAATAAGGCGATGAATATTACCATCCACATCTTTTTTGTTGCGATCAATTTTATTTAATTTATGGTCGGTAACACTCCTAACTTTTAAAATTATTATAATCGTTGTGGTTAAGAAAATCGCAATTAACATACTCAAAATCTTCTAGTTTATGACATTAAATTACGTCTATGTCAAAAATTGGAATCTCGAGAAATTGGGCTCTTTAATTATATTATTATTAACCAATTTTCTTTTTCTAAAAAGGTACTGGAAAAGAAAGAAAAATAAGTTTTGGGTGAGAGTGAGCGGAAGTTTATTAGCATCATCTTTGCCGGCAGCCACCATATTTGAATGCTTAAAAACTCAACTTTCTTGCATTTTTAATTAATGATGAGATAAAAGTCAAAATATGTTGATATATGAGTCAAAGGAGTTGCAGATATCTAGGTTGGATCTTAAATCACACTTTACTTGACTCCAAAGTTTAACAAATGGTTTGTCACGGTCCTATTTAGCTATAAATATTTTAGTATTACATAGAGTTGATAAGGGAAAAATTAAAAAAGAGGTTAGGTAGGTCGCTTTTGTCCATACATCGCACTGTTTCGTTCCACTGCCATGCCATTATAAATGAATGCAAGTCGATATAAATTGTATGCTTAATGTAATTTATATTCAATAAGATTAGATTAAAAATTTTCCAATGTAAATTGACGCAAATAATTCTTTTTAGTTTTGATCAATAAATTGTTTAATTTTATGGTTATTTGTAAAAAGGTCAATTAAAATTATATTTTTAGATAATTTAAATTAAAATATTGGACAATTTTGTCATTTCCCATATAGTTGAACAACTATTAATTGCATTTTTTGATTTTTCAATAAATTATCGGTTAAGTTACGTAATTTAATCCAAATAAAGATAATAAAAGTGACCCAATAAATGATCTAGATTAATGGGTCGAAGTTCGGGTGAAAAATGGATCTCAATTAGTGTAGATCTAGTCTATATCGGCCTTGTGATGGGGAAGCTCGATATGGAAGGTATATAAAGGTTAAGGTCTCCTGTAGTTGCTCATATCAATCGTAAGCATAGGGAATCTCTAACCTGTTAAGAGAGCTTACGTATTGACAAAATTGTAGAAAGATCTAAACTACATGTTGGTAAACACTTTTCATAAAGTTCCTAGGAGATTCGTGATCGTTTGGAGTTTAGAATCGACATCGGAATTAGAGATGAAACTGAAATCAGGTAATCTACATTACCTTCGTTTTTTACTTTTTAATGCTAATCTTGAGTATGTAAAAAGCTTTGGGTTACGTATTACATAAATGTCTTAAATTTTAAATGCATTCTTAATACTAATTAAGCTGGACAATGTAACTCTTTGATATGAATTTCTCAACCCAAAAAAAAACTCTTTGATATGATATGAATAAAATTATATATAAATAATTTGTTGAATGTTGATCAGAATTTATTAGAATAATATTAAAATGGTAAGTTTTATTTGGAAAATTTACTAATTATTTTTATAAGCTTTTTTATTTAATTTAAATTTAAAATCAAGTTATACTTTATAATAACATTGAGGAGTCCATTCGACCTTTCTTCATTTCTTATTTAGTATTCAAAGACGGCTAGTCAACAGGGTTTAGGGTAGGCTCATTGTTGTTTTACTTAGCAGCCCACTAAGACATTCTCAACTCGATACACATGTATGCCTTGTTTTAAACTTTGGTTACGAATATTATTGGAGTCCAATATAAGAAAATGGGGCAGAATTGTGACTTCCATGCAGGCCCTGCACAACTAACAATGACCGGTGTATGTTCCTAGCATTAGGTAGCCCCATAGTGATTGACCAGCCAAGTCCGTTACTTTCCCAGTGCTACGGGCCTATAAAACTTGAATTCTAATTCAACCAATTAATATTTAAGTGCTAGAATATGTTAAATTATTATTACCATGTCCATGCTTTTTTACTGTTCTTTTTTGACATATTTTTATGATGAAGGTATTGAGCAAATATTTTTATTCTTTAACGTCCGTTTTCCAATAACCCATTCTACATCTTCATTATTTAAATTAAATGGTTCAGTTCTCTACCTCATCATCTTAAGAGAAAGAAACAATAAAGTAGTCAGGTGGGCGTTGAGTATAGCCATAGCTCCTAAATCTAAGGTTCGATTCAATAGAGTTGTTGGACGTTGAGTATGCCTCTAGCCGTATTATAGATTTGCAAATCTTTTGACCTTGGTCAGGGAACATGCTTGCCGATTGTGGTTGAACATCTGACTTGATATGCATTAAAAAATCGAAGTCAAATGCCCAGCAAGCTTATTGCGATCACGTCCATGTCAAATTATGAATAAAAAAGAACTTGGGCTTAAGTGGGTGATCAAATAGTTCGATCGTTTGCAGGAAGCAAACAGTGAGACCCTACATGACAAAGACAACGCTCTATCTGACGAATAGAGAACTCAATCCTGATAACTTAATAGTTCAAGAGCAAATACTCGTAAGAGCAGCGGTAATCAACAATGTATATTTTAAAATTCAAAAATATTTGAAAAACTTCTTTCCATACCACAACAATTCCTTTCTAATACCATGATAATTCTTCTCAAGTATCATGACAGTTCCTTTCTTGCATTGTCAACTTTAACAGCTCTACAAAAGCTTCTCTCTCACACTAAAGGAGAAAATGACAATAATCACTCCCAAAGATTAAGAGAACAATCAAACCAAAAATAGAAGGAGATAAAGTGATCACATTAGCCAACACAAAGCATAAAAGGTGTGTGAAAAAGGTACCCATACTCACTAACCATAACTGCTACAAGTTTTTGCCAAGTGAGAAGAAGAAAGTAGTCAAACAAACCACAGATGCCTAAAAAATAAAGAGGAGAGAAAAGTGAGGAATATGGATGGTCACACCATTTACCACACACCTAAATTTCTTCACAAAGGTTACAAGTTTTCCATAAAAAATGCATACAACCTAATCTTCTTTTAATTATAGTAGACTCGACTAAAGGAGGACCCTAACAAACTCCCCCTTTTACATAAAAGGAGGCCTTTTTTAGATGGCAATCAAATGACAAGCATCAAACTTTTGTTTGGGAATGGACTTTGTCATCATATCTGAATCATTATCTTTTGTGTACCCTTTTTCAACTTTAAGCAATTTAGTGTCCATAACATCACATATCCAATGATATTTCACATTAATGTATTTAGATCTACCATAAAAATTAGGATTTTTGCTAAGCTATAAAGCACTTTGACTTTCACTAAATACAACACACCTCTTTTGAGTAAATCGAGTTCTTAAAGAAACTTTTTCTTCCAAAGCAACTCTTTGTAAGTTTTAGTTGCAGTAATAAATTCAACCTTAATAATAGACAATGCAACAAGCTTTCGCAACCTAGATTGTCAAGCCAGTTACAAAGGTTATTAAATAGCTTGAAGTCAACCTTTTCGAGTCAACATCACCTACTATATTAGAATCAGTGTCCTCATAAAGGACAGGAGTTCCTATTTCAAATCATAATTTCAAAATCAAAGTGTCTAAAAGATATCTTACAATCCACTTTGCAACATTCTAATATTTTTTTTAATCTTGATTATAGAGAAAATACCAATTGCATGAGCAATATTAGGCATTGTGCAAACTATTACATATGTCAAACTTCCTACTACGGATGCATAAGAAATATTATGCATGTCTTCTTTCTCGTTCTAAGTAGATGGAGATTGCCTAGTTCTAAGTTTAAATTGAATAGTAAGAGTTTGCCTATCACTTTAAAATTCATACAAAACTATTAAAAGTAATTTCTTTAATGTATCTTTCTTGAGATAACCATCTTTGCTTCTCTATCACGAATAATTTGCATGCTAAATATTTGTCTTACTAATCCTGTGTCCTTCATTACCAAAGACATGCTAAGCTATTTTTTTAACCTGTTAATTCTAGAAGCATTATAACCAACAATCAACATGTCATCAACATAGAGCAACAAAATAATGAAGTCATTATCATAAAATTTCTGAACAAATACACAATGATCAGAATTACTCTTCTTATATCTTTACTAGATCATAACTAACTTAAACTGTTGGACCAATGGTGGTTGACAAAATTAATTCCACTTGTGTTTTGATAATAACAAGATAGATAGACTTGATTAAGAAATTAATTGCAGAAATTATTGGATTGAAAGAAATCTAGAAGATTATGGGAAGTTTTAAGAAGGAA
>JAOSBL010000211.1:28719498-28731029 GCA_027568915.1 Erythroxylum roraimae | reverse complement strand
TAGTGTCTTAAAGACAATCGCTTTTAATGCGTTTTGTACAAAGTTATGTACAGTACTTACACAGGAAATCCCCAACATAAACAACAGTCAAAAGCTTCCTTCCGAAGAAGCCAAATGCCACCCGAGAACCCCTCGGCATCAACACGAAAAGAGAAGTCAAAGCTGAGGGAAAGAATAACGTTGTGGGCCTGAACACCACTAATGCGAGGTTCCATTAAGGCCAAAATACCCGGATTGTATGTGCGAATATGATTCCGCAAGATGGTCTTGAACGCCGTTCCTCCCGCCCCTTGACAATTCCAGAATAAAATCGACATAAAGGAAAGGGGAAGACTAGAAACCTACGTCGAAGCATCTGGAATGCTCCCAACTTCCTCCTCCCGAGGCACCCCGACAGGAGTCCCGGGTAACTCAGCCCCAATTGGGCTCGGGGTCAGTTGGTCTTTAGTCCCTGACGAATCCATAGGGATGTCAGGAGGTTCGAAGGGAGGTAAGGCCGGTTGATCATCCGACAAGTCAGGAGCCTAGACACCCTCCATGAGGTGGGCCGGCTCAGTTGGCTCCCTCCTCGGTGCCTCAATGAGCCGGCTATCACAAACCAGCTCAGTATGAGTCGGTAGAGCAATGGCCAGATTCCTATCAGTTAGCGTGGGTTTTAAAGGGAAAGATGTTGCTGGGCCCTGAGCCTAGGCCGGGCGCCCGCCTGCCGGGTGCCGCCCATCCCGAGGCTAGCGGGAGGTGACAGCCGCCTTGCCTTTAGTGCCTACCGGAGGTTTACGGGCGCGAGGAGGAGCACGCGATGGGCCTGCCCTATTGGCGGTTCCAACAAGACTAGTCAGAGGGACCTTCTGTCCAATACCAACCAAATTTTCGTTTGTATTCAGTGGAGGGGAACTAAATATCATATCAGCTACAGGGTCTGTGGACTGCAACAAGGCAAACTGGGAACCTCCTGAGGTGCCCCCTGTCTCGCGCTCGCCAGACTGCTTCTGTCCCATCGTGGAAGACCGTTGACGTCGGCGTTGGACATTAGTCCAAGGGCCATAACCTGCCTTAGGCGTGGCTGTCGGACGTCGCGCATCCTGCGCCCCAGTGCGCCTGGCCTCTGGCTCGTCCTCACGCTGTGTGGTCTGCTGGGCCTGCGTCCTTTGCTCCTCGGTCATCTTCCTGGGGCAAGCACTCGGTGGGTGACCGATCATTCCACAAGTGTAACACACCGGAGGCAGCCCCTCATACGTGATCAGCAACGTCTCCCCGTTGAGGACTACGCAGGAAGGCAGAGGCACACTAAGGTCCACTTCGACCGCCAGCCTAGCGAATTGTCCTCTCTTCGCCGTCAATGAAGCTTCGTCAATCTTCACGGTGGTTCCCACCAAATCCCCTAACGCCGACAGTATCGTCGGGTGGTACCGAGCGATGGGCAAGTTGGGTATACGGATCCATACCACGGCATGCGAGATCGAGGCTTGGGCTGGCCGAAAATCAGGGGACCACCGTTGAAGGGCGATCACCTGCCCAAACATCGTCCACGAACCACTGGTAAGAACTTTCAGAAAATCTTCGTCCAAGTGAAACTTGGCTAAGAAGAAATCATGGTCTAAGTCCACGATTTTAAGAGGACCGCGTGGCTTCCATAAGCTTCGGAGACGTGAGCTCAGCACCGTGTAGCTCACTCGGTGGCCCAGCAGTTTCAGAACCACGGCACGCTCCCATTGTTGATCCAACTTCTGCTTCAGGTTGGACGAAAGAAATAGACTACGCCCCTGGTCGCCGACGTCCTTCGTGATATCGCCATCCTCAACTACTACCAAGTGATCTTCCGGCCAGGAGGTGGCCTCTGCTGCTTCGGCAACGACAACGCTCCCAGTGACAGCCGCGCTATATGACAACTTGGGTAGAGGGTGGTCATCGTCACGTTTTCACGTCCGGCCCTTTTTGGCGAGGTGTCCCTCAGATTCGAGGGAATCCATGCAGTGGGTGAACACTCCGGCTAGGTTCTCCCGGGTGCTCGTAAGAAGTAAACAGAATCGAGCAGGAAAAAACCGGCAACTTGTCTCACTCTACAACATTTCTCACTCAGCATGCTTTGAATTGGTGTAAATGGTTTATAAAGCCTGTTCTTTGTTAGCTCCCTAATAATTTCTTGAAATGTCTAACCTTTCATAGATAAGGGAAAATTATACTTAATAATAATGCTTGTCAAATCAACATTACGTCATTACCTAAACTCAAAGCGACATCTCCCTCAAAAGAGTCAATAGCCCTAAGCATATGCTCAACATTCAAGAGTCGCTCGTTGCCGTATTCGTCAGCCTTTCAGGTCTACCTACCTCTCCCTACGCTTCCCTTGAAGTAGTTAAACCACACCTACTATTTTAGACCACTTGAATTAGAAAACACCTTAAATTAACATACCTAAAAGCGATAAAAGGAGAAGTGATCAGTGATCACTATATGCAAGGTGCAAGGTGTAGGGTGTAGGGTTGTTTTAAAAGCTCTCAAAGTCACAAATCTGTTATTCAAAGAAGAATGGAGCAACGGTCCAGATCTAGGGATCAATGCCGTAAATAGGAAGACTTTCCACTTTCAGATGCTAAAAATTTTAGTTTCTCACACTTTCCTTGAATCCGCTGTGACATCAAAAGGAAGTAATAAATAACTCAAATAACAACCAATACATGTTCAGGTCAATTGAAGGATGTATCTCATTTTCTCATCCTCAAACAAATATAAGAGACAATTGATATGCAACAAATCGTGTCTTGGGCCCATCACCTGAAATCAGGCAGCCCATATTCTGAGCCTATTTACTCAAACGCGTTTCCTCCCTTATCGGATTCACGCCACAATACTTCTCATGCTTGTGGCAAAGGCCTTCGAAATCTGAGCACATGTAGCGTTCAATTTAGATTCGTAACCACCGACCGTATTATATAAGGAGAAGTTAGACTCGTTCACAAGGCAATCAATAAAAATATCTTCTATTTCATACATGAGACCTATTTAGCCATCGAAGTGTTTATACCGAAAATACAACTGACGTCGATTTGCAGGTTCATCAAGAACACTCATATTTATAAGGTGGATAATTCAAGTCTAAGCTCACATCACAAGCTAGTTTCTAAAGCTTATGTAGGGTATATCTCTATCTAAAACTTGGAGTAATTGTCTGGATTTTCTGATAATAAAGAAGCAAAGTTGCCGGCACTCTCCATAAGTGCTGGGGCGGCAATATTTCTGTTCAGGGAAAATGCTACTAAGTTTTGAATCAGGAAAATGTGAGTAAAGAACTGATCGACTAATTAATTCTGTAATTCTTAATTGCTTCATTGAGCTAATGTTGGATAAACTATACCATCCATACTTATGTACTATGTGCAAATGCCTTATTGTTACAAGACTTTACAGCCAAATCAAATCATTCTATAAGTAGCAGTCCATGCCAAGAGCCGATATTTTGCTTGCACCAACTACATATTTGTGGTAAAAGAAGATTAATTATTTTGATAATGATCGTCCGGAACATGAAATATATTATTCTTGGAATCTTTATGACTCATTCCTCTTGCTTATATCCAGTTTATTTCTAGAAATGGAACAAACGAGTACGTGGAAGATACCATCATGGCATGTAGCACATGCCAAGTTGCCACCGATAAGAAAGAACATAGCATTTGTGGTGTTTTCATAAGTTAATATAATGTGTAATGAGGACTTTTTAACGTGCATGAAAAAAAAAGTTTCTTTAACCATGCTACATGAATGCTTTCCTTAGAAATAAATTATTCAATACTAGGTAATTATCTAAACCTATCGATTTTTTATATTCACTAACCAATAGTTCCAACCTCCAAGTACAGGTTTAGATAATGTACACAAAAAAGAAGAGATGATTCCCCTAGAATTGAATAATTAAATCGTGCCTCGTTGGAGTTCGCAATTGTGAGACCTTTCCTCTATGAATTGCACAAGTACAAACTTTAAAGCACTGTGAAAGGAGAAGACGCCATGAGCAAGAATATAAATGAAGAGAATCTTGCTCACGAAAAGATAACTGCTAATAGTAAACCAACAAAACAAGCCATTGCTTTGTTGGATTCTCCACCCAACTGAACAAACTTGTACAAAGACTTGAATATATGAGCTCGACAGCTTGCACTAGGTGACAGTTGTACCAATAAGTTAAAAGGAAACAGATATCATATTCTTAACGTAATCAGGTTGTCTTCACACAATTATGCCTTCTTTGTAACTTATCTTCTGTCTTGTCATAGGAAGCTGTATGGATGTCTAAAGATAACATCTATTTGTTCTCTATGAATTGCCAAATCGAAGAGTTGTGCGCTTTGGCATGATCCTTTGTTGTTGTACTGATTCGAACATGTATTAGAAGTATGTTAGGCCAATACATAGGACTAATTTAGCTTGCTTACGCCTTTTTTATATCACAAAGATGATTTATTGGTCAACAGTCAGCACTAACCCTAGTCACACGTTTATTTTTTAAAGAATTGAAGTTCACCCTTATCAATCCCTCTATTAGTTTGTGTTTATAAGAAAGAAAATGTTTTAAAGCCATCCCTTTAATAGTCATTATAATTATTTTAATTGATATTGACTATTTTTTTTTATATATTAATAAAATTTATAATGTACGTAATTAATATAAGTCTTGATGACCAAAAAAATGAAATAGTACTAATTTAATTAGATTTTTATCAAAAATGCACTATGGCTTCTGTTTTTTTAAATAATATCTTAATACAATGTTAATAGTTTCATCTTGTCGTTTTTTCTGCATAAACCTACCGAGTTAGTGATAGTTTCACTTGTTAAAACATATATATTATCTCCATTTTTTTTTCTGCTAATGCAACCGTAGTTTAATAGAACAATAATTGAGATCAAAGGGTAAATTCTCAAATTCGAAAGTAGTTTAAGATTTACACATTTTGTGATTTGTAATTGATTTTGTATTTTGTATTGTATCAACCAGAAAAATAGGTTGTACTATACTAAGTCATTATACCTAATAATATATTGTGAAATTTAGCTTGGTACCAATCGATAGAGATTGAAATACTAAGAAAATATCAAAAACAATTTCAAAGTAGAAAATGTTGAATAGTTAAATTAAAAAATTATGTTTAGATATTTTTAGCTCCCATATTGTTTGGAGGGAAGGGGAACAAGATGCCAAGCAAAGCTGACTCCTAGCTATCTATTGCCATAGAAGAAGAAACGATTATAGTTTTCAAGTACTCAATTGATTAATCTCACAAATCGAGGAGGAAATGAAAGAAGAGGTGCGGCAGAAAGGCAGAAGCCACTAAATGGAAATAGTTATTATATTTATAATTTTAAATAATTTTTTTATATTAACAAATGACACTACCATACTTATATCAAAATCGGTATAAGATTTGATACCATATTTACAATTTTGATATTTACTTCTCTAATTCACAAATTTGATATCTACTTCTCTAATAATTAATCTGTATATATTTTTCATTCTATTAATAGAGAGGAAGGGCACCTCCAAAGCCAATGCTAAGGTCAAATGGTCAAATATTTGTAGAACTAAAAAGAAAGGAGGCCTGGGGATTAAACACTTACCTACTTGGAATAATGTGTTGCTTGGAAATAGGATTTGGATTTTGTTTCATAAACACGAAGCACTTTGGGTGAAATGGGTTCATACTATAATCTTGAGGAGGGGGAATTTTTGGAGTATCCAACCGAATAACACAAGCTCTTGGAGTTGGAGGAAAATTTTATCAGTAAGGACAAATTAGGGAACCAATTTAGATTTAGGATAGGCAATAGAGCTTCTACTTATTTCTGGCAAGACCTTTGGCATCCGAGAGGAATTCTCAAGCATTTCTCTACTCCAAGAGCTATTAATGGATCTGAACTGAAAATAATAGCTACAGTTTCAGAGGTGATTAGGAATAACATGTGGAGCTGGCAAGTATTAATAGCTGATACACTGGGCAACCTGGAACCTATTCCCTATCACCTGAATAACTCTCAACAAGGTTGTTTGAAGTGGTTAGCAGGGTCAGCAACTTATCCTGTTTACACCAAATCTTCAGCTATACCTTTTTAAGACCCCCAGACAAATAAATCCTTGGCATACACTAGTTTGGTTCAAAGAGAACAGCCCAAAATGCTCCTTCATCTTATGGTTGGCCTTTTAATAGTAAATTACCAACTAGAGACAGACTTCCTTACTTTCAAACACCAAATTATTGTTCCTTATGCCTCAACGATAATGAAACAATTGACCATTTATCCTTTGCCTGCCCTTTCTCCAAAACAATGTGGGCTCATTGCCTATCCTCCTTCCATTTTAACCTTCCACAACAATTCAATCTCCACACCATCCCCTCTTGGCTGAACCATCCACAAACTCGCAGAATTCCTACTGTCCTCCCAATTATCCTATCATCTGTAGTATACTCTCTTTGGAAAGAAAGAAATGCCAGGACTTTTAAAGATGAAGCTTTGGAGGTGGATGGCTTGAAAGCTAGAGTGATCACCCTATTCTAAGAGCAACTCAGAGCAAACACCGAGGGAAGGTAAGGAAGGAGAGTTTCTCTTTTAATCACTATCAACTTTTATGAAGTTTTTGTTTCAGGTAAACAAACGAAAATTTTGGAGAATGATGGAGGAACATGCTCACCCCGAAGCAAACCAACCAAATTCAGAGATGGAAAGCATAGCAGGACCTTAACTCTCTATATTCCCTCAAGTGTAGATAGATAGTCAACCTCAACACTTAAACAATCGGGCAAGAATCAGCACTAACTATAAACCGAAGAAAGACCAGAAGACTGCAAGTGCAACCCAATCTAGAAGGGGCACCACCACTCCATACAGCAAAGCAGACATGGCCAGAATTCAACACTAAAGGTAGGGAGAGTCCAGGAAATGCAGCATACATTTATGGAGGGTTGATAGAATGTGTGATTTTGGGTTTCTGAAACTATTAGAGACCTCCATTGCAGAACAGCATGATTGAATCTTACTGCCAATTGTCATTTTCGATTGTTCCAATAAATGTATGTTTCTTAGGCTATTAGGTTCTCAATAAAGCTTATTATCTAGTCAAGTTATTGATGTATTTGCCATCTGTGAAGCATTTCTTAGGAAACTCTTATTAGTACAGGGATTTCCTCTTTGATAGGAATGAGATGAGTCTCTAAACTCTCTCTAGCCATGTACATAAATTTTTCTTATATTAATATTATTACTGATTTACCAAAAAAAAGGTAAATAAGAGATGTTTCTCTTCACTTCTCATACTACACTATATACATACTAATAACAATATCATAAATAATTTACTTTTTGTACCACAAAAAATACATTCTCATAGCATATTACAATAGCCACTCATCAATTGAGGTCATAAGAATAATATATAGAAGTATCTTAATAAGGATAAATCTATATTTGATGTATATAAGTTTGTTATACAACTTGCTATGTATATCCAACAGTTTGTTGCTATGTACATCCAATAGTATATGTGTTGTGGCGATCATTATCTATTTCTCTTATGTATATATTGTACGTTAATCACCAAGTAATGTAATATTGAGTTTTTTTCCCATTACATTATTAGCCATTATTAGTTTAACAACAAAGGCTAAACAAACCCCTTCTTCTTTAACTTATCTTCTTAGTCTTGAGTTGGATTATTACATCAATCGTAGAACTTTTCATTCCTTAAATTGTTGGTGCCTCTACAGTAAGAACATATTGGTCAAAACTTGCAAATGCTTATCTAAGGACACAAGTTCGAACTATTAGATCAAATTTTTATCGATTAACCAAAGAAAAAACTGAAAATATTGCCCAATTTGTTCAGCGTGTAAAGGGAATGTATAATTAAATAGTCGTTTTAAATAGTCTAGTTATTGAGGATGATCTTGTTCAAGCAATCGTTAATAGCTTGGGAGGGACTTATCACCCATTCACTTAATCTGTCAAGAATAGATTGAATCCTATCTCTTTTTGATGATTTATATTGTCTCCTTAGTGAAGAAGACAACCTATCATAAGAAAACGATGTTTAAGAGGTCATTATTTAACCTACAACTCACGTTACTCAATCCACCAATTCAAGAGGATATTCACCTATAGGTAGAAGTGAACATTCTTCTCAGCATAGTAGGGGATGTTTTAATCCAAATTTTTTACAACAATCATGAGGGGTACCATTCAGACAACATCAATCTTTAATGAAAAATTCACTATGCAATGTCATAACTATAGTGCATTGAGACATCTTACTCCAAACGTCAGGTCTCCACCTTCAACTTGCTCTGGCCTTTCCACTCCATCCGCCTCATCCTATTTGACACAACAACCATGGATTCGACAAACTAGCAATTTTGCCTTCTCCACCTCATCTTAGACCACGCAGCAGCCATAGATCTTGGACGCTAGTGCATGCAACTCATCATCTCACTCCTAAATAAAAAAATCACACTCTTACTTTAGAATATTATAGACTAGAAGAAGTGAACATAGGCAATAACAAAACACCCCAAATCTCTTACACTTGTTCATCTTTGTGTCAGGTAAATAATAATTTTTTCTTTTTGATAATATTTTATATGTTCTAAATTCCTATTCCAATTTACTTTATGTTTTCTCTTTTACTAATGTTAATAACATTTTTGTTGAATTTTCCCTAATTATTTTGATGTTAAGGATATTTGCGTGAGGGAAGTAGTTTATACCAAACCGAATGGTTGTGATATTTATTCTATACTCAAGCATTATTATCTTCTCTTTCTCAATGACATTGTTATCTTGGACATGCTAATTTTAGGACTGTTAGACAGACTTTTCATAGAGAAAATATTCCTTCTTTTAATAATCACTTATTATCTTATCATACTTGTGATGTTAGTAAGAGTCACAAATTGCCATTCTCAGCTTCTACTTATCAAGCTAAAACACCATCAGAATTAATTTGTTATGATTTATGGGGTCTTTCTCCTGTCAAATCTTATGATGACAAAAGATATTATATTATATTATATGATTATTTTAGCAAATATTCTTGGATATATTTTGTCAAAAATAAATATGAATTTTTAATGTCTTTTATCAATTTTTATCATTTAATTGAAATCTTTTTTAGATCATTTTGTTAAATCCTTTCAAACTAACCGGGGAGGCAAGTTTCAGACTTTGACTAATTATCTATTGGAAAATGATATGACACAAAGAATTTCCTGTCCAAAAACACCTTGGAGAGAATGGTTGTACTAAGAGGAAACATAGACATATTGTTAGGACTAGTTTATCTTTGTTATAACATTCTTCAGTGCTAACCAAATACTGGAATTTTGCCTTTGATACTACAATATATATTATTAACTGTTAACTCCAAATATTAATAATATTACTCCATATCAAAAGCTTTTTAGCAAAATTCTTGATTATAATGAACCTCATATGTTTTAGTGTTTATGTCATCCTTAGTATGTCCCTATAGCAAACATAACTTAGAACCTTGTTCTAATAAATATGTCTTTCTGGAATATAGTAAAACTCAAAAAGGATATCATCATCTTGGTATGTCTTCTTCTAAAATCTTTATCTCACAAGATGTTTGTTATGAACAAGAGTTTCCTTTTACTACAAATACTCATAATTGCACTAGTTTTCCAAAAGAAGGTCCTACCACTATCTTTTCACCATTACCCAATCAAATTTTAGCTTACTCGAATATGATGCATACATCCTACCATACCTTTACACGTGAAACTATCTCTCTCATACAACGCCTCCAATCCATGCCAATCATCATCTAATCACAACACTAATCATAGCTAATAATCCAATAATAACCAAATTCCAAACTTCACTCAAACATTAAACTTATTTAATCACTCTCTAGTCTTATTACTCCTTATTGAACTCACTATGTACAACTTTCACCAATCAAACCCACAAAGCCAACATCACATGATAACACGTTCAGAAACTAGCTCTTTAAAGGCTCACTCTTTCTTGTCCGAATTATCATTGAAGAATGATCCTGTTTTCTTTAAACAAGAAAATATGTTTCAAATATGACGAGATGTTATATATGAAGAATATCAAGCAATGTAGTGTAATCATACATGGGATTTAGTATCACCAAACTCCAAGAAAAACATTATAAGATATAAATTGGTATATTATATTAAATGAAATAAGGACGGTACGATTTATCCGAACAAAGCCTAATTAGTTACTAAATATTTTCCTTAAAGACCCAACATTGACACTAATGATACGTTTAGTCCAGTTATCAAGCCAAAATTTATTAGATTATTCTTTCCTTTGCAATTTCAAATGGTTAGAACATTAAACAACTTGATGTCTCCAATGCCTGTCTCCATGGACACTTGGAAGAAGAAGTTTTCATGCAAAAACCACCTGGCTTCGACTATCTGCAACATCCAAACTATGTTTTTTAGTTGAATAGGTCTATTTATAGAATAAAATAGGCACCAAAATAATAGTTTAAATGCCTTTCTCGAGCTCTTCCTTATTAGCTTTTCGAATTCTAAAATAGATTACTCTTTATATTTTTATAAGGTTAGTTCAATTATTATCTATTGTCTCATCTATGTGAATGATATTATAATCATTAGAAACAACTTGGAGGTTGTTAATTCAGTTATTGCAACATTGCAACGTCAATTTGCTTTAAAAGATCTTGGGTGGCCAAACTATTTTTTGGGTCTTAAAGCTATGTGGAATTGATATGGTCTTTTACTTACTTAATCGAAATATGTTAAGGACTTATTGCATAAAGCTAATATGGACACAATAAAATTAATTTCCACACTGCTTCTCCTAAGGTATCTTTTACCTCTCATGGCCAACTGTGAGACCTTCTTTTCGGTATTTGGTAGACATAAATGTTGCAAAACTTTGGAAAGATGATGTCGGAATGTTTTGGCAAGGTGTTGATGCAACAAAGCTATCTAAAAAATTGACTAAGTCACTAAAAAGTTGGAAAGTTTGTAAACTATCCATTTTAGTAAAATGCAATCACATTCAGAAATGGGATGATTATGGCATTGTAACGTTTGAAAATTCATGTTCGAGACAAACTAAAGTCCACTTTAACTTCTGTTCTTGAAAGTTATAAAATGACAGTTACTTTCGATTATATCGATTATTATCAATTTGTCGATTATATTAATAAGTTAGTTGTCCTAATCTACATTTTTAGAAAAGTCATATTGTTTCAAACATTGGCAGATTTAAATCAGGATAAGTTCAACCATGAAAAATCATGAAGATTGGTGAAAAAGTTGCTGAAACTTACATACACACACACACACACACACACACACACACACACACACACACACATATTGCCAACACTTTAGATAAGTTTTAGCAGCTTTTTCACCAATCATCATGATTTTACATGGTTGAACTTAATTAGTATATATATATATATATAACCTTGATCTATAGAGCTCCCATTAGGATGGTTCTTGCTT
>JAOSBL010000211.1:28693717-28709087 GCA_027568915.1 Erythroxylum roraimae | reverse complement strand
TATTTAAAAATTATTATACTTCTATTAAAAATAATTATATGTAAATTAATACATCAATTAATAACTTTTATTTTGATACATTCAGCCCCAATACACGACCTCTTGGACATGATTGAACATACTTAGACTAATAGGAAGGGTTAAAAATCAAATTTGCAGGGACAAGGTAAATTGGTTTTCCTTATATATTTTTTTAAGTCATATCTTTAGAAGTCATTTTACACATAAACGGCTAATACTAAACAACCAATTTTACCAAACATCTCTAACAAATAGCTAATGCAATCCGTTGGTCAAACCAGCTGATAGAATCAACTATCAACTAATAACTGATAGAATCAGCTAACAGCTAATGCAATCAGCCGATTGCCAAATAGGGCCTTGATCTTTAATCTTGGAGGAAGATTATCATGATATATTTAACCAACTTTGATTATAAATTGCCTAAATAAAGCTCAGTTAGAAAGGAGGAGTATGCGGAAGCAATCCCAAATTATCCCGTTAAACGAAAAGCTAACTAATATTTCATATTTTCCTGTTAAATACTACTCCTTTAGGAAAGTTTTGGACCCACTTTTATTCTTTGACGTGCTGCCTTAAACTGATAACCCCCTTCTCAATAAAAGAATCAATTTAATAGTGTCAAAAGAATAATAGTGTGGACTGAAAAGCCTTAAATTGGCTGTTAAAGTCACAAATGGGAGCTATCGAGATTGGCAGGGCCAACTAACTCTTATAAAAGTAGAACAAAATAACCTACCATACTTGGAACAAATGCTAGTAGCTAGGATAGTTTTCAAATATGCTGAATGGCACCAACCAATACATCTAGCTCTTATCAAGTTGCTACAAGCTGCCAACCAAGTAGGGTTCACCTCTTGCTTCAAATTTATAAAATACTAGCGTGATCTCAAACTTAATGGACTTTATATGACTATGATTCTCTTGCCTTTTGCTCCTAATAATATTTTACATTTTAAGCATGATTCTTTCGGCCAATGATCTGGGAAAAATTAGATTCGCAGAAGATTTACAACTTAACATATGCCACACTTTGCCATAAAGAGGGATCGGATATTATGTGTCTCGACGCGTCATGCAGTATTTGTATGGACGGACGCATTCGAATCATATACGAGATAAACGTTTTGTTTAGTCCGTAATGCATGTGATCTTCAAAATTAATATCATTTCAGGCATATGCCTATTCTGTAAAAATGGAAAAATCTGCTAAAATATTCCACATAATAGGAATATATAAATGAGGAGGGGCTGAAATTCCAGTGTCGAGACTTGAGAAAAGCCGTGTAGACGGAACCAACATGTGGATTCCTGGTGCACGACAAAGCCTTCAGCATCAGCACTGTTCAAAACGATTCCAAAATCGTCTATCTTGGTATTAGCGAAAGTCTAGTATGAGAACATGCTATTCTAGGCAATCCCAGACTTCTCAGTCAAACCAAGAGAAATCCACACATAGACACACTTACTTTTACCACAAACACAGCAGAAAAAACCTTAAAATAATGCTTACAGGCTTTTTGAGCCCCGAAGCCAACCAGCTGGTGTGTTATAATTTCTTCACCAAGATCAATTAGCAGAGACCAACGAGCATTAAAAGTAGAGCCAAAATTAGATCTTTCAGGTTCAGAACATGTGACTTCTGTACCAGAGCGTGTTACTTCCTTTTCTTATCACAAGTCTCGACCATAGACAGCTCAGATAATACACCTTCGCCTGTCTGTCTTTAACTCCTTTAACCCCACGTCCACGGGGGTTGGTGTCAAAGAACTTGGCTCATTTATTAGTTGTATCACACCAAACCTTGCTACTCCCTAGCCACCATAACTCAAAAATTCTGTCTGTCTCTACTTCTTGTGCGGTCCACCTCTTTTACTGTATATACAACCAAAAAATATATATTGCAATTAAATAAGAATTTGAATACATGTAATAATCTATAATTTATCTATTTGAAATAATAATAAATTAAATTTAATAATATATATAAATTCTCAAGTATAAAATATTATAACAAATACATATTTTAATTAAGTTATTTAATGAAGTAAATTAAATAAGGGTGTTTCGGATAAACAATTTTCAATATTTGGAGAAGTGCTTCTAAAATTACTAATTCGAACGTATAATTATGACGAAATAAATTGAATTGCACTTATGGACCATTTATCTTAGCATTGAATTTGAAAAAATGCCATTATCTAGTAGCCCCAACTGTTCACCCCAAACCCATCATAACGCTGTCATTGCTCAAACAAGCATTAAATACGAGCTCTTAAAATTTGAAGTCATTTTTCAAATGGAATAAAAAGGTTGATTAGAACTCATAATTTAAGCAACAGGGTTCAGGAAGATGGTATTTTACTAATTGTCGGGAAACAAATTTAAAGGCAAGTGGCAATCTTGACTCTTGATATTTGTCTTTCTTTGCTTTTTTTATTTTGACCATCTTGTCTTGCTGTTAGCTTCTTCAATCTTTATATTTTAAGATATTTCATTTATCTTTTTTCCTTCTAAATGAAATGAGACAGAGAGTATTTATCACAGATCTTTTTTTGCGAACTAATCAATGAATTATAGCTGAATAAGTTACGTTTGTCGCATACCATGGAGGCACTCCGAAATAAGTAGTTTAGTCCTTTTAATAAGATCATCCGAAGTATGTTAGAGATGTTGGGGATATAAGATAGGATATTTCATACTAGCCCCTCTTGTAAGAGCCTAGGATAGTCAAAGTTTTACCTGTAGGTGGAGAACTAGTTAGGCTCTCAATGATGAAGTGTGCCCGCTTGACTCGCCTGTGGGGTGGTGCGCCAGTTGGACCATCGAAGAGGTATGCCCGCTTGGCCTACCTACGAAGTTTCCTCGAATCCCAAAAAAAAAAATATAGTATGTGTTGAATAAGCAATCAAGTTAGTGAAGTATAGCCTTCTAAAATTGGATGAAGTTAATAACTGTATACAGGAAATGAGCAGTCTTCAAGAATGAAATAGACAATAATGGTAAATTCCCAGTAGATGCAATACGCTGGCTAACGGACCAAACAGTTATACCATCCATTTGTCTTTTTTTTCAAGTATTACCAGGTAACTGAAACTATAGCATAGAACATGAATTCGTGAAAGCACTTGTTTCCTCTCTCATAGTAAATCCTCGCTCAATTAAGTCAAAACTTTTCGTCGTAGACAGCCAACTGCCCAAGTCCCGCGGCAATTTTGGACTTTGACGTTTTCAAGTTGGTGGTCGGCGAATGCTATTGCCGTTGTACCCCGACGATACACTAGAGGCGTCGTATTAGACCTTTTAATCCCTCTGTTATCATTCACTAGCAACAAAAGCGTAATAGCTTCAGTGCGGCTGTGTATATTACAGTTTGTTGCCAACTGGCACCTAAAACAAACGTTCTTGAGTTTGGATTCAGACTATCAACGAGAATCTAGAAGCATATACTGCGGTCTGTTCGTGACTTTTACACCGTTGCAATGTGTATCTTTTTAGTCCCTCCAACTGAAAGGATGAGGGAAGGAGCACGTTTGAAAAAATAATCAGGTGAACCATTAGAATTTATATATTTAAATGATGGTTTATGTACAAACTGTTGCGAAGCGTATGAAGGCCATCGATTTGATTTCCCTAATTTTTACTTCTATTAGCCACCAACAAACTTTTAATAATTCACAACCTTCCACCAACACACTTTTGCTTCTGATATGTAACTTCTCCTGCGGTACCCCAAATCAAATACGGTGGAACCCTCAATCTATGTCTCTATCTATCTATTCAACCAACCAAACCCAACTACTACAACCTACTTACTATCATCACCATATCTTCCACCTTTATGTACAGATCACAAGGCCAACCCCGAAGCAAAGAATAAAATATGCCAACACAGCACCAAATCTTCTCCCTAACCCAAGTTCCCTCTTTATATCCTTCACCTTTAAGAATAGGATCTGATTAATCCCAAATTGTATAGATTCCTTCTAAATAGGCTTCCAAGTGATAATAACACTGCCCCAGCAACCCCAACAGCTTGCTTTTCTCTTTCTGCTTCTCCTTGGTAATCCAGTGCTGGCAATTCCTTCACTTTCAAGTTACTCAGTCCAATCTTTTGTCGAATTGATTCAATTAACTTAGGATCAGCCGGGTTACCAATTGCATCAGTTACATAGAATACATTCAGAGCCATGTCCGCCTTGGTTGATATCTCAGCTCTTGTCACATTAAGGCTATTTTCACGAAATGTTCTCGTCACATCCGCCAATAGACCCTGCCTATCCGATGCGCACAATTCTAACATCACACCCTGAAAATGGAATTATATCGTTCCAGTTAACATTCACAAGATACACGCCTACCAAGTGAATAAGCAACTAATTCAGCAAGGAATCGATGCTCAACAGAATAATTACCTCAGATGCTCTTCTCATAACTGCTGCTTGTAAGCATTGAATTACTCGTTGTCTCTCAGGTTCAGAGCTAATAGGGGTCCCATCTGTATGCCTAATGTAAAATTCCTGCACCAAGTAATAAACAAACATCACTTCAAAAAAGAAACTACGTACCAATACACACATAAAATTAAAACATTGCACCTTAATCTTACCAGATACGCACTGTCTCCAGCTGTATTGATGGTGGCATGGAACACAATATATTCCATGTCTGTCAAGGTGCAAACAACATCAAATAAAAGTTTTGTCCGATCCTTGCATTGAACATTCACAATTGAATAGCCTCTCTCCACCCAATTCTGTACGGTCACTGCAGGAGATTCCGCAGAATGCTGCAAAATGGGCTTTCTCTCATAATCCCTATCAGCAAACATCATTTGATGCAACCTCCTTTCAGTATGGGTCACTGCCATGGAAACCGAAGTTCTCGCACTCCTGATATCGTTATCCCCCTTTAGAACATTCCTTAACCGAGCCTCGATTCTATCAATCTGCTGCGAGTCCTCAATTGGGGTTCCGGAGTTGCAGTCATTTACATGGATTAAGCAAGCAATCCGGCCATTGTGAGTCCAAACTTTAGCCTCCACCACGTTACACTGTAGGTCAGCTAGTACAGCAAATACCTCCGAGAGAAGGCCAACACGGTCAGTGCCGGTCAGTTCTAAAGCCGTTAGACCATCATAACTCTTGGTTCTGCCATTATGGATGCTTCCTAATGACTGTAAATACCAAAGCATAAGAAACCAATCAATTATCAG
The DNA here is from genome assembly GCA_027568915.1 of Erythroxylum roraimae. Lineage (NCBI taxonomy): Eukaryota > Viridiplantae > Streptophyta > Magnoliopsida > Malpighiales > Erythroxylaceae > Erythroxylum > Erythroxylum roraimae. The sequence continues at coordinate 28,703,851 of JAOSBL010000211.1, read as the reverse complement.
TTACGCCTCAAACTTAAACAACGAACTCTTTGTCTACATTAAAAAACGCATAAGTTTTATGACGCCTACCTGTTCGATGTAATTAATAACGCTCTCATCCGTCAATTTTTTCCCCATTACATCAGTCACATGAAACACTGCATACCCAACAGTTATAAACTAAAAATACCCACAAGTTAGAAAAATAAAACGGATAATAAAGATTACCATCCATGAACCATCTTCCGTCAGAGGATATGTAAGCCTTCTTAATAAACAGGTTTAGATCGGTGAGGACTTGAACTGCCTCGAGCAAAATTCCATGTTTTCTAGCGCTATCAACCTGATAATGAGCAGAGACAAGAAATGATGGCCAACCTTTTAGGTGAAGAAGTCAACTATTGAATGAAACCTATCAAGTCGGAAATGGTTTCGTGGAAGGGTTACCTTGACAATTGTCGCTGTGGGGCAAACGGCATTATCAATGACGACCCTGCACCGAAAAAGTAAAGCAAGGTTAAGTCGGTGTAATTATTATTTTCCCTCTGGGTAACAAATCAACTTTTGATTTTTCAAAATTGCAACAAATATGTACGTTTTTTGAAAATAAACATCCATCCATACATGTAGGGAAGCGATTGGCGAGTGTTCCTAAATGGTGTAGAATTTTGAAAAAATAAAAATAACTTGGAATGAAATTTTAATAGGAAAATTGAACCTATTTTTTAATTTTTTTTGCACATGAATCTTGGTAAAATGCCAAATTTTAAAAACATGAATGACTTGAATCACAAGATATCCGATCTGGGTCGGAAGAAAGATTTTCAGAGAAACTAAGAAAGATGACGTTGGAGCAAGAATTTTCTGATTGTACCAGACAAAGCCTAAGAGATATTGATTCATAAGAGAAGTGATGAATCGGGCGAGCAAATGAAACCAGAACAAAGAGGCAACAAGACTTGGAAAAGAAACACACGAAGATGGTTGAGAAGGAACAGATTACGGACTAAGTCAGAGCTGAAGACTGAAAGATTCAGAAGGATAAAAGCGAACCTGGGAGTGGTCATCCTTGTGACAAGCTTCTCATACTCATCCATGTACGCACTCCACTCCATTGCTGTTACTTAATTTGTCTTCCTCGTAAACCAGAGAGTTTCAGAAGAGAAAGAACTAACTCTATTTCCAATTTCTGTGTTGACTCCTTAAACCAGTAGGAGACAACCCAGAGGGCGGGCAACTTAATGAGAGACGTAAGAAACAGAGGAAGAAGCAGAGAAAGGTGAAAACAAGGGAAGCCCACAACAATCAAACCAATGCCAAATGCTGGAATCTATCTCTCTACGCTTCCCCTGGATCGTAACGCTATTAACAACTCATCAACAACAACAATACCACCCAAACTTAGCCTCCCTCCCTCTCTCTCTCCCTCTCTCTCTGTCCTATTTTCTCTGCTGTTTCAAAGCACGCCCTGTTTTTCAACTCTTTCGCCTGTATCTCCACCTCTATATATATTTCCGTTTTAGTTTATTGAAATTTATTTTATTCCCGTTTAGGTCTGGTCTTTTCTTATTATTTACTTTTTCTCTATCCCCTTTTCCGAGTTTCGAAACCACGCCTAATTAGCTTAAGCGGGTCACATGGGCTGATCAGCGTGAGTAACGCCTGCCCTAAAACAGGATCCGCTTCTTCCCACTGCCCGAGCCTCACCCTCTTTTTTTTTTTGAGAAATACCTCACCCTCATTTTTACTGCCACATAAATAACGCTATAAATGTAGTCAAGCTTCCATATTCTTATTAATCATTATGTTTAATGACTTAGTTAGATGTTCAAGTAATATACGTACATGTAAATGATATTAATCGTAGTTTTCTGTACATCTTAAATTAAATGTAGCAGAAAATTATGTTAATCCCTTCCCATGCATGACGATTGACGCGGAGAGGGGTTGACATTTTCTGATTGTGATCATCATTGACCACGCGAGAACTAGCTTGCCAAAAATTGCTTGATCCTCATAGGCGGTGGTTGTTCAAGAGTCCACTTCGGATTTGCCACGTTAGTATTTTGTTGATAGCCCTTTGCGTTTATTCGACTCGATGCATGTAGGGGGAGTGGGATTGATTGATTCCCTATCAACGGCAAGGGCGAGACCACGTGGGATTCTCGTGGGATCGGAATATTCTGTTTTCCTACGTTAAAGTAAGCAGATGACTTGGTTACTAAGTTGAGGTTTCGCCGAATAGAATTATGACGTACGCACGTGACAACACACCACCCTCATCGGCTTCCTCTGTTACTTTTTCGCCGGTTTCACTTTGCATGTTCATGTGTCCCTTTGATCTCTGCACGGACTTATAACTGATTTCTTTTTATTACATCTTTACCCTTCTTGTTTTCAAGATCGTAGAGGTTATTTAGGTCATTTCGTCTAATGATTTGTTACCGAATGTACTAACCACCGCACCCTAAACATAGAAAAACCATTATACGTCAACTTTTTCTGTTCTAAATCTGAGGGGCAAATTAGTCATATGAAAAAGGCCAAGTGACATCACGTGGAAGTATTTAATTGGTCGGGCATGAAATGGCGCGCATGAAGAAGCCGGAGTCATGGAAAATTGGAAACACGCCTTTGGACTTGTTATGTACACAGTATGCGGTAGGCGTATGCCGCCTTCGGGCGCTCATTCAAAACAATTAGAGCTTTCCGAATTGTTAAGCCAGTGACACGTGTCGAACATCAAAGCAATGTCAACTCGAACGATAATGTCCTAGAAAACGTACCATGTGGGGCCCTTAACGTCCACCTCAGCCTTATCGTCATGTGCAGGCATCTCAGAAAACACATTCGCCCTGTTACCGATTTCTTACGTGGAACTTTCCAATGCCACCCATCACTAACGCGCACAATTAGGAACAGTTACTTTTTGTCGATGAATATAAGTTTGGACCATATTAATTATTAGTTAATTCAATTAAAGATTAACTGACCATAAATAATATCAACTATTTATTAAAAATATTTGAAAAAATTAGTTATTATTGTTAGTTGTTTATGTCTAAAATAACTTATAAAGAGATGATTTTAAATTTTAGATATTTAATTTTACAAAAATTAAATTTATAAATATAAATATAAATATAAATATAATACTAATAATAATAATAATAATAATAATAAGTGTTTCTTTTTTTCCTTTCTCAATCTTAAATTAATAACAAATACTTAATATAGCCTAAGATTAATAATTATTGCAAAAAAAAAAAGAATGTTGCTATCAATAACTACATGAAAGTTGTATGCAACTTATGGGAGTCTAACAATGTATAATTATGGAGACAGCAAAACATTTTCCTTTAAATGTTCTTTTCCTTTTACGACGGTTTACAAAAGTTGCATACAGATTTAAGGCTTTTTTGTCTCCTTGATTTGACGTGAACATAACAGGAAAATTGGTAATAAAATTTACTCCCATATAATACTTTGTTTTTCTTCCTGTCTTTTTAAAGAGTTTACTGTTCTCCGTCGCAAAGCATAAGGACAATGGCTTCAACTTAAAGGGTGCAATTGGTTTTTGTACATTAAATTTTGAGTGACTTAAAGGCCCTATTTGACAATCAGCTAATTGCATTAGCTGTTAGCTGATAGCTGATTATATCAGCTGATTTGACCAGCTGATTGTATTAGCTGCTTGTCATTTGATGTTTGATAAAATTAGATGTTTAGTATTAGCTGTTTATGTGTAAAATTATGTGTAAAATGACTTATGAGGACATGAATTTAAAAAAGATTATAAGGGTATGAATATTATATATCTTAGTATTTCGTTGAATATTCTTATAAGAATGTAGATTTTAGATATTAAATTATACAAAAATTAATTATAATTCTAATAAAAAACATAGAACATAATAATAATAATAATAATAATAATAATAATAATAAAGAATAATTATAGTACTAATACTAATAGTACTAATAATAATAATAATAATAATGACGATAGTGATGGTGATAATGATAGTGATAAATCTAAACATAAAATATAAGAATCCAAATGAAGTTTAAGTTTAACAATACATATCAAATAAAGCAAAAGAAATAAACATCATCATTTTGCAAAAAATAAAATTTTGACAGTAATAAAAATAGACAAAAATTAAATTTTACAAAAAATTTATAAATGTTTCGTGCATAATTCATAAGCATAACGCGATGTATGACACTATTTATAATAATTAATTTTTCTTATAATTAGGTAAAAATTGACTTGCAAAAATTAATTAATATATAGCTTTATTTATTTATATGCTATATTGGTCAAAATAGGCAACACCATTTGGTCAATAAATGCAAATATCTACCAAAAAGCCTCCTGAATAACAATGAAAGATCAACGATGGCAGATATGTTCATGAAGCAAGCAAAGCAGCGATGGCAGATCTGTTCATGAAGCAAGCAAATCAGTACGTAAGAGCAAGACCAAGAGGGTGTACTTGGGTTTTCATTGTACATAATCAGCTGATATATGAAAACGCTACTAGTGTGTAGCTTTTCAAATATCAGCTGTTTGAGGGAAAACAGCTACTTTTTCATGTTTTTACCAAACAATGTCAAACAGCTGAAAGCCTTAGAATCAGCTAAAAAGTAGCTGATTCTCATCTACCAAACGCAGCCAAAGTGTCAGCATGATCTCATTCAAAAAAAAAAATGCCGTACAACTGCAATGAATGTACTGCTAGTGTTCCATAACACAACTTTATGAACGTTCCTTGACCTAGATGATAAGGCTGATAACAGACCATAAACCCACCAAATGTGAGATGAACTGCGACTGAACCAGATAATAAGGCTGATCGCAAAGGATGTGACCACTAGCAAAATCAAGTTTCATCTTCGTTGTCCGAGAGTAAACAATCTCGAATTTGCTGCCTGCAAGCAGAAAACCGTTGCTATCATTTAGACAGGGACTGAAGGTAGGCGTTGTCCCTTAAAATAAATTATTAAAGAGAAAAACATTGGGTGGCAATTAAATAAATTATAGGGATACAGTACGAAATAAGGATTTAGCTCTATGAGCACCGAACAGAGTCATAGCCTGCGAACTAGAATTACAAAAGGTGGCATGACAAGATTTTATTCTGCACGCCAACATAGAAGTCACTATAATCCTTGTTTTCTAAAATTCTAAATGCAGGTCTGTAATAACTTCAGACAGTTTCTTACCTAAATAAACTGAGATTACCATGGTTGCTACTTTTTGCTCGGGAAACCAACCGCTGGGGTAGAAGCAAATAGAGCTGCTCCATCAATGTGGGGTCCTTGGGTAGGATCTGAAACTTGCAGCTTGAGCAACAGCAAACATTAAATTTTGAACTTTGGGAACTATCATGAGCACTCAAACTCAATAATTCAGAATTATCGAGTGGGCTATTGCAGATTTGACAAAAGAACTCGGAGGAAATAGACTCCTTGGGCTTGTGATTGTATCTCTTTATACGTCTTTGGGTAGCCAAAGGCATGTCGCAATCATTAATCTCAGGAATCCTGTTGAAATGGAATGCTTTAAGCTTCCCTGCAGTTCGAACAATTGTAGACTCTCGGGAAGGATTTTCTTCCTGAAATCCAAAGCCGCTCAGTGGTTATTGTTTAGCATTCACTTTTAAATAAAACAGTAACGGCTTTGTAACATAAATATTCTTCCTACAAATTTACTTCTTATTTTGGCACATCAGAGACTTGTTTACAAATTTATGCAAAACCATTACAAACTTCAAGCAAATGAAAGTTACATCCAAGCTGAAAACCAGTATGAATTTGATCCTGTAAAGAATGTGGTATATACTCAAAAATAAATAATAGTCCACTTCAAGGGATGAGATGAAAGTGCATAAGAAGTTTATTATCCAGAAATAAGAACTAATAACCTTTAATTTTGCAAGATTAATATTTCTTACCTGCAATAAAGTCACAAATGAAGAAACCAAACTATTGATTCCAGCACGACGACTGTTAAGCAACTCTACGGTTTTTAAACTGCCCTGTCGCGATGAGAACTGAACCATCATTACTGTAGTAGACAAGATCTTACTCAAATCTTTACAGATATCTAAAGAATCATAGCATAAGAAAATGTTTTGATCTATAAGCTAAATGAAATGATCTGAATCACTAACCCATCAAGCCAGCATAGCAAGTTCAGCTCTTGTGCTGTACAGTCACGAAGTGGAAGTACCACTGGGATCTCCCATCTTGCATCCACATATTGAATATCTGCTGATAAAGAATATCCTTGACCCTATGTTTTAAAATAAACATGTTTAATATAACTAAAGATGATTACATCTCATAAATGTTTTTGATGGTCAAAACCAATGACCAAAAACTACATCTATCCCTATTTCCTTCAAGATAAAGGACAAGTTAGGTAAATGATTAGAATCTCTTCCCATAGTAAATGTAATAAAATCCCAGAATACCATTCTATCCTATTTTTTGAACTAAATTCCTATTTCTTCAACTAAATTCTTATATTTCTCAAGGTTCTAGGAGTTCTAGTACAACACACTTGAAGATTATGTAATAGGTGCAATACAGTGAAAATAGGAGTTACAGAGAAATGAAACCGTCCAAATTAAGTGGAAGCTTTTAGATAGTTACAAGTAGTCAAATAACATTCCCCATGATCCATATCATACAAAAGGATCATGGGCTCCTGAAGCAACACTTTTGGTGATCCACCTTCCCTTGATTGCAACATGGCACATCAAGGTTTATCAGGAACCTGTCATGCCAGCTGACTACAGTTTGAAGAAACCTCTAGAAGAAGCATAGTTTAAGTCTGTTATGCTAAAATGTCAATTGAGAAGTTTCATGATGGGCGACAAACTATTCAATTCCAACTTGTGGAATATCTATTTTTACTTATGTAACAAATAAATCACAAAAGTTTCATGAATGAATCCGGGCAAGAAGTAGAAAGTCCAACTAATTTCACGTGGTTTCCAACTAAACACGTGCCTCTCCAGTGAAGAACATCTAGCAATTTTCCTCTTAATAATTGACCCCTTTCATTATGAAAACAAATATTTCTACAACAAAATAATAAACCATAAAATATGTGCCACTTAAACAAACCTTCACTATTGATGAAATGACATGACAAGCAATACTTGATGTGCATGATCCTAGAATAAGCTTGTTGTACCCTTTTTCAGAAGCAACCTGCCATATTAACAAAATATTCTGGATGAGAAGCCACCTTTCATCTACCTTAAATTGAATTCAGTGTCACACAGCGCAAACCTTTTGCAGGGCCAGCATGCGCAAATGCACGATAAGATCTTCTTTGCCAGTTATATCATTGACAGCATCTAATAATTTTCCCAATCTATCCTTCCCAACACTTAAATCTGAAGGGTAGATATCAGTTATTGGAACAATATGAAGTGGCTTTAGAGGTGGAGGTAGATTATACACAATTGATTTGATTTCTTGGATTGCTTTATCATATTTGTTAGAAGCTACTGGATAGATTGCACTTTCATCAATAAATGCCACCCCAACACCAAACACTGGTAATGATCTATCCCTACTAGCCTCAAAATTCTTCTGTGCTCTGTGCTGCATCTCATGTACAAACTGTAGAACCACACTGCAAAAAATCATTTTTCATTCAGAATATGAATTAACCACTAAGAGCAACTTATCTGAACAGAAATCTCCCTCCATTAACCACAATAGAAACAAATTAGAAATTTTAAGTACCAGATAAAGAAATAATAATGGAATATGACATGAATCAGAGTTACAGTGAATATGTATGCGGAAATAACAATGAAAAAGCAAACTATTGGTCTATGAAATGTTCCCAAGCAACAGGAAAGAAAGTCCAAGAACTAGTTTATGATTTCTATTCCAGGCTAGGATGCGGTACTTTATATCTAGAAAGCAATTTAAAAAGACGAAGTGCACTCTTCTAAATAATCGGAAAACACAGGCATTGATAAAAAGGATGTTTAAACGCACAAAAGGGCAAACACCCTGATCACATAACATGTCCAAACTAAGGATAGAAAATAGACAACCAACACTTGTCAACACCTGACAACAGACCTTTAAAATCATAAAGGAGAATTATAAGATAACGACAAATGGGTCCAGATAACAGCGTATATGTAACGGAAAATGAATTTTCATTTGGGTACATTGGAAAGTAATCAATATCGAATCTTTACACAGTAAACCAAAAAAAACATCAAATTTAGAACGAGATAGAACAAAGAAGAAACCTTGAAGCAGAACCGCCGGAGAAGGCAACAAGGACATTATCAGAAGGAAGAATCATAGCATGAGAAGTAACAGAAAGCCTGAACTTTCCATAAAGATTACTCCTAAAGCAATCCCCACAAAATTTCCCTGCATCTCCACCATTTTGACCGGAAGGAGAGCCACCAGCAGATATGGTTTGGTTCGTTTTGCACTTGACGCATGGATTCGGCTGCTCCCCTTCTACAGATGTTCTATTTTTGCTAGTCTCTGTTGGAACCGTATCTCGTGGCTGTTCACCTTCGTTGTTGATGTTGTCTTCATTCCTGAAGCAACTGGACTGGCAAATAGAAGAGTTGCAAGCCATGGCGGAGCTAAGAAGCTTTTAGGTTTCTGCTCCTCAAACCCGCTCTTAATTGTCAGTTTTTGCGTCTGGGCGCTGAGGATGTTTATATTTTAAAGTCGGAAAGTAACAATCATCTCATTTTTCATTAAAAAGAAAGAAAACGAACTCTTTATATCTTAGAGAAATGACAACTTAAATAGTGCTTAATTTTTAAAAAATTAATTTAATATTAAATATTTTTATCAAATACTACGTAAATATTTATCTGTTAATAACATCAGCAAAAATAAGGTTTTGAACTAATTTATATAAATTTTAAAAAATAGTCATTAAATTCAAAATTGCAAGATTAATATTTTTAAACATGTTTTTAAGGTCAACCGCATAGCCTCTCAAATAATTTTATTATATTTATTTCATGAAAAATTTTATATTTTACAAAATTAAACCATCTGTTAAGTTTTATTATTAATTTTTATCGATCCAACACTTTTAATACACGAGACATTTTAAATAAACTATCACATAAAGAATAATTGTAAATAAATATATTACAAAAATAATATATACCAAGAAAATTAATCAAGTGATTTATTAATTTATCGTATCTACGTATTATTAATTATATTAACACATAATTTTATTATTTATTAATTTGGAAATATTTATTAAATTAATATGATCATAAATTAATTATTTTCTTTATTACGTAATAATACTAGTTAGTAAAATAACTAATTATACGATAATACTGAAAATAAGGTGATTAATATGTTATATAACTTATAATGATATAATAATTCTATTTTATTTATTATTTATACACATTTTATTTATAAATAATTATATATATTTATAAAATTTTGTTGGCATCAAGCCAAAGTCTCTCAACTGAGGTAAACTTCTACTTTAAAAAATTCATTCATTAAGTTTTTTTTGGGATGTCAATCGACTGAATCGGGCTATGAGCAGCCCGTGTGGCTCATCGCCTGGCCCACAGCTCGGTTGGCTAGGACGGGTCAGCCCATAGCCCGTCCGTGGCCCAACAAGTCACGGATATTTTTAAGAAAGTTAAAAACGACGTCATTTAATAGGGCCACAGGCTAGACAGAGTCAACCGATATTTCATTCAAATCGAGCCAAAATCGGGCCGGGTCGATTTTGCCATTCCTAAGTTCATTAGTTGTCTGTCTATTAATTATGAATTGTCTCAGTATAAGTTTTCTTTAGACACTAAATCTTTTTAGAAAATAGATTTTTCAATAAAAAACCAAATTATCTTTAACGTATCTACCTCTTGTCTCAATGATATAATTATTAATAATGAAGAAATATTAATAGCTTTGAAAAGTAATAAATGAGAACTTCAAAAAGTTTAGGCATATCAAATTTATCAAAAAAAATTTGAAAAGTGACATTAAACTATATATATATATATATATTTCTTTACCAAAATCTGGGTGTAATTTAGTACTAGAAATATCAACATGGGCTACCTTAAACTTTTTACAAAATATTAGGAGACGATTCGGACTTTT
>JAOSBL010000211.1:28645104-28657536 GCA_027568915.1 Erythroxylum roraimae | reverse complement strand
TGGGACTTGATTAAGATATGATTCTTTATAACAGTAGCTGGTAATGGGGTTGATTAGTTTAAGGAAATGGACATATTGAATCAGATATTAAACAACCACTAAAATTGGCGTTTGGGAACTAGAATTAAAGTCTGTGGGAGTTTCTCAATTTTCATCATCTTCCACCAATCCCTTCTCTCTCAAGGTAAGCGCCTGCCATTCTTGAAATCGCCACCTCAAAAACCCATGTCAATGTAATTAACTGCATTATCATTTCGCATTTTCTGTGCAAGTGCTTGTCTGGATTAAAAAAAGCATAGTTGACCTATATTTTGCCCAGAATCTCTAATGCCTTCCCGAGCTCAAACCTTCTCTTTTTAAGTTTCATCCCTTAAAAAGAGTCAAGTCAAGATCACGAGAAATGACTAATTCAGCAAACTATATACGGATTTAACGCCCAAATACATACGTATCTCCGTGTCTTAAAGTATTTTGTGTTGTTACGTGTGCATAACCAGTTTTAACGTCAATAATACGAGGTTTCGATAATTAGTGACCAGTTTATGAATTTAATACATAAGAACAGTTTCTTGAGAGTCCGTAAAATCTACGTTGTTTGGGAATTGAGACCACTTTGATGCATGAAAGAATGGCCCTTTGGTAAGGAGGAAAGACCATTTGTCTTCTAACGAGCTTATTAATTAATAGCTAGCCTTGGTCTCGACTCTTGTGAGTTCAACTAGCCATCCAAACCCACCTTGTAGATCGGTAAGGTTCTTAAGGCTCTTGATTTCAAATTTATTCCACGTTACGAAAATTAGAGGATGATATCATAAACAAATTATCCTATATATTAAGCTGGATTACCATTTCTACGTTAATTAATGGAAGTTTGTAACTGAAATTGAAATTATCAATTTAATTTCTTAACTTGTTTCATATACAAAATAAAAATTTTAAAATCTAATTACTTTTTATGAACCTTTGTTCTTATTGTAATAATAAAGAATGTGAACATTTCAGCTTTTACTTAATTATTATAAATTATTTATTATATCAAAAATAATATCTTTATCCATTAAAAGTAAGATTTTTATCTTCTAAAATTTCGCATTTCAGTGAGACTTTTACTATGATATTATTGTACTATAAATTTATTACAGCTCTACATACTAAAAGTCTAAATTTAATATTTTGACATTGATTCTAAAAGCAAGCATTACCTCTGTTTCTTTATTTCAATACAGGGTCAATTGTCATAAAATATGCTCACGGCTAGTTGCATAAGAGATGGATTTGAATCGATTAAATCCAGAAACCAATTAAGTGACCGATCACATATTCCTTCATAGTGGATCAACACCCATTAGTAGTTTAACCAAAGTCATCTAAAAGGATGCATTTTAGAACTTTCTCTTGACAAGATTCTTTGGTGGGAAAGCCCTCAATTTTCAGGTGTGTGTACTCCCGTACCTATAGTATCTAAACAAGAAGAGTAGTTAGCTTTAAGTTGTCAATCTATTGTCATTTTATGCTTGCTAATTCAACCACCTAGAGGAACGCGCAAAATGACATATCTATCACCTAATTAAACAAGAGGTGTTGAGCCACGATTGTTAAAGTCGGTATAGATTCAACTGTACACATATTAATGTTTTAAGGTGTGTTTGTTTCCCAGCAAACATAGGTAAAGGCCATCTGACCTAGCAAGAAGGACAAAAACAGTGGTGTGTGTTCTATATAGGAATAGTTGCATTTAGGAGACCCCTTGATTCAACTATTATGCACACAAACATGTAAAGCTGATAAAAGGAGACTATGCCGTGGAATATTAGGTTCCAAGTCAAAGTGGGAAATTAAACAGTTCTCCTTCTTGAAACGGTCTATATTAATGAACTCATCTCAAAATAAATTAGATGAGAGATAAAATCAATTCTCGTTGTACCCTATACATTATTTGCAAATAAGAAGGCAAAGGAAAGCCGTTGCACTAAATGTTCTTGTCCTAATGCTTGTGTTAAAGTCAACATCAACGAGATTGGAATTGACAACGTAATTTCCATTCCCTCTTTCATTCCTGGATTACATGATAATGACAAGATATGAGTCATGAACCCAACTTACTGACGAAAGTTATAAATTTCAAGGAAAAGAAACTGTAGGATGGGTCAATTGCGATATATGGAACCCTATAAGTATGGCTTGTTAGATAAATTCATCATTTAAGTTAGGTTTTCCATCAAAAACTTTTGAGATCGATGTTTGTGGATAATACGGCAGCAATTTTTGAGTGTTCCAGCTCAATGATTTGTTCAAGTTTTGGCTGGTTTCCCATACAGTACGTGTACAAAACCTTGGAATTGGACAAACATTAGGTCTATGCCTTTGATTGTTGCAAAATTTATATTATTTTAAGCTTAAAATAAACGCCTTTCTTGGTTCCACCTTCTTGAATTAGACAAAATGAGATTAGACTAATGTGAAAAATTCACAATAATTGGATATGGACAAACATGATTGAAATTTTGACCTTTGCGTTTTCTTCCAATGCATCAAAGGATTACCTCTGAAAGTACTGAGATTACAATAACCTACTATATACTCCTTTATTTTGGGTTCATGAATGAACTGTTTATTTTCATACCGAATAATTTGGAAAATAATAGAGTTATTATTCGTCCATATTCATAATGTTTGTTAAATCAGAACGCAGTTTAACATGAATATTAGTTGACCAATGGTAGGTAAATGATTTAACAATAATGATATTATAAGTTATGTCGACAAGATATATAAACCGCAATCATGGACCACCTACCTATGTAGTCTTGCTGTTGCATTGACGCTGACTAGTTCATCATGTTAATTAGGATTGTACATGTAAATTTCTTAAAGCTATATTAAAAAAAATAGGAAGAAACAGAAACTAACAATATCTTAGGTGTTTGTGTCCCGGCAATAATGAAAGTTACATCCAAATTGAACTTTAGAAGAAAGACGCAAACATACGTAGAAGAGGAGGTGTTAACCATCGTGAATCGTGATTGCCACAGCTTGAAGAAGATAAGATCGTGAGAAGGGTGGGGGTGTTCGTCTCCAAATGTGATGGATATAAAGACAAAAGCGAGTGGTGGGTTACCGTGACCTTAAATGAATTGAAGAGAAGAGAGAGAGAAAGCCGACAAAGAGCATCTTTTGAGATATAAGAAATGCAAGGGTAGAGTAGAGAGATAAGAAGATAGGCCGTATTTGTAGATTTCTTCACGACTAGGTCAATTAAGTTTTAAATAATGATTAGTTAAATGAGTTTACTTTTAAGATCAAAACAATGGCAAAATTCTTAAAACTTAGTGTAAGTAGATCCGTTAATTACCTTAGATTTGTATGAAAATTGATTAATTCACTACTTCGGTTTTGTGAAGAATAAAAAGATAATATTAAAAAAGGTGAACAGAAGGCAAGGTCAGCAGTATCTCCGGCGCTGCGCTCGTGCAGCGTGGAGCTTTTGTAGGGTTTTCTTCTGAATAGTGTCAGCGCCACCCACGCGTCTTTTATCTTTTTGTTCTTTGGGGAGAGTTCTCCAATAGTCTTCGTCATAAGTTTGAGTTTTGGTTAAGAATCAACAGTGATGATGATGTTGATGATCTGTATTTGTTATTATTTTGTGGTCAAAGTTCAAACCCTTTCAATTGTATCCTCCGCCATCCACCCACCCACTTACTTACACCCTGTACTCCTCTGTGCGTGTGTGTTTGTGTCTTTGATCATCATTTATTAATTTCCTCCTTTCTCTCTGTTTCAAACAGTTCCATTCTATCCATCAAGAGTTCTCATCCCACGTACATGGTCATTGGCCAAAGCTCTATTACATTATTGCTTTTGTTTTTCTTTTCTATGTTCATTACCATATATGTCATATACTGAGAAGCTCTTGCTTGCATAAACAAATGAAAACAAAAATTGTGAGCATAAGTTTTGTTGATAAACTTAAATTCTTCAAACCTTTATTATACTTGGTTGGCAAGGAATACTATAACAGAATTAAGGTTTAAGGTCAACAGAGAATTGACTGAAATAATTGGTAGTTGTTAAAATGAAATAATTAGTTATAAGCGTAGGAAGATAAATTAAATTATCCTTAAAAGTGATTGTACTCATGTGTCACAATTGTTGACTGTCTACTTAATTACCGACTCTTTGGTTTAAAGATAAAAGAGGTTTATTCACGCATTGTCGCTTGGCCAATTACAAGAATCGGATGAAAAAATGTATGTGCGCAACATAAATCAGACATAAATTGTAATATTTACGCATGTATATTGTATACATATATACTTTTGTTTATGTATTAACAAGTACTTAAAGACTCTTTTCTAAGTCAATTTCTGCCATGACCTCCCAATTTAATACTCTGTCTAGCTGAGAGCATGAAATTTTAACTTATTGTGATCTTTTCTGTTAATGTGATCAGGCAAATATTCAACAAATTAGTAACCTTTTTGTATAATAAATTTTATGGTATCAACTTGAGCTAACAAGTTAAATTAATAATCAACATAAATTAATAAGGTAATACATTTATAGAAAAATTTGTATAACTTTATAGTCTTGTTCATGTCACAAATTAATGCTTTGATAAAATTATAAATATGTATAATTGACTATGATACTTCCTTAAATTATAATTACATTTAACATTTTTCTTATAATTTAAAATTTAATTGGATCTCATCTATAATTTTTCTTAATTATATTCAAAAGTTTTGAGATAAATTTCTTAAATTATAATGAATATAATTAATACTGAGACTCTCTATGATTTATATTCACTTTGATAGGTTAATAAAATATAATTATAATATAATTATTAAAAATATGTTCATTAATATTTATTCAACGAATAGATTTTATATTAATTTATCGTATTAATTCATATAATTTTTTTTCTCTATATCTTATTAGATGTTAAGACAAAGTGTAAAGAGTAGAAAAGTATACTCATAAATATTCACGAGAAATTAAGGTCAGGATCTAAGCAATAGACCGGAAAGAAGGGGGGGAATTGACACGTGTTGTGATTATAAAGCGTCTATTTATATTTGTCTTGATCAAGAAAAAAAGAACAGAGCATATAAATATGGGGACATTATGTATAACGTTAACAATTTGAGAAAAAGACATGCGAATTTCAGTGCTTTGTGGTGCATATGGGACATGGAAAATTGACGTTTTCCTCTCTCACACACGCACGGTACACAGTTCGCACACATGAACAAGACAGATCTAGTCCGGTTTAAATGTGCCAGCTATTACCTTCGATCAGTCCTTCCGCTAGATCGGGTCTATGTATGAATAAAATATAAGCAGGAAGAGTTCAACTTTTGTGTTGCATTTCACATCCTCCTGTTTGTTATTTGATTGAACTTCGAGTTCGAGTGAAAACCATGCAAGGCACGGCAAAGGTTCAAATTAAACGGTAATTGGATCGGATAATTTCTATATGTTAACAAATCAATGAATTGTTAGGTTTCAGATATGCCTCAACATCAGCTATGAATTCACGATTGCAATTACATAATTACAACGAAAGAATTTAGTGGGGACATAATTACAACTATTTCATAAAACAATTGTCTTCAGTTAAAAATTACAACTACAATTACATAGCTGTATCTAAAATCTTGTGTAGTTACAGACTATAACAAAAGTGAGTTTAACTGGGCAGATCATCTTAATGAGTCATAATAATAAAGGTGAATAAAGCAAACTTCATTAGTTAGCAGGGAATGTGGAGATCAGTCTCATTTCGAAATGAACCATGGAAAAGAGGTACTTAATTAGATGGAAGCCTCATATTTTATGAGCTTAGAATTATATATGGACATGAAGGGCGCAGGAAATAGCTAGGAAGGGAAAAAGAGAGGAAAGTTGGTTGGGCCAAGCAGAGATCAAAGGGTTTGAATCAAGAGATAAGGACCACAAGAGTTAAGGCACCTTTAATACATATTAATTAAACTTAGAATAATGACACCTTTAATACATATTAATTAAACTTAGAATAATAATAATAATATACATACACAAACACAAACACGGAGAGAGAGAGGGAGGGAGAGAGGGAGAGGGAGCGAGAACGTGGACTGCTGGAGGTCAAAAGAGAGAGCGGGTGGGAACCCATCCACCGCCCATTCACACGCAGACTCTTTTTTTTTTTGGTAATATTCACACGCAGACTCTTACCTAAACCGAACTCATCCAGCTCTTGATTAACCCAAACTCAAAGTTAACACGCACTTAGAATACTCTGCACGCCAAAAAGGTATCAAACTAACCCTCAAAATTCGTACCAACGAAATCAAGAGAACAGAAGGAGCTATAACATCTCTCTACAGTCTACCTAAGCTCTGCTTATTTGTTGAGTGAGTGTAAAGATGGTGAGTTCAGTTCATTATTTGGTAGTTGAAACCCTATTTCCACTCATATATTCTCATTTGTCATTTCTGGTGAGGACTAGCTGAATTATATCCTAAACACCAAAGAGAGTAGAAGGAATCCGAGAAAAGCCAGAAACGAGAGAGCCCTAGTTACGGCCTTCTTCTTAAACTTCTTCTTCTTCTTCTTGTACTCTGTTTATTTCCTTCCTCCTTCCACTGTCCTCTCCTTTTCGTTCTCTGAATCAACTTAACCCCTAATTGCTTGCTCCTTAGTTTGCCTTCTCATTTCTTAGTCTGTCGTTTGCTACTGGGTGTCCTCCTGCTCTTGTCAAGAGACCGAACAGTGGATTTCTTGGCTTATAATTGTAGTACTAAGACAAAGGCATAAAGTCAAAAGAAGGGAATCAAAAGAAAAAGGAAAAGAAGATCAGAGAGATAGAGAGAGCTGAGCGAGAGAGAAGAAACTTGGAAGAAATGGATCCAGTAACGGCTCACGGCCATTCACTTCCACCTCCGTTCCACACCAGAGATTTTCAGTTACACCATCAACAACAAAAACATCAATTTCACCAACAACAACAGCAACAGAACTCAGAAGACGAGCAAAGTGGCAGTAGCAGTGGCCTGAATAAACCCCAGAAACGTGAACGCGACGACAACAATAACAACAACAATGGTGAGGGCAAAGATCTACTCACCACAGGCCCCGGTGGAGAAATCACTAGAAGGCCACGAGGTAGGCCTGCTGGATCCAAGAACAAACCTAAGCCCCCAATCATCATCACCAGAGACAGTGCCAATGCTCTACGAACCCACCTAATGGAGGTCGCTGATGGTTGTGACATCGTTGAGAGTGTTGCCACATTTGCTAGGAGGAGACAAAGAGGGGTTTGTATCATGAGTGGAACTGGAACTGTCACAAATGTAACTCTCAGACAACCAGCTTCTCCAGGTGCAATTGTGTCCTTACATGGTAGATTTGAGATATTGTCGCTAGCCGGATCGTTTTTGCCACCGCCAGCGCCTCCTGCAGCTACAGGATTGACTATATACTTAGCCGGTGGACAAGGACAAGTGGTCGGAGGAAGTGTTGTGGGAACGCTTACAGCGTCCGGTCCAGTTGTGATTATGGCAGCTTCTTTCAGTAATGCTGCATATGAGAGGCTTCCTCTTGAAGAGGAGGATCCACAAATGCCTATGCAAGGTGGTGCAATAGGTTCTCCAGGAGCCATGGGGCAGCAGCAGCAGCAACAACAGCAGCAACAGGTCATGTCTGAGCAAAATGCGCCAATGTTTCATGGATTACCACCCAATCTCCTCAATTCTATTCAGTTACCAGCCGAGGCTTACTGGGCTACTGGTCGTCCTCCTTACTAACTAAGACATCGATTCAAGGTTATGTTCATTACTTAGTCCAGTTTATACCCAAGAGGTAACAAGACTTTGTAGGTAGAGAATTTCAGTTGTTGGTTGAGCATTTCAGGCTTTTGTATCTCTATTGTGTTCTTTGTTTGGCATTTGATAACGATGATAATTAGCTTTATATATGTGCCTGCTTGTTGATTGGAGGACAGTATACGATTTTAAGAGTCTTCTGATAATGTGTGATTTCATGTTAACAAGTGCTCCAAATCTATTTCAAATCAAGAAGCAGCATCTGAAAAGAGAAGCAGAAGCAATTAGTGTGAACTCTTTCTCGTCAAGTCTTTTGTATTGTAGCTTTTAGAACTCCAAAACTACTCCACGCTTAGCATACACTTTAATATATAGTACTCCTCTCCCAAGTCCCATGTCAAGAAAATAATTTGGTCTATTCTTTTTCAATCTGAAGTGCATTCTAGCTTATTCATTTTCCCGTGAAGAGCAACCTTAAATCTCTTTCTTGAATAACATTATTAATTTCTCTTCCTTCCCCTTGATTTCTGTGAGTTCTAGCTCTAGCCAGCAAAAGGGACAAAAATTATATGATGCTTAAAGTTGCTACTATATATATATATATATATATATATATATATATATGAGAGGATTGGGAAACTGATGATAAGGTCAAATGATGTTCAAAGGTAAAAGCTGGCTAAAGCTAAGCTGTAGTGACGATTTGAGAGTAAGGCAAGAAGGAAGGTGTCAAGCAATTTTAAGAGGAGTCAGGAGGTATGGGCTTTGCACATGTCTTCCCAATTCACCTATTTATAATTCCTTTACTTTTATCAAGGATATATAGTTATTAGATAGGGCTTTACATGTATGGAGACGCGAAAATATTTACACGTGCACTGCTGAACTAGTTCCTTTTCGAGGAAAACCATAACACTTGCTAGCCACTTGCATTGCATAAATGCCCTCTATCCCTCTCGTGTATTCAAGGAATAGTTCATTGGGCAATTAGCTGATCAAACTTTCAAGGATGAAGTGAAGCCATGTTCACATTCTCCGCACTGAAACCGTCCCATCCCATGTCTTACACTTATGACCTTGTTTCGCTTTATTCTAAAAGATTATACAGTAGCTGTATAAACTTTTATCCATTCTTCTCTGTAGATACGTCGCTTACATGCGCTTTTGCTTTGCCATGTCTTGCTTTATTCTTAGGTTTCTCGATCTCCTTTTCTCTTCTATTTTGTTGCTCATCAACGCATTTTTACAACTAAGCCTAGTTTTTGTTCTTCAACCTTTTCCCATTTGTCCTCTTCTATGAAATTTAGTTCAATGAACTTGTTTTTGGTAACTGACCTTCACCAACTCTTAGTAGCTTGAAGCTAGTTGGCAAAAATGCTTGTACAGCGTTTCTTGTTCTTGTTTCTTTCTTGCAAAATCGCATTATTTCTTTTGAGTATGAATGTTAAATTAGAATTAGGATCATTTCCTTTTTTTGAAGTCTATAATCTAAGATCATCACCTTAATTTGATAAGAAATGAAAATAAACTTTGAATTTTCCATATTGTGTTCGAAACTGCATGTTGTCTTGAAACTCTAGTGGAGAGTTTCCATTTTGATCGAGTTCTATACATTAGGTGCGTCAAGTTTGATTTTGTATTGCATTAAGTCTTTAAGTTTTCTTTTTCAAGTTGAAATTCATTTTGTTAGTCATATGGCAATAAGATTAACTACTTTCTTTTATCAACAAATCCAAATTTTAACTTCTCACCTTGATTTTCCTAAATGTTGTTGTTTCTTTCAACTACAAACTCCAACGCGGTTACCTTCCCATCATTCTAGGGTCATTTCTGTTATTGATACGTGGCGTTCTGTTTCCTTCCCACTCTTCTATGATTCTTCTTTTACGATTACAACACATTCAATATCTTCTTTTAGTAGCATATGGCAATTATATCTTTCAAATTAGTGAATACAGGCACTAATCTTTACTTTGCTAGCTAAGAGATGAACCTCAACCATCTTGGTTATGCGTCGCGCAGTGATCATTCACCTAATGTATGATTAGGAAAATAAGTTTGAAGCTCTAAGAATCAGATAGAGCATTCAAATGGATCTTGCTAATAGCTTCCCTCTTCTTGATAATCTAGCGGCATTCCACAGATGTAAGAAGACATGTTTCGAGAAATGTTTATTACTGAAAAGAAAATTAAACATACCACCTACAGTTTATGTTTGTGAAAGTTCCAATCCAAATCATCAATCATCATCTTTGGAAATTCAATTTTGAAGGCAAGCATTTAAGAACGAGAGAGGAATTTCAAACTCCTAAATGCTGCTTGAGAAGAAGTTATAATGGAACTATTGATGAGTTGAATGAAACAAAAGCAAAACTAAAGAGACTATGAAGCAGTGATGCTAATATAGGCGCGAAATTTCATTTTACAATTCGTGATTTTCTTCGTAGATGTGAACTAGAAATTTGTTGTCAATAATTACTAGAAATAAAAAGACATTTAAGCTCAAGGAGGATATATGCCGGCAGTAGACATATAGGTGTGATAGTATTAAACATTATTGAAGTGTGAACTCATTTTGATTTAATACCTTGTAAAAATGTGATGCAGTAAATGTCTCCTAATAGTATATAATGCCTTAATTATGAAATTATCTAAATCTTACACTTTATGAATATCATAAATCAAAATATCATCATATATATTTATCAAGAAATATTTCCTAAGAAAGAAATAAAAGAATTGATAAGAGAAACGGTTAATATTTGAAGAAACATTAGGAAAATGCGTAGGTTATAGTGTAATTTGAAGGAATAAATCTTATTCATCTTTTAATGTATGTACAGCACTATTTATACTACTCTATCTAAATTGCTTTTGGTTGAGACTCCTAGAATCAAGAAAAATATTCTAACTACCTGACATGTGAATATGCTAGCTGTACAGTGCTGGATGGGTGAAGAGGAAGAAAAGGACAAAATATAAAATGACAAAAAAAGAAAATGGTGAGATATTAAAACAATAGAGCTGGTCCACTAGGTCTCCTGAAGCATCATGGTCCAACCCATTGCTTTTGGGTCCTTTATCACCCGCCCTTCAAGTTGGAGGCTTGGTCAATGACTCCAAACTTGTTAAGGAGACAAAAAAACATACGTGCGGACAATGCCTTCATGAATAAGTCTGCGATCTGCTCTTTAGTGTTCACGTGCCATAACTCAAGTAACCCTAAACTCACGCAATCACGAACCAAATGTAGATCTATCTCATGGTGCTTCGTTCTCTCGTGAAAAACAAGGTTCTTCGAGATGTAAATGGCAACCTGGTTGTCGCAATACAAAAGTATGGGTTCTTGAACATTAACCCTAAAGGCTTGAAGTATTTGTATTATCCACTTTAGCTCACAAGTCGTTGAGGCTAAACTTCTGTACTCTGATTCAGCTGATAATCGACTCACAGTAGTTTGCTTTTTTGTTTTCTAGGAGATCGGTGATCCACCGAGGAATATGTGGAAACCAGTCAAGGAACGTCTTGTTAAGACACAGCTTCCCCAATCTGAGTCTGAAAAGGTTACAAGGTGAGGGCTTTCATCTGTTGCGTAAAAAATCCCTAAATTTTGAGTTCCTTTAAGGTATTTCAGTACCCGTTTGGCTGCTTCCTAGTGTGGTAATCTAGGGTTGCTCATGAATTGGCTCAGTTGTTGTGTTACATATGTGATATCTGGTCTAGTAAAGCCTAGATACTGTAATCTTCCGACTAATCTTCTGTATAATTCTGGCTTCTTCAGTAACTCACCCTCTTCAATGGTTAATTTTGTTCCAGGAACGATGGGTGTTGTGCAAGGAGTACAGTCCAACGAGTTGGTTTCCTGCAGGATATCCCTGATGTATTTACTCCGAGTAAGTAACATCCTATGCTCTGCTCTTGCTATTTCTATTCCCAAGAAGAATTTCGCATATCCCAGATCTTTGATCGTGAATTCTGCATTCAAAGCTTTCTTTACTGATTCCATTTGTTCTTCATTAGCACCTATTATTAAAATGTCATTGACATAGATGATTACTGCCATAAAATCTTCTCCTGTGCCCTTAGTGTATAGGCAATGATCTGCTTCAGATTTAGTGAAACCAAGTGAATGAAGTTTTGAAGATAGTTCTTTATTCCACTGCCTACCCACCTATTTCAAACCATAAATGGACTTGATTAGCCTACATACCTGTTCTTCCTTAGCCTTAGTGTAGCCTTGATGAGGTAGCATATATAGTTTCTCTTCTAGGTAGGCATGCAAAAAGGCATCATTGATGTCGCATTGGTGTACAACTTTTGCCACTGGAGAGAAAACTTCTGAATAATCAACTCCTTCCCTTTGGCTAAAACCCTTTGCCACACACTACAAGAAATTGTATTTTTAGTGAAGGTAAAAGTTGTCACTAAAAGCAGTAATATTTGTAACTATTATTAATAGTGACCAATATTTGAAGTCGTCACCTCCCATCACAAATACCTCCGTCACTACTAAACTTGTGACGAATTTAAACAATTGTCACAATTACGCAAAGCTTTTGTGACACTAATATTGACACTAAAACTTGTTAAATGTGTGACAAAGGTGTATGGTCACAATAACTTC
>JAOSBL010000211.1:28604337-28621097 GCA_027568915.1 Erythroxylum roraimae | reverse complement strand
ATCGAATGAGGCATCACATTAATAGAAGCACCCAAATCTAACATTGCTCTACTGATCATAGTATTACCAATTTTGCAAGGAATAGGGAGCATACCTAGATCCCGGCATTTTGGAGGGATCTTCTTTCTGAATACTACCAACACATTCTCACCCATCATCACTTTCTCATCACCCCTAAATTTCCTCTTATGTGTACATAGTTCTTTGAGGAATTTGGCATATCTTGGCACTTGCCTGATAGCTTCGAGCAAAGCTATGTTGACTTCTATCTTTCAGAAAGTCTCCAATATCTATTTATCCTTGTCCTCCTTGTTTGGCCTCGTTAATCTACTCGGAAAAGGTGGAGGGTTAGTTTTAGTAATATGGGACTTTCGACGTTTACCTTCATACTTGATGACGAATTTTCTTCCTTTTCCAATTCCTTCTCGATCTCTTCCTTGGTAGCAATCTTTGTTGGGGTCTTTTTGGAACCTTCAATCTCCTTTCCGCTTCTAAGGCTTATGGCACTGACATTCTTCGGGTTCACCTCGGGTTGTGATGGCAATTTTCCTCCTCCTTGCGATTCCAGGCGATTGAGCCTTACCGCCATTTGACCCATTTGGTATTCCATGCTCTGTTGGCTTGCTTTTATTTCCTGTTGGTTTGCTTTTGTTTCCTGTCAAAATCGTTGAAACTGCTGATGCATATCCTGTTGAAATTGCAAATTGGTAGCAACAAGTTTGTTAACAATTTCTTCTAAAGACACACCTGAATTGGAAGAAGAAGCTCCTTATTGACTTGGTTGAAATCCTGGTGGCCCTTGCGGCCGATACTGGAAGTGATTTTGCTATCGATTCCCTCTATAACTCAAGTTGGGGTGATCCCTCCAACCTGGGTTATACATCTGCGACTATGGGTTATATTGGTTCGGGAAGTTCCCTCCTACAGCATTCACGTGCTCCATACTAACTTCTTGCAAAGCTAGGCACTCGTCAGTTGGATGACTTGTGTTTGAACATATCCCACACACTTTCACTTGTGCCTGTCCAACTGCAATCTGTCTCACAAAAGATGTTAATTCATCTAAACGATGTTCAATGGATGAAGTGCTTACCTCATTTACTCGTCGAACATCATTACGAGTGCCGAATTGTTGGGTGTTAGCGGCCATCCGCTCAAGTAATATCCTAGCTTCAATGGGAGTCTTCTCGCAAAGTACCCCACCACTTGCCGCATCAACCAAACTCCTCTCCATTGGCAGCAATCCTTCATAAAAATATTGGATAAGAAGTTGCTCTGGTATGTTGTGATGTGGGCAACTAGCACATAACTTCTTAAATCGCTTCCTGTATTCGTAAAGAGACTCCCCATTGTGTTGCTTAATATCTCCTTTCGAATACTTGTTGTCTTTAGGGCCGAAAAATATTTTTTCAAAAATAATCTCTTCATCTCTAACCAAGTGTTCACACTTCCAGCTGGTAAATCGAATAACCAGTCTTTTGTTGCATCTTTGAGTGAGAATGGGAAGGCCCTCAACATGTTCTGCTCGTCCGTCACCCCGTGAGGGTTCATGTTCAAACACACCACATCAAGTTCCTTAAGATGCTTATGTGCATCCTCACCTGCAAGGCCATGAAAGTTAGGCAACAAATGAATTAATCCAGATTTTAGCTCAAAGGTAATATGTTCAGCGAAATTCGGAAATGTTATACATAATGGTCTATGAGTTAAATCAGGTATAGCCAACTCCTTTAGAGTTCTCAGATTTGCCATGGTGTCTTCGAATTCTGCTTCCAATTCGTTTACTAAAGTTGACCTTGCTTTCCTACGCAATCTCCGTAATGTTCTCTCGATCTCCGGATCAAGTTGCCCAATTTCTGTACGAGGAGATCTGGTCACTACCATGCACCAAAACTAATGGACAATTAAAAATAAACAAGTAACAAAAAGAATGATTATAAGAAAATATATTCACAAAACACCAACTAAAATCAAATTCGAAAATTACACTACCATACTCCTCGAAAACGGTGCCAAGATTTGATAGCACGTATCGAGTGCACTGCAAAATTTGCCTGACTCTACACACTAAAATTTGTAGTTGTGGTAAGTCGGGATCGAATCCACAGGGAATGTTCGGTTAATTTTCGTAATGAAATTAACTGATGCAAGGAAAGTATATGGGGTTTTTTTTGGATTTCAAATAGTTTAGAAATTAAAAGTAAAATTAAACTATCGAAAACAAATTAAGTCAAACAATCAAAAACGATAAAAGTATTGAGTATAAGTAAGGTCTGGTTCTAGGGTCAATCTCGACCTAAGCACAATCAAACATATTCCCTCATTCTAAAGTCTTTACAAATCTTTTCGGACTATTGATCTGAGATTAATAGAACGTTCTACAAATCTCGGTTTTCCCTTAGGTTGCGTTTAATCAAGATACGATCATTAATTAAACCTAACCACCGAATAACCTAGGATACGATCTCTAGATTCAATTTGGCAGTTACATTACGAATTGGAAAAAAATCAGTAAAAGCAATAACCTCACACGCTCGAGTTATCTAACGTAAGTCATGTTGTTCCTAACGATTAACGATCATTAGATGCTACTCACAAATATTAAAAGTAACGATTACGGATTACAATCAATATTTTAGCAATAGGTTCGAAATAAAATGATCAAAATAATATATCAAGATCATTAATCCCAAAACCTTCAAATCAATACCAACAACACAACAATCTGAAAAGAAATTACAACTTTAAAATGATAGAAATAGCTTAACAGTAACTTGGCGTCGATATTCTCGTTGAATCGGCGTCAGAAAACTAGCACTCCATGTCTATTTTCATGCTCCAATAGTGGCTCATATGTTCTATTTAATGTGGCAGAATCACGTTACCTCCTCTCCCTTTTACTGTTCACGATGGGACAAATAAAGTGGCCAACATTTTCTGCGCAATCTTCAAGTCTCCTGCGCCGACTGTGTTGATTTATTTCTCTAGCTGCTACTGTCCATTTTCTCTATTGATGTCTGGTGTCACCTTCTATCCCTCCAGCAGCTCCTTGTGCCGACACTGTTCATGAAAAGACAATTAAACATTCAGCACACTCAAAAACCTCGTCTCTCCACTTCTGTGTGTGCGTGTGCATTTTCATTCGAAATGCATAACGCTGCGTTTAGGCAGCGTTACATGCAGCGTAATGCTGCCTAAACGCTGCGTACACATGCGCTGTACACAGCGCACAGACCTTGATTCTTTTTTTTTTCCGAACTTACGTCTTTTCCTTGTTAAACAATTGTGCTCCAATTTGCTTAAAAAATTGTCTTTTTGGTCTCAAAAAAATATTAACATTTTCAACCTAGTAGTCAACACAAATTGAACAAAAATAAAGCATTTTATCTTTAAAATAGGATTAAAATCACATGTAATTGCATAATAAAATATAAGATAATTCAATTCTATCAGTAAGTAGAGATGGCTAATAAGGCATCAAAATAAATAAGTCCACTTTGAAAATAATTAAGGATTTATGTTTAGAACCACCATAGTTCTATTTTAAATAAACTTAATATTTTAGAGTTTTATTTCAAATAAAATTAATGTTTTTTTATTTCAAATAAACTTAATATTTTAGAGTTTTATTTCAAATAAAATTAATGTTTTTTTATTTCAAATAAACTTCATATTTTAGAGTTATATTTTTAGTAAATTTCATGTTAGGGTGTTATTTTTCATAAATAGTTGTAAGATGGAAAAACTTGTTAGCTTTTCTTATATTTATTGTTTCTATCAATAAATTTGATGTCTTTTGAATTTTTTTTTGAAATCTTGAATTAGATTTAGTTTATTTTATATTCTTGAATTATAATATGTTGCCATGTAGAATTAGTGATTATTAAGATGATATATGAAGAAATCATTACTTCATTTTTCATCAATGTAAGCTAGAGATGGCATTTGGGCATGAGCCTAATTCGATCAACTCGAGCATGGCCCATTGGGCTTGGACTCGGGTTGCATAGGTCCGACCCAGTCTAAGTCAACACATATAAGCAAAATAACATCAATTTACTAAAAAAAACATTGTTTTTACATTTTTAATTTAAAAAAAGTCAGGCCAGGCTTAGATTCTGGCCGAGCGGCCTCAAGCCCGGACATAACCCACTTCCCTCCCTAATGTGAACAGAATGATATTCTATCCAACCAATGAATGCAAGGTATCTACCATAAAGGTGCTATATCTCTAGAAAAATGTAATCGATGTGGGATATTTGAAATGGAGAAGACATTGGTTATTCTATAGATTTAATAGTATTACTCAATTTCTCCAGCTAAGTGCAACGATTAGTTATTGATGGCAAATTTTCCAACTAGTTTCGAATGATCAACATTTCCAATATAACTAATTAGACGAAAGAGCCTTGGGATGGTAAACACTGAAATTCATGATCCTGTTATAAATGTAAAATAGAAGACAGTAAAGAGACTGAAACTAGCAAATGCAATTTTCGTCTTGACATGTCAAAAAATGATAATTTGCTTGCTTTTGTATGTAAACAAATAAACAATGCATAATTGAGATAGAAACCTCTTCCTGCAATCCCTTGAACAGGCAAAGCTCTAAGGAGGACATGTTAGGATCATTTATAATGGTCCTAAATTGGATGTTATAGTCCCTTAAAGCAGAGTACATATGCAAACAACAACTTTCTTTCCTTACCCTATTCTGCAAAATAGAAGTGAAAGCTAAGCATGGTCAACTCAAATAAAGGCAAAATATGCAATTGTTGTATTTCAGGGCTTAAAAAAAACTTCTTCTTACCTACCTCAAGCTCATGTTCATACTAAAAGAGAGAAAAAAATGCAAGTAATATATATGAATGCAAACTATAAAAGTAGGAAAGAGAATTATAGGCTTACCTTTAGATTAAACAAATGAATTAATGCAGATGAAACAAAAACTAATTTCAAGAACGATGAAACTCTAATGTCAAAATCTCTCCTTATTTTCATATACATTACAAGTAAAATAAACAAGGAGTTTGCCAGCAATGAATTATCAAAACATGAAAATCCTTGTAGGGGTGAGGAGTAGCCTTTATTAAAAAGAGCAACTTTGGCCTCCTTTTGGATAAGGATCTAGTGTAAGTGGCGTTTTAAACTGGATTAAAGTATATTTCACCAAAAATTAGGAGATTTGATAGCTAATTCAAAATTGGGAAATGGAAAAGGACTAATTTGAATATGTGATAGCTATTTTGAAATTAGGAGATGTAGAAGGACTAACTATAATGACATATATACATAAGGTAATTTTTCATATATTTTCCATAATATTAATTTTTTTTCTTTTCATAGTTCTTATTACATCTATTTTATTTTTTTCAAATTTATGGGGGCGAATGCAATCATTAAAGTTAAATTAAAATAGGCAGTCAATAAAATGTGTTCTAGACATATGTATCACAATTGGTACTCTATCTTTAATGATAGAGATTTAAGGAAAAATTCTAGAAGTGTGTTTGGGCTACCTTATTAAAGAGTTCAATCTGGAGTTAAAGAGATTAAACATATTAAAACTCGGGTGTACTTCCACACTGCTAGAATATCTAGTGTAGACCTAGACTAGATTACTCCTCAGTCTTTGAATCCAACTATCATTTGATTTATAACAATATATGTGAAATTGAACAATTGAATTCTACCATTTATATATATATATACACAAACACTCACTCTTAAAAGAGAAACATTTCTTAAAAGAAAGTGAAGAAGATTGAAAAGATTAAAAAGAAAGTAATGTACTAAGGATTATACATAATAGAGATGGTGTTTATGAAGTATCAAAGGGTGACTTAAGTATATTATGAGGCTTAAGGAGAAATTACTACATCAGTAGGGATTTGTATGGGTACCTGTATCAACACGTAGTTAGTGCTATAAATCAATCCAAATGGAAGGTGGATGCATTTATACATGGTTGCTATGTGGAGGATTCATATATTAGCCTTATAAGAGTACTTTATAGCTTATTATAGATTTGATTTTTTAGCCAATGAGCATGAAGAAATTAATCCTTCATCCAATAGAGTTATCCCTAGAAAGCATTAAAAAACAACGAGGAAAGAATAGCATGAGTCCCAGAAGCAAAAAAGGAAAGAGGAGAATAAACTATCTCAAAAGAGTTAATTGTAGAAATCTAAACAATGTGTCTCCACTAGTCTCAAGATCATGTAAAGTAGCCTCTCAAACTCAGTCTCAAGATCAACCAGCTTTTCAAGCTCAACTAATTGTATTTCCTAAATAACCTTAATTAATTGGATTCTTACTATTATGACATGTTATATTTGCTATACTATTTTATCTCCATATCCATATAGGAATACTCAACTAGCATAATAATAGTGTCAAGGACCCTACTAAAAGGAGAAAAGGGTTAACCGTAAAAAAGTCATAAACTTTAGTCAATTTTATAACAAACACTAAAATGCTCCAACTATTAATGTGAAGCAAAAGTAGCTCAATATTAAGTACTATGTTAACTTTGATTATGTCAAATTAAATTTTTTTCGTGTGTCTATCGTATAAGATAATTTTACTGTGTATGAAATTATTTAGTTAATAAATTAATAAATAATATCTCATTTTCAAAATTCTTAAAATTGACCTAATAGCGTAAAAACTTTCTTCGTTTTACTTTCAAACTTTATGTTATGGAATCATTACTCTGCCATCATCACTATTATGTGCTTTATTAACATAATACCTTGTGTCCTATGTCTTCTTTATTTGTCATCATCTCTCCTCCCTCTTTTATACTATAGAGAGAAGAAAAAAGGTGAAAACTTGGTATGCTAGTACTAAAAGGTGTGCCACTTTTACTATTTACGGAGAAGATAAAGGTCACACCTTTTTAAGAGGGGTTGAGAGATAGGGCAATATATATGGAGATGAGAGAAGCTGCATAGAGAAAAGAAGAAGAGACCCTAAAGAGAAAGAAAAAGGAGAGGGCGTTTTGAATTATTACAGAAATTTTCTACTTTCTTTTTCTTAACTAGATAGTTATAGGTTGATTTTCTTTTTACTAGCTTAGCTTTTTTAGACTTGATAGATTTGGTTGAATTTTAGACCAGCTAGCATCAAAATGAGTTTTTGGGTTTGGTTATGTATGATCGCCAACTATATTGGTGTCATTTGTTATTTGATTTCTTTAAATGATTTTTCTTCCTTTTCTCTTCCAATAGGATTTCTTTTCTTTTTGATGATTGACTTTGTTATTCATTCCCTTTTAACAAATTTTATATTTTTTACCAGAATCTTTTGGCGTGTCACTTGCTTATGTTAAGTTTGTATAGAATGCAAAAGGTAGGAATATATTTAAAAGGTAGTATTTGATAGTAGTTGGTGTTTTTATTTCTATTTGGGCTTCTTTTAGTGTTGGATTTTATTTGGTCTTTAATAAAATATTATTGTGCTGAAAATAGATTTTGAGTTATGGTTGTTGTTCAGGATCTAAACTTACAATCAAGTTGAAAAAAGGTCAGTTCTTGATTGAAGTGTTATTTACTTTGTTATTAATTATGTTGGTAGATCCTTATTTTTAGGTTATTTATTTATTAAATAATTTTACACATGACAAAATTATCTTATGTGGCAATCACGTGGAAAAAAATTAACTATCAAAGTTAACGAAGAACTTAATATTGGGCTAATTTTTTTACAAATTAAAAGTTGAGATATTTTAACACTTTTTATTTAATTTGGGCTAGTATTTTCAAAATTGACTAAAGTCTAGGATTTTTATAATTAGCCCTAAGATAATTTTGGTGACGTTAATCCAATGTCCTTCAAATTGTCATTTCAACCTAGAAGACTAAGATTCAAAAATAAAGCAAGCATCACTTTAAAGAAGAGTATGCATGAAGGAGGAGAGAAGCCATGAGAAGGATAGCTTTGTCATTATAGGTTGATGAACAAACTTCTCAAAAACCAAATTTTCACTAATCAATTCAAATAGAACCATATTACTTTCTCAACATATTAGTAGTTTTATGGCTTGCAAACAGACTTGCTTCTAACCTAATATAAAATCTTTAATTTGTTACTGTTCTTTTGGAAGCATTTTGTGTATATTGATCAATTGACATTATTTTGTGTGAATTGGCAATTTGATAATATTTTATGTCAATTTGACAATTATTAGCTGGTAATCAAACTTGATTGTTTTGTGTATATATATTAGTGAGAAATCCTTTGATGATTATTGCATTGACTAAATAAAGCTCAAAATTATGAGTGTAAAAAAAATCAACATACTATTGTAAATAGCACAAGTTTTTTTCACATTACACTTTAGTCAAAATGATGACATTATAATTTCAAAAGACTAATAATATCTATTATACAATAGTTTTCAAGTATAAATTGGATCTAATTACAATTGTACATTTAATGAATTACAATAAGAACCTCAACACCAAAAGTTAAACAAAGAATTTGACAAAAATCAACTTTAACACTTTCTTTATCATTCATCAAAGATTCAATATCAAGTTTTCTTCTCTTAATTTTCTCTTTAATTTCTTTTCTCCTCACATTTTTATTACACTTCAACCTAGTGACAAGCTCTTCACACACAAAAGACTCACTTGCTATAGAAACTTTTGTTCTTTTGAAGCTTACAATCTTTGTGTTACAATCTAAACCTTCTCATAAAATGAAACATTACATCACATAAAAAACATAAAATTTCCAAACTATAAGTACAAGCATAATGAAATAAATAATTATTTTGTTAAATTTACCTTATGTAACAAACAAATTATGCTTACTAGATATTTGGAACCATCATGCTACATTTTTTCCTAACAGACGTATTTAACACATATAATAGTCTTAGTGTTTATGTTAAGTACCTAAAATCTATTGACTTCATATCTAAGATTACCACATTCTATTAGTGCTATTGCAATAGAATGAGAAATAAGAACATTAATTATGAACAATTTGCAAGTATTCTACCAAAAAGATATTATTTTGTAACACACCACCTCACAATTAAGTATTCTATCTAAAACAGGTAAATTTTTGTATACACTAAAGCTCAAAGCATAGAAGCATAGTAAAACCTCGTGCCCTCTTTATTCCTTTACTAGAAATTGCAACCTATTGTCAATTAATGTTGATAGACTACAATTTCAAAGTTTTCCAACTCAAATAGGTAAAGACATAAGTAGAAGTATATGTTTACATGAAGAATAATTCTCCTTTATGAATTGGTAATGAATACTAGAAATTGAAGAAAATTGCATCCATTCATCGATATGTGTTAAAAAATATGGCTAATTTGGTATCTGGAGTTTCGAGTGGCTGGGATTTATGAAAAAATGCGTACAAGAATGTGAATTTATGATTTTATTACATAATTTAGGTCAATTTTTAAATAGAATTAAATTTATTAACCACTTGAGCTCAAGGATGATCCACCTGGAAACAAATTAAGGATGATACATTATAAATGGAAAGTGTTAGCTATCTATCCTGTCAATTTAGGGAGCTGTTGTTCATGCTGGTTAACATTAGGTGCCATTTTATTCTCAAACAAATGTTGTAAACTTATTTTTATTCTAAAGTAAACGTTGGATGCAAATTCGTACATTTTATCTTACTTAAGAATACAACTTGTCCTTATTGCTAAATAACAAGCCATTTATTTTGAAAGAAATAATTTTCATATGCAAATTAAAGTATAACAATATTAGCCACCTTTCTTTATATAATTAAGTACAAACAACAACTTGAAGACATATTTGAAATAAATTATATTTTAAATATAAAATTTTATTTAGTTTTACGATATTAATCAAAATTATAAATTATATTATTCAAATTGTTATCCTCTGACCTCTCTCTACAATTTTTCCTCTGACCTCTCTCTACAATTTTTCCTCTGACGTCTCTCTACTTGTTTTAACATTTTTACCCCTGGAAGTTTCCTTTTTTGGAAACAAAACTCCCACCTCTAGTTATCTTCCCTCTTCTAGAATAGTACTCCATTCTTAACTACTAGGTTTAATCTCAATGGAGGGCCTCTCGAAGGCCTTAGAAACTGAGAAGGAAGGGCAACCTACCCCTTGCAACTGAATATGGAAGAGTTTCTAGAACTCTCTTGAAATGCAGAAAGGAAAAAAGGCTGGTGAATCTTCAACTACAATGATAGTTAAGGAGAATGTTAGAACTGAGCTTACCAAAGACCTTAAGTAGCTTAAAAGGGTATGGAGAAACAATCCAAACATTCAACATAACAAAGAAATGCTTAAGCATTTCTAAAACGTGATGAGGGATGGAGTGTTTACACCTCCTATAGAACTTCTCAAGGCTAGAGCAAATGCCTGGTCCAAGGCATTGGTGGGTTTTTTATGGAATAAAAGACCAACATTCCCTTTTGTCCATGCTTGGCTTCTACAAGGTAGGGCAAAAAGGATCTAGTGAAAACTATGTTAATGGATGATGGTTCCTTTTTAATTTAAGTTCTCTATAGAAAGTTGCTTTAATGAGATAATTAAGCTTAGGCCTTGGCATATATGGGGCAACCAATGTTCTGCCAAAAGTGGAAGTCAGGTTTAGATTGTGGTAGAGGTAACATTAGTCATTTCCTATTTGGGTTAATTTTCATATTGTGCCTTTGGAGTTTTGGAAAATTGAGGAGTTAAGTTATCTTGTTAGCTCACTTAGGAAACCAATCTGCATGGATTCTCAAATTGCTTATATGGAGAAGATCTGTTTTTTAAGATTTGCATTAAAGTAATAAGGAATGTAGACTTGCCTAATAAGTTGCAAGTGTTAAAATTTAGGGAGGATGGAGAACAAAAAAGAATTGACATTCCTATTATATATCCATGGAAGCCAAGCCTATTAAACAAAAAATTGAAACCAACAGGAAAGAAATTTTAAAACAGGCTAGCATGATGAGTTGGCGGGTTCAATTACACATAAAAACATTCAAAAGACTTACAAAGAAAACTTGGTAGATATAATAGAAGCTATGAAGGTGAAAAGGAAGATATGACATAAGTTCAATCAGTTAATATGGAAAATAATCTAGCAAAAAAATACAATTTTCCCTGACAATCCTCTAGTTCGTATTGTTAATTTGAAAAAACACTAAGTCAAATGGTGAGAATAACTCTGGTAAGGAACATTTTGTGGAAACCAAAGATCCAGCTACCATTTCCAAAAGAAAATCAGCAAGAAGAAAGGAAAAAAAAAACAAATCCAAAAGGGATCACCCCCTTGATGACTATTCTGGTTTGGAACGTTAGACGGTTCAATGACCTTTTTAAAAAAGCTATAGTTGGGGAGATTATTTTGGAAAAGAAGCCTTGTTTAGTAGGATTTTTAGAAACAAAAACAAAATCATCACAATTGCAAGGTGATTTCAATTTTTTTAATATTAAATGAAAAGCTATTTCTAATCATTCTTCTCATTATAATGGAAGAATCTCGTGTTCTTGTAACTCAAACAAAATTTCAATGATGGTGATTGGAGAAAGTGATCAACATATTTATTTAAAATGCCAATTAGATGGAGTGAATTTAGTTTTTGAAGTAACTCTTGTCTATCCTTCAAACTTTCAATTTCGAAGGGAGTCTCTATGGGATATTATTCAATATATTGACACTGTAAGCTCAAATCCATGTCTTATAATTGGTGATTTCAATCGTATCCATTCAGATCAGGAATCAAATGGTAGGAGGGGGTACAATTTGGCAACTAGAAGGGAGTTAACTAATCAGTTTTAGCAAGTGGGTGTAACTGATCTCAAATTAACTAGTAGATTATTTATTTGGTCCAATAAATAGCAAGGATCTTTGTTAATTAGAAAACTTGACTGAGAATTGGTAAATCAAGGCTAGTTAGATTAGTTCTCTCAATTCTTTGCTTTGATTGGTGAAAACTCGCTCTTATATCACTTTTTTAATCCATATACAAAATCTCACTTCCTTAAGAGTGCATGAAAGACCTTTTAGATTATTCAGTGTTCTAGTTTAGCAAGAAGGTTTCCTTAAATTAGTACATTGTTGCTGGAATCAGAATATTGATGGTTACAAATCTTATCAACTAATGCAAAAGCTTATAAAGGTGAAACAAACACTTAAATCTTTTGTCAAAAATCATACCAAGAAGGTTATTGAGACCAAGTTGAAGCTAAGAGAGGCTCAGAAGGTATGCAATACATATCCTTATAATAATCATTTGAGAAAATTTAAAACATAGAGGCTTTAAGTTTGCATAACTCTATTTTAAAATAGAAAGCTCGAATTGAATGGGTAAGAGAAGGGGATTTAAATACAAATTTATTTCATACATCTCTTTTAGCAAGAAGAAATATGAACAAGATTATTGAACTTCAAGATAATATGGGGAATCCTATCACTGATTAGTCTCCCTTCCTTAAGTGTGTAAGGGACTTTTTCATGAATTTGATGGGCACAGAAGAGGTTTTAGAAATTGATTTCAATATTAAAAGATTATTTAATTGTTCCATTAATCAAGACGTTAAGGAGTTTTATATTACCCCTTTCATCAATAAGGAAATCAAAGAAGTGTTGTTTAGATTGCATCCCTCTAAAAAACCTGGACCAGATGGTTTCACAACTTGATTTTTTTAGAAAACTTCGGAGATAACTGACAATCTATTTATAGAATCAATTCAAAAATGTTTAACCTTTTTTAAAATGTTGAAGGAATTGAATCATACTTACATTTATCTTATTCCAAATAAGCATAACCTTTCCTTTTTGGTGGACTATCCGTTAATATCCTATTGGAACACCATTTATAAAGTTATTGCTAGGCTCTTTACTAACAGGTTGAAAGGCTTTAAAAGAAGTAGTCGATCCAGCTCAACAAGCCTTTAGAGCACGAAGATCAATAGGGAATAATATTTCCCTTATACAATAGATGCTGAAAAAATACAATTCGGAAAGAAGAAACAATAGCTATATATGGAAGATTAATTTTTACAAGCCTTCAACTCAATGAAATGGAAGTTCATTCAATCATGTCTGAAAGTAATTGATTTTCCAACTCAATTCATAAGAAGGATTATGATGTGCATCAAGACTTCACTTAGCATCATTATTAATGGAGTCCCCACAAAGCCTTTAAATTGTGTTAGAGGGATTAGACAAGGGAATCCTCTACCCTTTATCTATTCACCTTAGTAATGGAAGGGTCATCTAGAATTCTCAATAAATTAACAAGATGGAATGAAAGTTTTCATTTTCATCATAAATGCAGTGAGCTCAATCTTACTCATTTGATGTTTAAAGATTATCTCATTCTTTTGATTAGTGCTAAAATGCAATTCTTTAAATTTTTCTAAACATTCTCAAAATTTTCTCAAAATGGTCAAGGTTGAGAGTAAATCTAGAAAAGAGCAGCATGTTTTATTCAAAAGATGTAAGAAATTCAGATGAACTAAGTAAAGTTTCAGATTTGCTATTTCAACCACTACCTTTCAAGTACCTTGGTGTTCTTATTTCATATGCTAAGCCTAAATATTATGATTATATCCCTCTTATTGAGAAGTACAAGTCCAGGATAAATGCTTAGGAAAATAGATTCCTGTCATTTGCTGCAAGATTTACATCGATCAGTTCAGTTCTCAATAGCATGCATATTCATTGGACAATCCAATAATCTTGCCAAGGAGAGTAATCACAGAACTTAATCTCATTATCAAAGCTTTTTTATGGTCAGGGAAAGTAGAAAACGCAAAGGGAGAAAAACTCAAATGGAGTGAAGTGGCAATTCCAAATTGTGAAGGAGGATTAGGGATCATTCCTATTCCTTTAATGCAAAATGTTCTTATCTGTATGAGAATATGGAGGTTACATCTAAATAAAAATGCTATATAGATCAAATATATAAATGAAATATACCATAGAGATCAAAATTTCTGGCAGATTTCAATTACCCGGGATCTTTCTTGGAGTTTCATTCACAAGCTAAAGATGAGGAACCTTATGTACCCTTGGATAAAGTGAGATTGGGGAATGGTGAAAGCATATAGTTCTAGTATGATAATTGGTCAGAATTCAGCCAACTATTGCTAAGAAATGAGATCTTTTATTTAAGGAATATAATTCCTCTTAATGTTAAAAATTCTGCACTCAATTAGAATGAAATGTGGTCAGAAAATTTTGGAGGACTAAACTCCTTATTAGAGTGACTTCCCCAAATCACTCATTGGCATAGAGAGGATAATATCACCTGGATTGCAAACTCTAAATGAGTTTTCACTAATAAATCTTGCTGCAAAATGCTTCAAGCTAATAGTGAGAATGTTCCTTGGTTTGATTTGTTATATAAAAATTCCTTGAATCCCATTGGCTTCTTGATAACTTCACTTGTTATTAAAAACAAAATCAAAACCAAGAATAGGCTTATGTGTTGTGTAAAGAAGCTGAAAAAGATAGAGACCACTTGTTTCGATAATACAGGTATTCCAAATCAGTATGGAATAGAATCTTGCATAAGTTGGCAAAAAAATTGCCAAACTTACGATTGTTGGAACACTTGACTAGAACATCAGGCTAGAAAAAATACATAAACAAAATGGGGTAATTTTCAAGACTAATTTCACTACAACTATCTATTCCTTATGGAAAGAAAGAAACAAAAGAATATATTGAGGGGAAGAAACAAACAGATACCAATTATTTGAGGATACAATCAGTTGGATTAGAGCCACAACAATTCCCAAGAATGCTCATAACAACCCTTCGCTTGAAATGGAGATCAGATGGAATTTGTAAACATATAGAATGTCTTTTTATGTTGCTTGTTTTTGTTTTATTACTTAATTGATGTAGGATCCTAGTGAGATCATTGTAATGTTGGAATGTTGGAATAGCTTTGCTATGGTTCATCAAATATTTATTCATTTTAAAAAAAATATAATCCATTGTTTACTATATTATTAATATACTTAACATAGAAGACCATGTAATAAAACCTTCTTAGACTAACATACACATGAAATATAGTTAATAAATAAATAAAATTTGTAAATTAAGTTCTTTATAGATTGAGATGCAAAGGTGTGTTGGAAGAAAAAAAACTCAATTCTCTAAAAGATCAATTGAATATCAACAATAAGGAAGAAATATTCAAGTTGCAGTAGAAAAATAATATGAGAATAAGAAATTTTAAGCAATGAAACAAACACCAAGATTTACATGAAAAAACCCACCAATATAGAGAGAAAAACCATGGGATACATGGATCAAAAAATCCATTAAAGTCAACAAGGATTTATATAAAAAGTTTATCTCTCACCTCCCACTAATAAGTTGTCTCACAAAGTTTCAGAATTGAAACCAAATTTGGTGTTACAATTGACAATCACTCAAACCAATACCCAAAACAATTAAACAAGGATGAGAATATAACACTCTTTGCCCTCTCTCTATTTTTCCTCACTTTGAATGTTGTAGCCATGCTCACTCCAAAACCTTAAGTCTTTTTCACTTTTATATAATGAAATAAACTTTTTTGCACCGTACATGGTCACTTACATAGTCATGTATCTTTATATGAGCATGTATATGGGGTGTATAAGACCGTGTATGTCTTTTCCTATTCATACTTTCTTCACACATTTATAAAGACTTACATGGTTGATCCACATGGTCATGTAAGTCAAGATATGGTCGTATAATAATCCACATGGTCATGTATCTTCCCAGAAGAGATGCTTCCATCTTGTCTTCACTTGTTCATCATTCCCATGAACCATAAAGGTGTCTTCGATAAAATAGGGCTAGACACTCAACAATCTCCCCCTTGAGCCCACATATAGGGAAGACACGTTATTCTTCATCATCTGCTTAAGATACATCCTAGTAAGCTTACTATAAAGTTCATGCTTATTTCTATGAACTACTTTAGTTAGCATATCAACACCATTCAAATCCATATGAATCTTCTTCAATATTAATTGTTGCTTTTCTATTGCAGACCTCAACTAATGATATATGACATCTATGTGCTTTGTACGTGAATGTTACACAATAACTTTTCTCAAGTCAATAACACTTTGACCACACAAAATACTATGTCTTCTTGCTTCACATCCAACTTTTTAAGGAACCTTTTTCAGCTAAAGCATCTCCTTACAAGCTTCCACTTTAGTTGTATATTGTGTTAAGTCAAAATGACTTTACGTTTAATGATTTTAATGAAGACCAAATAATGAGACGGAAGAAAATGAGACGGAAGCGCAAAATCAAAAGTGAGACGGAAGCAGATAGAAAATGAGACGGAAGCGCAAAGATAAAAGTGAGATGAAAGCAGATAGAAAGTGAGATGGAAGCGCAAAGATAAAAGTGAGACAGAAGCAAAATCAAAAATGAGATGGAAGCAGATAGAAAGTGAGAGGGAAGCGCAAAGACAAAAGTGAGACAGAAGTGCAAACCAAAAGTGAGACGATAAAATGAGACGAAAGACCCGATACTACGTTGGATGACTAATCAGCTTGAGTAAGTTACAGAACTCAACTGAATAACTAATTCTTCAAAGATCAAGAAACAAGAAGAAAGAAGCAGTTTTCAAGAAGCGGTTGAAGACAAAGGCTATAAATACGAGTCAGAGTCGAAGACTGCAAAAAGTTAGAGATTTTCGGAAATAGTTAGTGAGATTCAAAAAGCTAGAAATTTCATTGTGCTAAACGTAGAGCTATTCTTATCTGTAACAAAAGCTCGAA
>JAOSBL010000211.1:28396463-28420954 GCA_027568915.1 Erythroxylum roraimae | reverse complement strand
CAAAAATAAAGGTGTAAATTTGATTCTATAGCATAAAAATAAAGATGTAAATTTAAGCAAATTCATAATATATGCATAATGGTCAAACCAACAACCCTGCCATTTGACCCCACTTCGATCTTATGATACATGTATTTAAACAAAAGGAGATATATATATATCTCATGATACATGTATATCAACTGCATTGTAATGAATCCAACTAATGCAGGCATAATTGAATGATTATTGATTATTGCAATTATCTTCATCAATTATAAGGTGGTAACGTTTATCGAAACCGTAAAATTATAATATAATTGTGGTCACCAACTGCAATTGAAAAACTGGATTAGTACTTTCTCTTTAAATGTCTCTAGATTGTCATATACATATGACCCTGTTAGGGACTAATAACAGTTCTAGAGGGATATAACTTATTGCTCATATGTGGCTAAGGAATTTGGTAAGCTCGCGTACTAGCTAGCTTTTCGTATGCACTTATTGCTCAAAAGCTCTCTGACTAGCAAACAGAAGCGCAGTCCTAATGTAGCCACTGACTGCAATCTTCTGATGTTAGAAACCACTTCTCTTTATGTCAATATATTAAACGACTTCAAGGAAATTTAATATGCATTAGTCAGCAAGCCCAACTGATACAGATGTCAAATGCCTCTATTTCACCTATTAAATAATGCACATCACCATGTGGGCCTATCATTAATGTTCTCCCTTCTAATAAAAGATTGAAATTGCACATGTTTCAAATGCAAAGAATCTTAATAACAAGATACCACAATGATAACCGTTTTTTTGGTTGAAAAGTACCACGATGGTAGCCTTGCTAACTACAATTGGTCAGGTTTACTGGGACCTGAATGATCCTTGGAATGTGTCATTAAATGGAAAGCTTTTCGTATGCACTCATTGCTTAAAAGCTCGCTGACTAGCAAATAGAAGTGCAGTCCTGATGTAGCCACTGATTGCAATCTTCTTATCTCAGAAACCACTTCTCTTTATGTCAATATATTAAACAGCTTCAAGGAAATCCTTGAAAGCTTTTAGCCATTTAAGCAACAATTGAAAACTATGGCTTCAAGAATTACTATCTTATTCTAAATAGTGGTGATCTTAAATGAAACGAGCATTTTATTAAAGAAACAGAGCCTTCAAGGAGTACCTTGGCCAATTAGAAACGTGAATACAAACGTGAATAATGATGCCACCAAAATATCAGGTGCTTTAAGATAGTGACCAATACTCTAAACCTAGGAACACAACTATTTATTCATCGGAGCTAATTCTTACTGTTGAACTAGACGTTCTTGAAATTGTAACCTTTTTACTTTATCTTCAGACAAGGTAAACAAATGATCCCATCTTCACTCAAGACATGCAAGATACTTTCATACTACAACTTTCCATTCACTTTTTTCATTTCAGGATTTGTCAAAGCACGAGGAGTGATATCGTTATATCCCTTAGCTAGGTGATCAAGTTGCATATCTGAGACGAGTATCACGCTGTTATGCTATCCCTGAGCACTGTCTAGTGAGAAACATAAGAATGGTCTCTCTCATTAAACAAAACAGTGTTGATGAATTTAATGAATTAATTTTAATTATGCTACACTAACGTGTGCATGTTACTGTAGTATAACATGCACTCTCTTGCGTGATTTCGAAGAAGAGAAGGTGATGGACCTGTTTATGTTTCAAAGTAAATAATAGCAGTCAAGCAACGAGTTACAACACACACATAAGCAGAAGAAAACAAACATGGAAATCACAGATGGTAGAAAACGCAAGAGAGGGCAGCAGACACAGAAATCACAGCTGGTAGAAAAGGCAGAAGAAGACAAAAGACAACAGAAGACGCAGTGACTGAGAAATAGCAGAAAGGCTGAAGATGTAGAGTCAGCGCAGGGAAATTGTTTTCGTTAAATATAAAAACCTATTTTTAAAATACATGGAAACGTCTTTTTTACGTTTTCAAAAAATCGTTGCTGTTTTTTTTTTTATTTTTAACAGCAAAAAATGAAAACATCTTTATCCAAACAAGTTTTGCAGGGCTGTTTCATTTTTTGCAAAAACAGCAATGAAAAAAAAAAGGAACCAAACACCCTCTTAATAAAAAGATAGACTTATTCATGTGCTAGGAAATTATAACCTTCATTGTTTTTAATATTTTGTGATATAAATATCATATTTTCCTTATTAGAATTTAGATATTCTCATCAAGCATTAATTTTGAATAAAGTTTAAAAGATTTAGTACTAATTCAAGATTGTACGCTCAACAATATATCAAAGGGTTGGTAATGCTTTGATGTTACTTATCTAGACGATTTACATCAGAATGTTATCAAGGATAGAAGAGTTTTTCAGCCATGACTCTTTTATCATTTCACTAGAGTTTTAGCCATGAGTTCTTCACCCACGACTCTTTTATAATTTTAACTAGAGTTTTAGCCAATGTTTTTTCTTATGAAATAGAGTTATTTGAGTCCTTAAATTTAAGGCTTACTTTGCATATTGCTCTTAAGGTCTTAAAACCTAGTGTTCTTCTAAAAAGTTGAAGTTTCTTTTTTATTGAGGAATGATCATTTATTTGTCTATACAACTTTCTAATTCATATAGAAATATAAATACAATCCCCCCAGGGGGTAACACCAACAAAAGGTCAAAAAACATAGTAAACATTTTCTGACAAAAACTACCAGCAGTATACATGCAGGTGCAGTAGCAAAACAAATGGGGTCAAGTTTTTCATTTATTCAGCAATTAGAGCATAGCTTCAAAGGAAGAAGAGTCTTGAAGGGACAAAGGAAGAAAGGACATTAGAATTAGTGAAAGGAAGAGGTGGTGGGTACTGAAAGTGCGATGGAGAGTTTGGTGCAAGCAGTAGATGGAGAAGCAGCAGCTTCCCCAAACTTCCTTGACCGCTGACGACCTCTGTGCATGTGCTTCTCACAGTACTTGTGATCAGCCACTGCCTCTCTGCTGCACCTCCATTTTTTTCCATCTGTTCTTCTGCATCTACCTGGCTCCGATTCCCCATTGTTCTTATTTGACTCTTCGTAACCCGTAACTACAAATTTCATCATCAAACAAAAACATTGGCTATCAATGAACGTAAAGCTGGAACTCTATCCTGTTTTCTTCTTTTGTATATCATGGATTTAAGATTTTATTTGACCATCATAATTGTAACTTCAATATTATAATTTTGCTCATTCTTACTATTATAATTAAGAGGCCGCATTTCAATAGTAATAGACCCTAATGATTTGCAAGTATATTCATGGTGGTTAAATAGAAAGATAATAACCACAATTAATGCTAAGACTGTTAAGGCTACAAGCCGCAACATCTGTAATAGCCTCTAATGATTTACAACCAAAAAAAAAAAACACTCAAAATGATTCGTTTCTCAACCGATACAAATTTAGTAAGCACGTGGGGATAGGTATGTTGTATGCACGGTCTAGGGGTGCACCGAATTCAGAAGGGATTCTGTTTTTATTTGTGCAACTAGTGAATTATTGAAGCAACCTAACTCTATGAAAATTCATCCGAAGGAGTGATTTATTGGGAACTTACAGCCGGGGTAGACTTGGTAAAAGTTTGAGAAGCCACCGAGAGAGCTAGCAACAGTCTTCCATATAGGGACCAGAAGGTTGTAAGGTACAGGAAATCCAGATTCTATGTACTTGTAAATGACATACTGCATATTCAGCTCCTGCCATTGAAGTATGGTGAACCCATAAGATTCTTCGTTGCACTTACTCATCCCTCTGTCTCTAAAACCACCGCATCCAAGCTCGAGTCCCAGTTCAATAGGAGGTGAGCGAGAACCTCCAACCGACTTGCTTGTCTCTTCCATGCTACAGCAACTAATTCCTAGTCCATTCCCTGAAAATTTGACAGGCAAAATTAGTGAAAAGAATAGATTCTGAATTGTCTTGCCAAAAAAGAAAATATTAAGAAGGGCCGAGGAATTGTGCATTTTAAAAGTTAGTAGGTACTGGTGCCTGCTAGACGAGCAATCTTGGAAGTTTGGGGTTGGCTCTCCATTTTCTGGCTTTACAGAGATCAAAATGGGTCAATGAGAGCAAATTAGCGTCAAAGACCCAATGTTGAATGAAATGAATGAGTTAGACTACAAAGAGTCCAATAGGTCCCCAAGTCAGAAAATTACTTGACAGATGAGGGGTGTCTGTATCTTGTGGCAGGTATGAACGTAAAACTCTAAAAGAGCGAGGAATAGGGTAGAGCACCATTTGGCTTGTCCTTGTATGCTCAGCTGACAACAAAGAGAGACTGAAAGTCTGCTGACATGTCAGAACTTGTGCAGGTGTTATCAGAAGCACACGCGTTTTGAAGGTAAAGCTGGACTCCACATTC
This sequence comes from Erythroxylum roraimae, assembly GCA_027568915.1. Taxonomy (NCBI): domain Eukaryota; kingdom Viridiplantae; phylum Streptophyta; class Magnoliopsida; order Malpighiales; family Erythroxylaceae; genus Erythroxylum; species Erythroxylum roraimae. The sequence continues at coordinate 28,416,570 of JAOSBL010000211.1, read as the reverse complement.
TACTGGCTGAGACTGACGAGTGACGACAAGTAGGTCTTTTGGCTTCTCCTTCACCTTCGACCATAGGATATGTAACCATAATCTCAACAACAGTGCGTGAAGCACACATTGAAATCATGCAAAGCAGTGATCTGCCAGATTGACAATGGGATTAGTTTGGAGAAGACACAACGCAGTTATGGACAAACGGTCTGTGTCAGTGCGTGAACTTGTTTTCCATTAGTTATTAGTCTCAACGTTAGGTCTTTTATTTTTTGATCTCGGTCTAGTATATATATATATTCCATATGTATACGTGCTATAACAGTTCTTCTTCTCCTTTTTGATTTGAACAGCGTCTTTTCACTACTGTCAAAGCTGCTGAGCCACGTCTGAATTCGCCTTAGATTATAGGAGTTAATTCCTAGTCGTGGTGTAACGGAAGGATCTAAACATTATTGAGCAGGGTACGGAATGAGACTGTTCCAATCTCGACAACCTTCGTGCTGCCACTTCCATGGGACCAGTAATTCGCAGCTTTGATGCCTATTGGAGGAAGAGAAACAATTATGCAATGAATAGTGAAAATACGACCGATGGTTTCAATTGCGTAATTCCTTTTGTCTTTAAACCAAGGCCCATCCATCCATTTCAAACGAACAGAAAAAGTAAGTAATGTTTGATTTTATTTTTATTTTTGTTTTAATTTGTAAATTTAATAAAAATATATTCATTTAACTTTTTATTTTTATTTCTAGTTTTGGTTTCTTTCAATTTCCAAAAATTATGAAAACTATAATAAGAGTTTCTGTTTTTGTTTTTTTTTCCATATTTACTATCAACTAAGTATATATTATTTAATTATTTAATATATTAATTTAAATAAAATTATAAATAATTTTATTAAAATTAATTATTAATAAGAATTATGAATAATTTAATTTAATCTTTAATTATATTAAATAAATTTAGTTTAATAATTACTAATAAATATAATTAAATTTTAAATGTCTTCAAAATATATAAATTTCAAATAAAACTTGATTTAACAATTAAAATATAATTAAAAATATTAATTTCAAATAATTTATTTTAAGAAAATAAAATAATTTTATTAATAAATATTATATAAGAGATTAAAATGAATTTATTTAATTAAAAATAATTTATCTTTAATTTTTATCTAATATGTAATTATTATAATTGATAAAAACATAACTACATTAACATTAAATAATTTATCTTCACGTTTTATCTAATATGATATTAAAACTTTGAAAAATTAGTAATATTAATGAATAAAAAAGGAATAAAGAATTGTGTAAAGATAAAATAGAAAAACATATTAATGTGTGCAATAAAATTACTTTATTAAATTATGGCTTAAAAAGAGTATGTTAATATTTTCTAAAACTATAATTTTAAGATTGATGTGTTTCCAAGATTATGGTTATAGAAGTTTTAAAATTTAAAATCTACTTTTTGGAGTGAAATTATTTAAGACTCTAGAAAACATCTTTCAACTAATATATGCTAGCTCCTCCATCCTTTAAGAATAGTATAAGTACTAAATAAATATATCCAATTTTTTAGACTTTCACAAATCAAATTTCTATAAATAGGTGTAATCAAAATTGTTTAATAGTAAAAGATCTTTCAATAATTATTATAGATAACATTGGGAAAATGATGAGATAAGGACTGATGAAGTTTTATAATTTTCAAGACATATTAAACATAAAGCTCAATATAAGAAGACTTTATTCACTATAATGTATTCACAAATTACAAATTCATTAATCAACCTAGTTAGTTAGGTAGTATATTAATATTATCTATTCCATATGTTACAAAATCGTTATCTATTCATAAATTATAAATTTGGGATCAACAAATTTTTATTATCGTGAATGAAGTAACTTTACCTTTAACATTGAGACTCTCTAACATTTATATATCTATGACCTTTTTGTTTTTTTAATTTTTGGTAATGGTCTTTTCCGTGTTCCCTTTTTCGCTCTTGTTCCAGGTCGAGTTTCTTTATTTTTAGATAACAAACTAGTCTATGGAGACTTATACAGCACCTTTTTCTTTCTCACTATCCCTTCTTATATCCACTTCCCGCCTCTTCCTTTACTTAACACCCTAGTGTTATCTTCTGCCACCATGAAAGATAGAACTATAGCTCCTACCCCAACTTATAAACTAGTTATAAATTTCTGCCACCTGGTTATGGTACTTCTAAGGGGATTTTGAAACTAGGTACTAATTATCATAAACAAAAAGACATTAAGCTACCGATTCAACAACTATGAGGGACTTATAAGAATGCATTACCATGCTTTTATTAGGAATAGTGCTCTAGAGAGTATAGTCGGTTCATCCAATAAGAAAAAGATGGACTTTATTGTCAAAACCAAAAGAAAACTAGTTAGAAATTCTAAGAGAATGGGGCCCCAAATTCTTATCTCCAAATCATTATCATATATTAAAATGTTAGAGGTATGAATTATCCTAAAATGCAACATATAATCAATCATTTCTTACTGTAAAAAAATCCCCTAGTGGTAGGGATTTTAGAGACAAGAATTAAAAAGGTGAATTTAACCAACTACCTTTGCATGTTCAAGAATGAATGGAGCTTTATTACCAACCATAACTCACACTACAATGGAAGAATTGTGATTGCTTATAACTTAGACAACATCAGAGTTCACAAAACCATAGTCTTAAATAACTTGTTCACCTCTTCATCATTACAAATCAACTCCAAGACATTGTTTATGCAGTAAATCATGAATTCCAAAAGGACTCAGTATGGTAGGATCTCAGGTCCAATGGTTTCCAACATCAAGACTTTAACTACACCTTAAGGTCTAATGAAGCAAAAAGGGGAAAGGTGTAAAATGTCTTGCGGAATGATAACCTGAGGAAGTTTATGTACGATGCAAAAGTTGAAGACATTAGATATCAAGGTGCTCACTTCACTTGGAGTATTAAACAAGAAGGAATTTCTTATGTTAGAAAGAAGCTTGATAGTGCCTTAGTCAATCCTATTTGTCTAGCCAAATTCCTAAGAAGTTTAGCTTATTTTCACACTATTATGCTTATACCACTCCTTTTTTAAAGTGTTAGTATGGTCAATGAAGGATAAGTTCATGCATCCCTTTAGGTTTTGTAACTTTCTAGTTAACTTGGAAGGCTTTAAAGACGCAGTAGAAAAGGGTTGAAGTTGAGGGCTATGAATCTTTTAAATGCTTAAGGAAACTACAAGCTATAAAATATGAACTTAAAAGATTACAATTGACGAGAGAAGAAAAATTATGATGATTTGGTAATTATTCAGAATGAACTGGATTAAAATTTAAAAGATGAGACGCTAACAATTAAGGAGAAATAGGTAGGGGCGATAATAGGTCCTAGGGCTCAGTCTGAGGCCTAAACGGGCCTGAGGTAGTCGAACCTAGGCCTAACCTTGATTATCAAGTCTAGAAATAGGCTTTCACCAGTTACTCCCAAGCTTTAGAGATGCAACACAACATATTAAAGCAAAGAGCTTATTTCCACTAGTGAAAAGATAGGGACAAGAATAATAAATTTTTTCATAATGCAATATTAAATAGAAGAAACAATAAGAAGATCTATTGCTTAAGGAATGCTAATAGCGATGACATCTAGGAGTAGAATGAGATAAAAGAAATGGCTCATACTCATTTTAAGGTGTAAATCACTAAGAGGTATACGTCTTTAACCTAACACCAAAAGCTTATCTTGCCTTTCTATGAAATGGACATCAAGAAAGTAGTATTTTAATTAATCCATATAAGGAAACTATCCCTAATGAATTGAATGCTTTCTTTTCCTAAAGAATATGGAACCTTAGAAGTGACAAGTAGTTGTGGAATTCTTCAAAAGTGAGAAAACACTAAAAGAATGGAATATAACTAATCTATGTCTCATCCATAAGAAACCAAATGTGAGATTTTAAATGAATTCAAACTAATTTCTTTTTATAATGTTTTTTATATATAAGCTAATTGCATCAAGATTGAAGGAAGCTCTCAAATCTATTATTAATCTAGCTCAAGAAGCCTTTATCAAGTGAATAAGCATAGGGATAATTTTCTAATTGCTTAAGATCTTTTCAAAGGATATAAAAGCATGAAGATAATGAGAAGTTTTGCTTTAAAAATTGATTTTAACAAAGCCTTTGACTCGATCAAATAAAGATTATCAGAGATATACTTCTACCTTTTAGCTTCCTAATTATGTTTATAGCTTAGATTGAGCAATGTATTTCCATAACTTCCTTCTCTATTCTTGTGAATAGGGAATAGAACAAGTCCTTTCAAGGTGCTAAAGGCCTTAGGTAAAGGGACCTAATTTTTTCTTACTTATTCATCTTATGAATTGAGGTTCTTTTAATAATAGTAGCTTCATCAAGAGCCATCGAAGCTTTAAATTTTACAAAAAAATGTCAGTAGGAAAATTTCCTCATTATATAAGAAGCTAATCCAAATTCAATTCAACTCGTTAAGAATTTTCTTTACTCCTTTACTTTTCTATCAAGTATGTCCAAAAACATAACAAAATGTTGCTTATATGTTTCTATTGATTCTTTGGGACAAGTTAATGTTCCACGAAGGATTTTGGGCCTCGACTATCAAAAGCTTCATTAAAAATATCTTAACTTCCCAATATCTAGTAAAAAACTCACCTTTGGAGACATTATGCCTCTTATTGACTTAATTAAGAGGATAACATGATATTGGAAAAACAAATTCCTCTTTTTATATAAGTAGACTTTAACTGGTTTCTATTATGCTAGAAAATTTACATATTCATAGGAGCTCCTATATGTTTTTACCAGTCGATATAATGAAAGAGGTGGAGAATTTATTGAGAAACTTTTTATGGTCAAGCCTTACAAGGGAACAAAGCTAAATTAAATTGGAAAAAAGCATGTTCCCTATGAATGAGAAAGGGTTGGGTATTAAATCAACTAAAGCAACCAAAAAGATTCTTATGGACAAAGATAATATGGAATTTATTTAAATATTCCAACTTAATATAGGTAAAGTGGATGTAACCTATCATAATTAAGGAGGAGAGCTTGTGGATCATTAAGGAGAATGCATCTTATTACTGCAATTTAAATCAAATATTGAGGATGAGGCACTTTGATATAGGAAATCAAAGTTAAAATAATAAATGGAAGGAGAAAATGATTTTGGTTTAATTATAATTGGGATAAGCTTGGTCATCTTTACAGGTTTCAAGGATTGGAAAACCTCAAACTTCTTATTCCACACCCTGCCAAGGTTAAATAAATCATTAAGGAGAGAGATTGACGTTACATATCTAGATGTTTCAATTTGATTATAAATATTATCCATATTACAAACCAATAACAAATTAGGAAGATAAGATTAGGTGTATAGGAATTAGCTCCAGATGTTTCATTAAAAAAAATCATATATTAAATTATTTTAGGCCCTTTTTGAAAGAGTAACCAACCTTATGGTGTTTAAGAATAACTCCCATAATGCTTCTTTCCTACTTTAGTTAGCAATAAAAAATATATTACAAAATATGGATAGACTAAGGGGTAATTTATTGATTAACCCAACATATAAGCTTTACCTCTAAACCTATAGAATTGTGAGCATCTTCTGCTGAAATTCAACGTCAATCATGTTATGGTACCAAGCTTGGAGAACGTGCAAAATTCATTGCATTTCTCAAAGTTAATTTCAATTAATTAATTGGGATGAACATAAGATTATATATATAAAGTGACTTAACCACTTTCATTTTGATGCTTAATTGTGGAGTTTATGCTATTTAGGAGAGTAAGAAGAGTAGAAATTTTCAAAATCTACATAGGAACATCCATAACTTTATATTGTGAACCTTTCAGTGGATAAGAGATCTGATTATTTCTAAGGAGATCTTTAAGGACATGAGTGATGAATTGGCTTCCATTTGGAGGGTAATCTCAACATCCTCTCATAAAAAGGCTTTAAATTAGTTTAACTCTAAAGTTCTTATGTTAAAAATTTTTGTAAACCTCTTCTAATTAGAAATGCAAGTAATACAAGAGACATTAAGGTACTTAATTTTGAAAAGCAATATAAATTTTTAGTTTGAAAGTGACACTATTTTTAGAGTATAAGATAGAGTTTTGTATTGGTTTCCTGCTACATCTAGTTCTTCCAATTATGTTGATTCAATTTTTCATTTGCTTGCAAAAGTAAGCAAAGTGAGTTTAACTTCAGGTAGATTACCTTAGATCCAACAAGTTTACCAATTATTAGAAAGTCTTAGATATTCCTTCAGAAGCCTCTGACATACTAATGAGGCATTTCTAAGTGTATCCATTTTCACAGTTGTTGAAAAAATTATATTAATAATCTAAGTTCTTAATTTAAGAGTAAAAGTGTTGGTTTATGTCCTATAGCCAATTAATTGGTTGTAGTTTAGAAATATAATTATTTAAAGACATTCTTTGTCTTATACATATTCATATGTATATTTTAAATTCCATAGATAAATATACATTGCAAATGAAATTATAATGAGATTGTATTAATGAGATTCATATTATATTTATGTATTATCTCTAAATTGATCCTAGTCATTATTTTATTAAGACTGGATATTAATAGAGCATAAAAAGCTAGCACACGTTATGTTTCTTCTTTATAAAGGAAGTAGTTGATCTTATAGATTAAAGTATTGATATATTTAAACAAATATGTGGATGCTTATTAGAGAACAATTTCACTGAAATGACTCCATATGAGAATTCCATTTGGAACATTACTTATATGTTTATGAAAGTTCTCTTTGTGAAGATTGCCTAAGTGATATTTTGACTTGAGATCACCAATTTATCTCATATGAGGATTGATATGTGTTGATACTATTTATGAACTATTTTAGTCAAGGGTAGCTTAGTCGGTGGTCAATGAATATAGCATGAACTATATAGAGATAGTTGGGTGATTTATATATAGTTGGGTGATTTATATAAAATTCATCACCCTAAAATAATTAGGGAGTATGTTTTATTGTTCTCAATTAGTATTGATTCGAGAAATCTTTGGCTAAGGTGGAATGACAATTTGAAATTTTCAAATGCAATTAATTGAATCAATTATTAATAGTGGAGAACTAACATTATTGGACTCAAATAGAGTAGAAATTAATTCCATGTTTCATGTCTAATCATAATATATTATGATGAAAGGATTGAATTATAATAACAAATCATGCATGAAAAGATTAGTCAAAACCACATTAACATTCCTAAGTATTAGGTGGTTATGATGCGTTGTTAGACAACAATTTTGATTTAAGGATATAAATTATATAATTAGATAATTAAATAAAAATTAGAGGATTTTAATTTAACTAATCCTAAATATGATTTATGGTTATATTTTATATCTATTGCCAACATATTTGGGACCTAATGGATCACACATAAAGCACGGTTTGAAGAGAGAAAGGGTCTTTTAATTAAGTTGGACTTGAATGTAAAGTTTGAGAAACTTAATGAAAAATATGACATGTTTTATAAATAAGAATTAATATGAGATATTAGATCTTATTTGGGCATAACTAGTATTTAATTAGAATTAGTTTAAATTATAATTAAAGTTTAATTGATTAGGACACTTATAAGACTACAATGGTTGATGAGCTAATTTCAGAAATAGTTCGAATGAAATAACAAGAAAATGATTAAGCTTCATAATAAAGTACAAATTAAAATTGAAGGTACAAATTAAGATTTATGTTTTATTATATTTAACGTGTTAATCATACTATATATTTAAAGTGATCTTAGCTTTTGTAAAATCACATGAAAAGGTTTCTCTATTATTCTATTGTGTATGAGATTAGTTCCAACCCCCAATTTCCCAACAGAGGTATCAAAGCCATCTTGAATTATGTAACTTGATTAAAAATATTTGATTGATATTGATCTTAAAATTTTTATTTGAAATAAATACCTTAATCTAACATTAAATTATATTCAATTTGAATATAAAAAGTTAAGATGAATGCCCTTAAATTCCTAAACTACATGAAATCTAAAAAGTTCAGTTTATGCATGTTTTACAACCCTAGAAATTTTGTAGACTCTGATTCTATGATCAGATTTGGATCTAACTCAATATTTTTAATCTAAAAGGTTTAGATTAATTAGGTTAGGTTTTAGAAACCTAAATACTTATAGACGTTTTTTAAGTCACTAGTCTGGTGAATTACTGGTGGTCCGCACCAAAGTTTAAATAAAACTATATGGTTATTTTCACTACAGGAAAAATAATCAAAATTGTTGCCAGTAATAAAAGAAATGTTTTCAAGTGTAAACGGATGGAGCTTGGAACAAAACTTCTTCGAATTGTCACCAGCTCATGTTTGAAGTTGACTATCTTTTTCCTGCTTGAATACTGCTTTCTTCTTTCTCCTAGCTACTGATTGTCTTCTCTTCCTATTATTTGCTTATTATCTTTGCTGCTTCTATCTACTATCTTCTCTTGGTTACTGTTTGTTTAAATAATAACTTTACATACTATTTTCTAGTTCTACTCTATAAGAAAACCCTTAACACTTCTTCTACACATCTTCTGTACTTGTTTATCAGCTTTTCTTCTTTAAGAGTGCTCTAAGTTGGCTGTATTCTTGATCTTTATTTATTAGTTCATCTCTTTATTAGATGGGAATTGTAGCTTTCAAACGTCTTCCAGACTCTTGGTTCAACTCCTGCAACAACTACACTAGTTCAAACTTCTCTTCAAGTTGCTCCCTAACCTGCTACCAATAGTGGTAACTCCTTCAATGTCAGGAAGACTTGGGTTCAGGTGAATAATGACAACACTCTAAAAGCAAAGTTGAGCTACTTCCCTCCAAGTAGAGATGAAAATCAATAAGTGGTGTCAACCCTATTGAATTCCTTATGGTTAAAGCATAGAAATGGTGCTCTAGACTAATAGGTTTCTTCGTTGGTAAGAGGATAGCTTTTCATGTTATGAAACAGTGGGCATTCAACAACTGGAAGCAATTTGGGCTATTGGATATACTTGTCAACAGTGATGATACTTTCTTTTTCAAGTTTACAAGCAAGGATGCTGCCATTATGGTACTTGAAACTGGTCTTTGACATGTATACAATAAACTTATTTTGTTGTAATTCTAGAAACTTGAAATTAAAATTGAAGAGATTAAATAGAACAACACCTTTATACATCAGTATATATGACGTACCTTTAAAATATTGGACAAAAAATGGATTAAGCTATCTTACAAGCTACATTAAAAAGTTAATTTGCATGGATCAAGCAACGACTGAGGTTTTAAGAATCAATTTTGCAAGATTCTATGTACTGGTTAGCTCATTATCTTACTTAATTGATTCTATACCAATTGTAAGACTAAATGTGCAAATTGAAACCATGAAAGACAACTTAAGAGTCTTTTATGCTTATAAACGTAATTTGAAGGACTTAGGAAGAAGTGAATTCAACATGAGGTTTAAAATAGGTTTGTATGTTGAATTGGAGGAAACTGATATATCAGAAGATATTGAGCATAATAATAACAAAGGTTCAAGGGAGGAAATACAAATCAAACCTTCAAAACGGATAAAAGGATTTATAACATTAGTTCCTAATAAATTCGCAAAAATTCATAATAATGTAGAGAGACTAAATGGAGAAGAAGAATTACTGGAAAATTTAATATTAAAGAATGATAAGCTACAAACTTTGAACCAAGAGATTGAGAAGAATGCATCTGAGAAAGAATTTTAAATAGTGTAGAGGAGGAAATTGAGTAGGAAAAAAAACCACCTACTCATTACTACAAAATATGAATATTGCAGCCTAGAACATTAGAGGAGCTAATGCTCCATCTAAAAAGTCACTTATCAAAGACTTCATTAGTGAAAATAAACCTGATCTTTTAGCTATTATGGAAACCATATTTAGAGATGGTAAATTTGACATTATGAAGCTAATAAGAAGTGAGTGGCCAGAATTCTAGTTCTCTACAATAATAACAATGTTGAAGCTTCTCTATTATGCATTATAGACTAAATGATTCATATTGATGTTATGTGTAAATCCTTTAAGATTGATTGTCAAATCTCCTTTATATATGCTCAGAATAATGGCTATCAAAGGCATCAACTCTAGAATGATATTATAAGGATCTCTAGTCACACGAATAAGCCCTAGTTACTCACTAGAGACTTTAGTGTAGTTATTACATATGAAGAGTACATGCCAATAAGATTCCTAGTCAGGATTTAATGTTGTGCTTATGAGGTAACTAATCTAGCCTCAGGTGGAAATTTCTGTTCATGGAGTAATAATCAGTAAGGAAATGATCTTATCGGGAAGAAATTTGATATATCTCCTGCAAATATTGATTGGTTTCAACATTTCCCCAATAGCTTCACCTTTTTTCATAACTCTTTTTTTCCAGATCATTCACCTACCATTACTTCAACAAATAAGATAATCAGCCACCCTTGCAAGTTTAAAAATTTTCTAATTGATGTTTCAGGTTTTGATGATGCATTATAGAAGGAATTAGAGCTAAAGTGAGTGGTTCTAAGCAGTATAAATACAATTAGAAAATGCATTTAATTAAGTAGAATCTTAAAATTTTGCATAAGGAGAATGTAGGAAATTTACACCATCTTGTTGCTACAGCTAAGAAGTGCTTTAATTTTATCTTTGTATAAAAAGCCTCAATGCATATGCTTATTAACAAGGAAAAGCAAGCTTTGTATAACTTCTCTAAAGCTCTCTCCTTTGATTAGTCATTGATGAGGCAAATATATAGAATTGTTTTATTGAAAGGAGGAGAGGATCAACCTTCTTTCACAGATCTGTAATCTCTAGGAAAGTTGCAAACATGATCAACAGTCTAATGTGTAATAATAACACCATTTCCAATTAAGACTTGTTGAAGTTAGAGGCCTTTAATTACTTCTCCAGTTTTATGAATGCCCCCACCAATGTTCAATCTTCAACGGAAGTTTTAAAAAGTATCACATGCAGTTGTATTAGTTCTTATGAAGCTGAAATCCTCTCTATACCTATGACCAGAGCAGAAATTGAGCTAACTATCAATGGTTTGAATCCTCATAAAGCTCTAAGACTAGGTGGGTTTAACATGATGTTCTTCACTAAATCCTAGCCTATCATCAAAGATATAGTACTAGATGCAGTGTTAGAATTTTTTTTTTCAAAAGAAAAGGATTCTCAAATTGGTCAATGGCAGTTTCATAACAATCACTCCTAAAGGAGGAGAACAAAAATGTTTTGGTGATTTTAGGCCGATATCTTTTTAAAATTCAATTTACAAAATTATTTCTAAATCTTGACCAAAAGATTAAAGGTGATCTTGATAAACCATATGGACAGTACTTAAGGGGTTTATATTCCTAGTAGAGAGATGAGTGATAATATTCTTTTATTGTAATAATTTACAAAGGGTTATTTCAAAAAGAAAAGAGGTAAAACTGTATATTAAAGATTGGTTTAAAGAAAGCTTATGATAATATTAATTAGTCTTTTTTAGGTAAATTCATGAGGGCTTTGGAGTTTCAAGAATGTTTCATTGAATGGATATCATTATGCTTCACCACTCCATCTTTTCGAGTCCTCATAAATAAAAAGCAAACAAAATTCTTCAAAAGTTCCAAAGGCATTAGATAAGGCAATGCTTCTTCACGATAGTTAATTTCCATTGTTATGGAGGTATTCAATAGGCTTTTGAGAAGAATTGTAAAGAGAACCAACCATTTCAAATTTCATTGTAAAAGTAAGAAATTGGGAATTACCAACCTCATCTTTGCGGATGACTTAATTATCTTAGCTAGAGTGGGCAAAAACTTGACTCCCAGTTGTTATAAAGGCTATCAGAATATTCACTAAACTATCTGGACTCTATGTTAATACTAAAAAAAAATGCTATTTTCACATTTTTAGAAGTGTAGAGAATCAGAGAAGCATGGCTGAGCATATCACTGATTTTAGAGAAAAGTCTTTACCTTTCACTTATGTTAGAATTCCAATGACTACTTCCAAATTGAGCTATGGAATTTTAAAACCTTTTGTGGACAAAATACAAGAAAAAAAATCACAAGTTAGAGAATGAAAGCTTTTTCTATAGCTAAAAGAACTTAACTAATTACAATTGTGTTACGTTTAATCAATATACATTGGGCAACACATCTTACTATTCCAAGTGTTGTGAATAAAACCATTGATAAAATTCTAAGGAAATTTCTCTGGTCTAGTTCAAAGGAAGCAGGTTATAAAGTTGACATTAAATGGTCTGAAGCCTATAACTCTAAAAAACAAAGAGGTTTAAACATCATTCTTTTATAACTATTGAATAACTGCATGATTATCAAGAGATTGTGAAGATTAATTAGTGATCATAGGTCTTTATAGTGCAAGTAGGTGCATGAATACTACATCAAAGTTAAGAGGATTTAGGAAATTGATCTCACATCTAGGAATGCATAAGCTACATTAAATGAGATTCTTAAATGGAGAAACTTAGAATTCATATCAGGAAGGTAGTAGGTGTAACATCCCAGATCACCCGCTTACAGATATTGTCCGCTTTGGCCCTTGGTCCAGCCAAGCCCTCACAGTTTTGTTTTTCCCGAGGCCTTCCCAAGAGGTCACCCATCCTAGAACTACTCTCACCCAAGTACATTTAACCTTGGAGTTCTGATGGGATCCGATCTATTAGGCCATGAAAAACACGTCTATAAGGGGGAGGTATCCGTACCCTTATAAGGCGTACTTCGTTCTCCTATCTAACCGATGTGAGATCTCACACTCTCCACACCCCTTAGGGCCCAGCCCTCTTTGGGATCCAGCCTAGCTGGCACAACGATTCGGGTACCGGCTCTGATACAATGTGTAACATCCCAGATCACCCGCTTACATATATTGTTCGCTTTGGGCCTTGGCCCAGCCAAGCCCTCACGGTTCTGCTTTTCCCGAAGCCTTCTCAAGAGGTCACCAATCATAGAACTAATCTCACCTAAGCATATTTAACCTTGGAGTTATGATGGGATTCGGTCCATTAGGCCATGAAAAACGCGTCTGTAAGGGAGAGGTATCCATAACCTTATAAGGCGTGCTTCGTTCCCCTCTCTAACCTATCTGGGATCTCACACTCTCCACCCCCTTAGGGCCCAGCCCTCTTTGGGGTCCAGCCTAGTTGGCACAACGGTTCGGGTACCAACTCTTATACCATTTGTAACATACCCCAGATCACCGGCTTATAGATATTGTCTGCTTTGGGCCTTGGCCCAGCCAAGCCCTCACGGTTTTGCTTTTTCCATGATCTTCTCAGGAGGTCACCCATCCTAGAACTACTCTCACCCAAGTACATTTAACCTCGGAGTTTCGATGGGATCCGGTGCATTAGGCCATGGAAAATGTGTTTATAAGGAAGAAGTATTCGTATTCTTATAAGGCGTACTTCGTTCCCCTCTCCAACCGATGTGGGATCTAACAGTAGGAAATGGGATGAACATAATATTCTGGCATGACAATTGGATATCTGATGGTTCTCTTAAAAGTAAGGTTGAGCTAATTGTGTTAAAAGACATCATTCTAGACAATCAAAACCTATCAAATCAATGATGGTTAAGAATGAGATCCTTATGAGAATAAATGACAACAATATGCAGGTAGAGATCAACAAAGTGAAATTAAGGGAAAAATTGGAAGACAAAAATTGGTAGTGTCCTATTGCTAATGGAATATACAATAATACATCATGCATAAAACTTCTTTTAGTAGAATCTCATAATGTCTTATGATACAAAGTGGTATGGTGCAAATATAATCTTCCTAGAGCCGCTACAACGTTACGAAGGGCTATAAAGGAGAAACTACACACTATCAACATGTTAAATAAGTTTAACTGCTTGAAAAACTGGTGTACCTTTGTAGAAGTCAATTGGAGAGCACTTCACACCTTTTTTCCAATGCAAATGCACAGGTGGAACTTGGAAAATAGTACTTCATAAATGTACAATCAATAATCCATCATAGAAAAGCCAACAGATCACAAGATGGAGTTTAAACTTACATGTTAAGAAAGATCACAAATGGTGTATTACATAACCTTATCCTACTTGGTACTATACATATAGGATGAAAGAAAACAGACCCATTTTCCACAATAAAGAAATAAGCCATGAATAATTCATAACAGAGCTGGTTAATGCCATTAGAATTCATATCATTATCTTTTCTGACGAGCTTGCACTATGGTCAACTTGTATTGACATTTGGAGACATAACTAGTTTCTGTATTTACAAATCTGACAATGCTTTGTAGCTTGGCAAAATCATATGTTTCTCTTCTTGAGAGTCTATTGTAAAACATTTTTCTTTTTAAACTTTTATGGCTTAATTTAATTTCATTTTTCAAAAAAAAAAAGAAATTATATGGTTTTTGGAAACCAAAATCCACCAGTTACTAAGACAACGGCAGAATGGTAGCATGTGGTTTGACACCACTAAATTTTTGGGAAGTTTCGCATATTATTTGCTTATGATGCTTTTATTTAATAAGTCTTCAGTGTAGCTGAATGCTACTATTTGGAGACGGAATAGTTATTTGCCAGCACAATTGGTGGCATCCAGTGGCAGCTAACGTGGGAGAAGGCACTCTTACAGTGAGTGGCGTGTTTGGAGTAGATGGGTAAAGCTGGCGATAGAGGGGCGTACTTTAGTTGATTAGACAAGGAGGCATTACATCAGAGCAGGTGATGTTTGAGGAGCTGACTAAAGGGGTAGCTCCAGACCACTAAAGGCGCGACGTTTGATGAGGAGGTGAACAGTGCAGGTGACGGTGAACAATTTTGGGGGCTAGGGTTTTTGTGTCTAGTTTCTAGGTTTTCTGAAAAGAGAAGAATAGGGTTGTCTGGACTTAAAGTTAGGCTTGTTTTAGGGCTAGAATAACGAGTGTTTGGCAATATGGATATGACTATCAAAAGGGCAAAAACAAAGGTTGCTCAACTATAAGATTAAAGCAATCTAAAACCAATATTAGAATTGTTTGTGCGGGTTTAAGTGTGACGTGAACCAGAAAACAGATAATTTATTTAGCTTTTAGATTAAACTAATTCTAAGTCTAAATTAAGTTATTTTAAGTATGGAATAATGTGTTTCTAATTTAACCAAGTTCTAAACATATTTTACAAGAGTTTTAAAATTAAATCAATAGCAAAATTATATTAAATATTATTTTAATGTGATTAAGATTAATAATCATATTAATTCATAATTAAAATTTAGAAAAGTAACTTATAAAATTAAAATTAATTATATTTAAATTATTTAATTAGACTCCTTAAAATTATTAAAATTGTTCTCTTAATTAATTAAGAAAGATGTTTGTTACGTAATTTATTATTTTTATTTAGAGAATTATTCTATTTATTTAGAATTTTTTAATTTATGAATAATAGTTTTCTTTATTTATTAGAAGATGTATATTGTTGATTAAAATTTGAAACCATTTTTCATTTATTAATTAAGATAAATGAGCTTTATTTAATATTTGGAAAATAGTTATCTAATTTATTGAGGAAATATTTTCTAATAAATTAAAAATGAATATATAAATAAATATTATTAAGGGTTTTAATTAAATTCAAAGGTGTTTTATTTAATTTTGAATGTGATTTTCTTTAATATTAGAAAATATGTTTCTAATTAAAGAAAAGTAATTTTTAATTAGATTAGAAATAGTTTTCTTATTAGATTAGAATTTCTTATTTTTTGAATTTTGAAAGAGGAGTTTTTCTAAATTATAATAAGTAAGAAGTATAATTTATTGAAATTATTTTCAGTTAATTTTGATAAAGGTGTCAAGATAATTGGAAATAATTTCTAATTGAATTTGAAAATTCTTGTCAATTTAAATTAAATTTCTGTTTGAAATAAGAATTTGATTCATTTTAAGAATCAACGGGTTTAATCTAATTTAATTATCCAAAGAGTTGAAAAATATTATTTTAGATTATGATGATCAATAACTATAATTAAACAAACTTGATAATTTATGCATATAATTTGATAATGTGTAGGTAAATTCTATGTTTTAATATATGTTTGATATATGATACATGTTAAATTGTACATTTTATATTTATGACATTTTTAAATGCTATTTTGTGTTTGATGAGAAGAATAAAATTAAATTTCTTGTTAAAATATTAAAGACACATTGGGAACATGATTGTTATCTTCCATTATTTAAGAGTAAAACCAGAGTTTTGTTTATTATAAGGCTTGTTGAGTGACTCAAGGCTCCTTTAACCTAAATAAATTTTATCTTAAATTAGCGAGTTCTACTTAACTAAATTTATATGATTTGGATGAGTGAATCATAATTATATAAATTTAGAGGCAAGGTTATGAATAATATATAAGATATATTTTGACAAAAAGTTCTCACCCAACAAACCTAAAAGTTACATAAGATGTGATTAATAAGGTTTTATCTACCTAATTTAAATTAGTTGGTTTTTTGAGTGACTCGAGATCAAATAAATTTGAATATGATCCTAGACTATTAGAGAGAATAGAGTAATCTTTCTGAATAATAGTGAGTGCTATTATTGTGAATAAAATAATGGGATTAACCAGATATATGTTTAAAGTCCTAATCTTATTTAGCATTCTTGTCATATAACCAATTACTTGATTTTATTAAATTTATATTTTGTTATGAGTAAAATTGACCTTATTTAGTATAGTTAACATAAAATTATTGAAACAAATTTCTTAGATATAGGTTAGGTTTGAGAAGAGTTCTCAAAGTTAAAAAGGAAAATTGTATATCCCTGATTTACTTTTGCTATTAATCCCTCTTGATGATTTAATTTTGCTATTAATCCCTCTTGAAGATTTGGTGATAGAGTTTTAAAGATATGTCAATATCTTATAGATAATAAAATGTAATGACATTTGAGTTGAATAATATCTCATAAACTTTAATGACAGTATGGAAGATGTATGCCAATACTACGACAACACAATATGATAGGTTCCATAGAGTAGAGCTAGAAGTTATAGTACCTTAGTAAAACTATTTCCATTCAATTTAGCCTATTAAAAGCATAAATATGGACTAAAATTAAAGAAATTAACTTAGATGTGATAATATTTGTCATTAGATGAAAAATTATTACATGACTTCTCTTGCTTATACGTGATATGAAAGAGATCATATATATTTGTATATATATTCTAATTCATATTTTCAATATTTTATACAAAATATGGATTAAACAATATTATAGTACTTAAGATATGATAAGAAATAGATTGTTGAGAAAAAGTAGTTTATCCAAGTTTATACAAATAGTTTGTATGTGTCGGTAGGAATACAAAGTTGGAAAATCGAGACTATCCTTTCATGCCCTATTGGTTAAATCAACGTAATGAGAATCTTAAAGTTACATGCAAGGATATATGTATCCTTTTGATTATGAATCATATAAAACTTGCGAGACTTATTATTTGGATAATAATAAATCAATCTTTGGTGAAAGGATGATAATGACAGTGAATTGTTAAATCTTATATATATGATGTATGAGATGTGGTAACAATTCATAAAAATATGATACTTGATTTCATTAGATTACTAATGAATTTATGTGATATAGTTATGTGTATTAAATGAAATATTTACTTAAATTTTGGAAAAGTTTAAATCATTTAAATCTAAGTAGAAATTAAGTATTGAGAAAGTTGAAGCACTTCGACGAAATCTATATGGTGAGATAAAAAATTTTGGGTTATCTACAGGGAATGAGATTCTATATTGAACACCTTCATAACTAAATTCCATAAGAGTTGAATTTGTGAAAGGAGGACGATACATTGATATATTGTATATTTCTTCTGTAGTTATGCTTAGTACAATAACTTAACTTCAATAGTTCCAATTAAATCAATTAGCAAGTTTTCATATTAGATATGAAATGCTAAGATTTTGAAAGAGTCAAAGTTAATGGTTTTGGGAGGTGATTCTTAATTGAAGCATTTATTATTCAATAAGTTTACAAGTAAATTAGATAATAAAAGATTATGAGATATCCAAAGGGTTAGATATAATTTTATAGATCCATTAAACTCTTGGCCTCTCAAAGTTTCTGTTCTTCCATGGCTTTTGCAAGTCTCAACTGATCCTCATGAACTTCTCTTGGTGAAAGAGGCGCCAATGTGAAGTGTTTCTCCCCCATCTTGAATGAATACCTATTTTTGAATCCATCATGCACTATACGTCTATCATATTGCCGTGGTCTCCCTAATAGTAAATGACCAGTATGCATAGGAACTACATCACACAACACTTCATCAGAATATCTCCCAATTGAGAAAGCCACTAGCACTTGCTTGTTCACCCTAACCTCTCCACACTCATTAATCCATTGCAACTTATAAGGACTAGAGTGCTTAATGAGAGGCAGCCCCAATTTCTCAACCAAAATCGTGCTTACAACATTGGTGCAACTACCTACATCA
Source organism: Erythroxylum roraimae (assembly GCA_027568915.1). NCBI lineage: Eukaryota > Viridiplantae > Streptophyta > Magnoliopsida > Malpighiales > Erythroxylaceae > Erythroxylum > Erythroxylum roraimae. The sequence continues at coordinate 28,397,989 of JAOSBL010000211.1, read as the reverse complement.
ATTATTAAATTGCGCATCTTACCCTTAATTAAACATCTGGTGTGGAATATGTTCTCCTTTTGTTCATCAAGCTCTATCTTTTCTTGTGCATTGAGAGCTCACCTAGCTACTAGTGCTTCGGCTTGGACTGGTTGCTCAACTTCTTCATTAGCGAAATCCTCTAACTTAGACATATCACCTCCATCACTATCTTTTGATTCAATTACCCCATCTCGCAAATACATGATCTTCCTATTGGGACATTGGTTTGCCTTATGACCCTAACCCAAACACTTGAAGCATTAGATGTAGGCATACCTTTAGAGGCTGTCCACTTTTCCTTGGACTTGTCCTTATTGTCATAGGACTTATCCTTGCTCTTTTCCTCCTTCTTTGTCCATTTAGGAGCCCAAGTATTTGAAGTTCCCGAGGTGTTGCCCTTATTGAAATTTTTTCCCTTCAATTGCTTCTCAATCTTCATAGCCATGCTTACCATGTCCTCCAACTCCAAGTATTGATGAAGCTCTAACACGTTGGCTATCTTTTTGTTTAGACTAGTAAGGAACCGAGCCATTGTAGCCTCTCTATCCTCCTCTATTCTAGCTCTTATCATAGCTATCTCCATCTCCTTGTGGTAATCTTTCACGCTCTTAGTGGCTTGCCTCAATGTTTGGAGTTTTTGATGCAACTCCCTATAGTAGTAACTTGGCATGAATCTATTTTTCATGATGCGTTTCATCTCATCCTAGGTTTCAACCGGTATGGGATGAAGGAAAGAAAGACAATCTAGATGAATCTTGAATGATAAGAACAAATCTTGAATGAAAGATCAAACAAAGATTCAAAGAATCACAATCTTGGGTGTTTCTTGATCAATCTTAAAATTTCTTTTCTTTTCTTTCTACTGTTCACTTTTTTTTAATTGATGATCAAGAAAACAAAGAATCAACTAAAGAAACAAGAACATAAAGAACCAATAATGGCATATTTGTTCCAAACAATTAAACCCTATTTTTTTGTGATTGTTTTCTAAGGAATCAACAAAGAAAACAATGAAAGATACATATGAGTTCAATATAATTAAGCTAAAGCTCTGATACCAACTGATACTGAAACTCCAAGAAAACAAGGTTCTTGGAACTCCCTAATCCTATTGAATCAAAACTCCAATATTTCTATTATAAGAACATACTAGTTCAAACCCCAATTATACAAAATTGAGATCCAAACCCAAAGAAAATAGAAGAATTGAACACGCCACAAGTGATTACCATGATAAGTGATGCAATCCTTAAAGTAACAACAAGAAGATCACGCCTTTCTTGAAGAGAATATTTCTAAAATTTCATTAATCAATTAATCTGATGTTTACAAGGATAAATAAGGTATTATACCCTTGCCCATGTCCTGACCCTAAAAGGAATAGAAAAACAAACCTAATCCTAACTAGTTTAGGAGTTTATACCCCAATAACGCAATCTGATCCTAATCCACTTAGGATTGGGCTAAACTAACTTAAATAAGACCAAAATAACTTAAATAAACCT
>JAOSBL010000211.1:28366253-28382523 GCA_027568915.1 Erythroxylum roraimae | reverse complement strand
ATTCACCTGTTCATAATCTCATTCCCTTCTTATACAAAATTCCATAATTCAATTCAATGGCATGATAATCATATCAATATCATGTATAGATTGGCATGATGATTTGGATATATTGCTTCCATTGCAAATAAGATTTCTAAAAAGTTTTGAAATCTGTCGGTTCTTCAAATATGACATGCTTTCTTTTTCCGATCCAACAAAAGAACATAAAATTAATAAAATATGCTTAGTCAGGGTGTAGGCCAAGATTAAACCAAAGAACTAGGTCCCTATTGAATTTCCCACTTTTATCATTTTATTGCATGTTTTCTTTAATTTGTTTTTATTAGTTGGTTTCATTTAATTTTCTTATTCACCAGTTAATTTCATTTCATAAACTTTACACATACTCTCTTTGGGATCGACCTAGACTCACTACTGCTATAGTAGTAGGTCTAGTTATTTTATTTTGACTAGCGTTACGACGCGCGGTCAGCTAGCATTCTTTTCTTCACCCTTTTTCTTTGTCTCTTATTCTTCAATAAGGTAGGGATCAGTTTCGTTTTCCATTAATCCTTCTAGCCCTCCCCCATTCTTTGGTGCAATAGCCTCATATTTCATAGAGAGTCTTCCATACTTCTCTTACAAAATTCATGGGAAAGTTGTCTCACTCGAATCTCTAGGTTGTCAATAGACGAGGCATAATTTTCCATTACTTGCTCAATTTGCTCTTCTAGTCTCTTCTGGCTCTCTTCCATGTCCGTGAGGTTATCCAGGATCTTGTCCAATTTAGAATCCTATTAACTGAACTCATATTGCTGAAATCCTAATAGGTCTTAATGTCCTAAGTGAGTCCTTACATTATTAGACCAATAGAAATTTGGGTTGTTCTGCCACCCCGGAGTGTAGATGTTCCAATAAGGATTGTTACTTCCCCAACCAAACTGTGCCTTATTGTAGTTTACAAAAGTTCCTTGTTCCCTATAATATCTCTCCTCCATCATTGTTCTTTCTATTTCTTCTTAGCATCTAGCTCCTCATATGTCTCATTCTCACTCTAAGATGTCTTGATGTGTCTCTACTTTATGCCTCAAACTTCTTTCTCTATTTAAAAAAAAAAAAGATGGTGAAAATGCCTTAGACTAAAGAACTAAACTAATCTTCACCTCCTCGACAACGGCGCCAAAAACTTGATCGAGTATTGATGTATGCAAGTTTTAATAATACCTTTGATAATCCACAAGCGCACGATTCATTAGCGTAGTACTTAAGGTGTCGATCCCACGAGGAAGGATAATCTAATCCTAAAGTCTAAGGCCAGAAAAAATCGCAGAAATTCAAAATATACCTAAACTAAAACGACAATTCAATTCAATTAGTCAAATCAAATTAAGAATCAATCACGAAAATATTAATAATTAAGCAGTTGCAACACACACCCAAGAATCAACCTAAGGGAATTAACAATTGAGAGAAAGGGAATTTTACCTATTCTTAACGCTGACTGAATTGATTATGAATTATCGGATCGTTGGTTCTAGACGATCCTAGGGTTGATTACTCTCTCTCGAGTTATAACCATTAACCCTAAATTACAAAACCCTAATCAGTTTATGGAAGTTGCAATCTCTCAATTAATAACCTATCCAAAACCCTAATTAGTTCTGAAGTTCTCTAATAAACTACTGGAAACTTATACAAGATGTCTCTTCGCATAATTTACCGATTTGATTTAATTCTTGTTCTATTAAATCACCCAACTCTTGTTAGCCCAATTTAATTATTTTTTATTTGATTCACCCTCTTAGTTTATTATCGAATTATGCATTTCTAAAATTAAACAACAACAAACCTAATAACACATAAACAATCAAATTTGATTAATTCAAAGATAAAACTCCGAAGGTGAGTTTATAACATCCTCAACATTCAAAAATCTTATCATCAAATTGTTATTTCAATTCTGTACAATAATAAATTGAAAATGAAAAGAAAATAGGATCTGAACGGATGATAAGAAGCAGTGACATCGGGAAACTCCTTATCTGAGAAGTACGTCGAGTCAGCATCTTCTCCTCTTCTCTCTTCTCTCTTCCTTCTTCTCTTTCTCTTTCTCTAGATGAAATCTCTTTAGGGTTTCTCAAGGTGGTTGATGTCAACAACTCCTTTTTTCTCTTTTGTTTTTCTTTAAATAGTCTTTTACGCTTTGGGTAACATCAGGATTTTCCCGGGGTCCGAAAGGTCTAAAAAATCCCTTAAAATGTGAAGTTTGTAAGCATCTGTGCATCTGCCTGATGCAGGCCACGATCGTGGCCTACTTCTAAGCCTTCTGTCATGATTGTGGCCTGTTGTTTCAACCTGAATATCTTCTTAAACTCCTCCGTTCTTCGATATTGACCCTAAAACACTAGCAAACACATCAATGTAGGCCTACTTCTAAGCCTTCTGTCATGATTGTGGCCTGTTGTTTCAACCTGAATATCTTCTTAAACTCCTCCGTTCTTCGATATTGACCCTAAAACACTAGCAAACACATCAATGTACCTTAAAAGCATAATATTTAAGCTCAAAAGCTTGTACTAACCCATAAAACACAAATAATTAACAAACTAACACCATTCTAACCTAAACACATACTAAATGATCGGATTAATGGCTACACAGATATCAAACTATGCTCTAAAACACAAGGTGATTTACACTTATCAAGAACCTCAAGTTAATACATATGATGTACAACTAAGGGTTTAATAGACATATAGTCTGTAAATGCACTAATAGGATACATCCCCTTATATTAGTTCTAAATGTTGAAAAGGGGAAGGACAATGTATCACTTATAGATGATGAGCCTACTATTTTTTAAGAAGTAATATTTGACATTGGTTCTTTAAAATGGCATGAAGCCGTGAGATAAGAAATGGAATCCATGTACACTAAGCATGTATAAACGTTGGTGGATGCACCTAATGGTCTTGTACCTATTAGATACAAGTGGTTTTTTAAGAGAAAAACTGACAAGGATGGTAATATAAATACATACAAAGCAAGGTTAGTAGCTAAAGGTTACAAACAAAAATAAGGAGTAGATTTTAATGAAACCTTTTTACTAGTAGCTATGCTTAAATCTATATAGATCTTACTAGGTACAACCATATATTATGATTATGAAATCTAGCAAATGGATGTCAAAATAGAATTTCTAAATGGAAATTTTCTTGAGGATGTGTATATGACACAACTTGAAGGTTTTAAATGCAAGAGATTTCCTAATCAAGTATGTAAATTGCAAAATTCTATTTATGAAATTAAGCAAGCGTCACAAAGTTGGAAAATTAATTTTGATGAGACAATTAGAGAGTGTCATTTTATCAAAAATGTGAATGAACTATATGTCTATAAGAAAGTCAGTGGGAGTGGAGTCATTTTCCTAGTGCTATATGTGGATAACATATTGCCGACTAGAAATGACATACCAATGCTCCATTTTATAAAGATTTGTTTTCCCAAAACTTCTCCAGTAAGGATATGGTAGAAGTAACCTATATTGTGGGAATAAAGACCTATAAAGATAGATTAAAAAGTTTGTTTGGTTTATCTCATTCCACGTACATAAACAAAGTGTTAAAGAGGTTTAGCATTGAAAAAGAGGATTCTTACCCATGTCGCATGAGATTTCTCTCTTACAGAGTATGTGTCCCAAGACATAAGAAGAGAGAGATAAAATGGATTACATTTCATTCGCTTTAGTAATTGGATCAATCATATATGTGATGTTATGTACTAGACTAGATTTCCTTTATGCTTTGAGCATAATGAGCAGGTTTCAAGCCAATCCTGATGGGTTTCACTAGATAGTTATGAAAAACATCTTAAAGTACTTACAAAAGATTAAAGATGTTTTCTTGGTTTATAAAGTAGCTAAACTAAGAGTTTAAGGGTATTTAGATGTTAGTTTTTGGTCAAACCTAGATTTTAATAGATCACAGTTAGGGTATATCTTCACTCTAAATAGAGGTGTAGTAAGTTGGAAGAGTTCCAAACAACCAACCATTGTAGATTCAACAACTGAGGCATAGTATATTTCAGTGTCAAAGGCGACAAAAGAAAAAGTTTAGATCAAGAATTTGATCACTAAACTTGGAGTGGTTCATAACATTATTGAGCCTTTAGTATTGTAACTTGACAACAATGCCCTTATTGCATAGGTAAAGGAATTGAGGTCTCATTAATCGTCCAAACATGTTTTTAGGAAGTTTCACTTGATTAGGGAGATAGTGAAGCAGAAAGACATAGCAATGAAGTGAGTTCACATTGAAGAGAATCTTGCAAGTCCTCTCACTAAGTCATTGTCTCATAAAAGATATGATCGACATATGGAAGGATATGGTATTAGATATATAGGTGGTTGGCTTTAGTGCAAGTGAGAGTTTGTTAGTTGATGCCCTTATAGCCAATCGGTTGGCTGCAATTTTATATATGACATTATTAATTAATTAATAAAGTCATTCTTTATCTTTATATATTATGTTAATTACATTTGATGTTTTAATACTAAAGGTGAAATCCCCTAATAATTACTATGTAATTAAAATTATGATGAGATCATAATCATGAGATTCAATTTGTATTTATGTATCATTCCTAAATTATTCCTAGTTATAGTTTCATCAAGACGAGATATTGATAAAATGATAAAACTAACATACATTATGTTTCTTAATATATAAAAAAAGTAATTGATCTCAATGTGGAGATACTTAAAATAACGTGTGGGTGCTTATTAAAGAATAAGTTTTTTGAAATGACCAATTATAAGGATCCAAATAGAATATTACTTATGAGTCTGTGGATTTCCTCATTATGATGGTTGTATAATTGATCCTTATACTTGGATTACCAAGGTAGCTTAGATGGGAATTGCAATGCTTTGACGCTACTTATGACCTATCTTATTTAGGGTAGCTCAGTCGATGACACTTGGATGTAGTATGAACCATATGGAGATAGTTAAGTAAGTCAATAAATGATTCGTCGCTCTAAAGCAATTAGAGAGAATGTTCTACTGTTTTTTATTACTAGTGATTTAAGGAATTCTATGGCCAGAGTGAATTGAGATTTAAAAAGATGTTTTCAAATATCAATAACTAATTAGCAAGAACGAACATGACTGGATTCAAAAGAGTAGACACTATATTCATACTCTATTCAATTGGAATAATAGATGACAAAAGGATTAAATTATACATCATAATTGTGTATGAATAGTTTAAGTCAAACCACTTTGGCATTCTTGATATTTAGGTAATCATGACATATTGCTAGATGTCAATCTTGACCTATAATTATAAATTGTTTAATTAGAGAATTAAAGATAAATTAAAAGGAGTTTTAATTTTCTAATTCTAAATATGAATTAGAATTATAATTTATAATAATTGTCAATATATTAGGAATCTAACGGGTCACAAATAAAGAGCAGTTTAAAAGAGAAAGTTCAATTTCAATTAAGTTGGACTTAATTGTAAAATTTGAGAAACTTTAGGGATCAAATATGAAATATTTAATTTTATTAAAATTAAATAAATTATAATTGGAGTTTGACTTTAATTATAATTGAAATATTTAATTTTAATAAAAATAAAACTGTAACACTGTAACGCTTTTTCTATAAATAGCTATGTTTTAAAAACTAGCTGAAGTTAAATTTGGTATTAGACCATCATAATATCGGTTAAAAATTGAATAAAATTAAAAATTTTGAGATATGATTGAAAGGGATTGTCCTTATCGATCAAATAATTTGAAGTTTAATTGAAAAAAGAGATTGTTAAATGAAAATTAATTGATTTATTTTAGTTTATAATAACTTATTAATTTATGAATATTGACCTATTAATTAATAAACTAATCAGTTTTTAACAAAAAGAGTTATAAAAGTAAATTGAACCAAAAAGTTAAAAACTGAACTAAAAAGTTAGATTGTTTAGGGTTTTTATGGTTGAGCTGACTGAAATGGTTGGTTTTTTTCAAGCATTAATATATAGGAACAAGAATAAGGGAGCTAGCACTCCTGCTAATTCCTCTCAAATAGTTGAGTGTTTTTATTGCTTTGTGGACATTGATAGAGGCTATATGCATGAACATCTCATGGTTGACACATCGAAAAAGTTTAGAAAGGCTTTCAACAAGAATATCAGATTAGGTATGATTTCATATTTTATGGTTCGTGTTTTTCAAGTTGTTCAACTATTGAGATTCGATTAGAAACTATAAAATTTTATTTTTCATTATGACCGTGCTTAGATTACAGTTGGTTTCTCAATAATGGTATCAAAGTTAGGTTGGCAAAGTCTGATGAACAGAGATTCAAATGAATGGGTGATTTATAAAATGACTTAAATCGCTTCATATAAGCTATGGGTTTAGGGGGAGCTAATTCGATTTGGATAGATCCACCTATAAGGGGGAGATGTTAGAAATTCACAAGTTGATTAATCTCTTATAGGAAAAAGATATAAGGATGAAGTGAGTTATATACAAAAATAGGGCTCATAACCTATTACCTTAAGGTTTTGGGTTAAGATATGATATCTGGTTGTATATAAGCTCACTTGGATCTTGTACAATTTCTCCGCAGGCCCCCTTAAAACCTTTCATTGGTATCAAAGCATATTTTAATTGTCAAACAAATGTTGGGAAACCAACCGTAATCAAATCATTGGCCTAGCAGAAAAATAAAATTTTATGATTTGCGATCGAATCCTAGAAGTTGAATTACTTGAAAAACACATATTGTAAAATATAAAATCTTACTTGATTTGATATTTTTGTTGAAATCCTTTCAAATCTTTTTTGATATCTCAACCATGAATAGTTAACTCATCCAGCCACTAATAGTACCCGCAAAGCAATAAAAACACCTAACTCTTTGAGAGAAATTAGTAGGAGTGCTAGCTACCTTTATGTTTATTTCTAAAACTTTAATTTTTTACTAAAATTAAATACTTCAATTAAAATTAAAGTCAAAATCTAATTATAATTAACTTAATTTTAAGAAAACCAAATATCTCATATTTGATCCCTAAAGTTTCTGAAACTTTACAACTAATTATAACTTAATAGAAATTGTTTTTTCTCTTTTAAACTATTCTTTATGTGTAACCCATTAGGTTTCTAATATATTGACAATGATAATAAATTATAATTAGAATTCATAATTAGAATTAGATAAATTAAAACTCCTTTGAATTTATCTTTTGTTCTCCAATTAGATAATTTATAATCGTAGATCAAGATTAACATCTAGAAATATGTCATGACCACCCAAATATCATAAATGTTAAAGTGGTTTGGCTTAACCTATTTATACATAGTTATGATACATAATTTAATCCTTTCATCATCCAATGTTCCAATCATGTTCATTCTTGCTAATTAATAAGTAATTTATAATTAATGCTTAAAAATACCTTTTTACATGTCAATTTAGTTTAGCTAGAGAATTCTTTAAACTGTTACTAATCAAGAACAATAGAACATTCTTGCTAATTACTATAGAGTGACAAATCCTTTATTGACTTACTTAACTATCTCCATATGATTCATATTATATACAAGTACTACCGAATCAGCGACCCTAACTATGCTGGTCATAAGTAGCATCAAAATATAGTAATTCTCACATGAGATACCTTGGTAATCTCAATTCTAAGGATTAATTATACAACTATCATAATGAGTAAATTCATAGACATATAAGTAATATTGCTTTTAGGATCCTCATAATCGGTCAGTTTAGTGAATTTATTCTCTAATAAACACCCACACATCAGTTTAAGTATGTCCATGCTTTAATTTGGGAGATCAATTACTTTCTTCATAAGAAAGAAGCATAACATGTGCTAGTTCTACTATTTCATCAATATCTCGTTTTGATGAAACTATAACTAGGAACAATTTGGGAATAATACATAAATACAAATTGAATATCATAATTATGATCTCATCATAATTTCAATTTTACAGTAATTATTCCAAGGATTTTACCTTTAATGTTAAAACATCAAATGTAATTAACATAACAAATAAAGATAAAGAATGACTTTATTAATTAAAGAATAACGTCATAAATAAAATTGCAACCAATCAATTGACTGTAAGGGAATAAGCTAACAATTTATGAAAAAAAGATTCTTAGGATTGAATGTTGATGTTCGAGGATGGAATTTTAGGATGATTCCATTTGGAATAGGATGAAGAATATGCCCAGGATTACCATTGATAATCAAAAATTTGCACATGATGTTGGGTACACTTATTCATTCCTTTGATTGGAAGCTTAAAGCTGGTGTTTACACCAAAAATCTTGGACATGGATGATAGGTTTGACATAACCTTGGAGAAGGCTCATCCGCTATGACCCATACCTATGTAATTGTAAATGTTAGGAGAAACAAGATAAAGAGGAATTATATTTGTATGTATGATGTGAAGGATGATGACTCTTTATATGGTGTGTAATGGAGTAACATATAAGGAAAGAAAATATTACAACATAATTGCAAGATATTTAAGATATAAATAAAGGGATCATATTGTATATATGTTAATATCTATAAAAGCCAGCTGAAGTTTTCTAGCAAAATCACAAAAGCATTGAGGTGGATGAGCTTTAATGAAGATATCAATAACTTAATCACGAAAAGAGATCTAGACAAGTTTGATAGAATTCTAATGAACATGATGTCAGATATAGTGACAATCATTCTTAATGTGCTTAGTATTATTAAATAGCTATCGAAGCTAGACTATCTCAGAACAAGTGTCAATATGAACCTGATATTTACATTTCGTGCTAGAAAAAGACACTACAGTTTGATTCGTACTCCGCTAAGGTATTATTAAATCACCAAGAGATGTAGACCATAAAGTATAGTTCCTTTCACATATCAAAAAGTGAATAACTAATGAAAAGTGAGTGGTATGAGGAGTAATGAAATGATTGGCAACATGAACAACATAAGCTATATTAAGATGAATGCCAATGAGATAAACTAGACTGCTAACTAACAGTTGATAAAAAAGCCATCTTTGAGAGGAGTGTCATCAGTAGTAAAATAATGAGCATTGGGGGCTCATTGGGAGTACTAGATATCTTGTTAGTTTGAGAAAGGAGACTTGTAGCATATTTTTCTTCAGATAAATAATATCATATAATGTCAAATGATACCTTAAGATGAAGAAAGTAGTTGAGATGCTTAGGATTTTTCATTTCAAACTATTTACTTAGAAATGTTTTCATGTCATTGATGCCCTATAAATAATCACCAATAATGATTATATTATCAACATAAAGAAGTAAAAAAAATGAAAACTCTCCCAGTTTGATGAAAAAATAATGTACAATCATAGAGACTTAAATGAAAGCCAATTTGTCTAATAGTAGAGCTATTTTTAGCAAATTATGCTCAAGGAGCTTAATTCAGGTTATTGAAAGCTTTTAGAAGATAAAAAACTTTGTTAGGAGGATGATTGTATCTAAGAGGTGGTTGCATATAGACTTCCTAAAAAAGATTCGTATGAAGAAGAACATTTTTTATATCCATCTAAAACAACCATTACTACTTGAGAACAACGATAGCAAGAAGGCTATGAAAAAAGGTGATACGAGGTATATGAGAAAATATCTCTTCATAGTCAATACCACATTCTTGTGTGAATTCTTCAGTAACTAAGTAAGACTTGTGGTATTCTACAGTATTATCAGCTAGAGTTTTAATTTTATAAAGCCATTTATGGCCAAAAAAAAGACTTGTCTGATGGTAAATTTATAAATCTCATGTATGAGTGCTATTAAGAACCTAGAGTTCTTCTTTCATAATTTGCTACTGCAAAAGGTTAGTATTAGTCTCACGATAAGTGTAATGTGAGGTTCATATAAAGAAATAATCATAAAATAATAATGATAATTAGGAAGGGTAATATTAGGTTATCTTACATGAGTATTGTGACAAAGAATAAAATAAGAACTTCTAGTAATTAGGGTTGAGATGAAAACTAAAGGAGAGGAGTTACCAAAATCTATAAATGTTGAAGAGTCACTTGGGGAAGGCGAAGAGATGACAGTAGTTTTAATGGTTTTGGAAATTTCACTAGTCATATAATGCTAAAGAAAACAACCATTCAGAAAAGTACATATCTTTTGTGACCACAAATCAGAGTTAGTGCCATAAAAATGATAGAGATAGCTTGTAAGAAGAATTGAGAGGTATACAAGAAATTTTTAAAAGAAATTTTGATGGAGACATTGGCAAACTAGGATAATGAGTTAAAAATCAAACTTAGAACTTAAAGTTATAAACTAATCATAAACGTAAAATTTAGAGACTTAAAAACCTTAGGAACTGATATGAGAATCTAAAAGATAGATATGGATAATCATGAATCGAGTAGGTCAAAAAATTCGAATTATTTAAACTGAAAAATTGACCAATTGGAGTAGCTGCATTTGACTGGCATATGAGGGCATGTATAGCAACTAATCTATTTCTGGCGAGTGGTGTTTGAATTGTCTGAAGATGGAGAATATGATGATAATCTTAGATTGGTGTTCAAGGGTCTAGAAAAGGAATTAAATTTGGACAGTAAAGTAAAGACAAGAATAAAGCATACCTACCAATAAAAAGTTATAGAACAAGAACTTGAGTAGATGGAAACTAAAAATTTAATAGAGTTCTAATACCATACTAGTAAAAACAAGATAAAGAACAATTATATTTGTGTTATGTGTATAATACAAACAATGAAGGTTTCGTTATATAATGTATATAAATTATGATAATATAATACTAGAATATTATAATCTAATTATAAAATATTTGAGACATAATTATAAGGGTTGTGATATCTTGTAGATATGTTAACAATAAAAATGGTCCATTTTTTGTCCCACTAGTTATGTATTACATTTTAATTGTTGCAAGATATGTTTTGCATTATATTTGACCAAAAGCTCAATCTAGCATGAAGCTTACAACTTAAGTCCGAGTTCAACTGAGCTTATATGACTCAAAAATAAATCATATTTGAGTCAATTTTTATGATTTTTTAATTTAAAATTTAAAAATGACGTTGTTATATTTAAGATAACATTATTTTTACATAAAATTTTTAAGATTTAAATTGAGCTAAATTGGACATCCTGAATTTAAGGACAAAAATTAAAAATTATAAAAGCTTAAACTTAACTTAAAATTTGATTAACTTAAATTAACTTAATTGACTTTAAATTAAGCCAAATTGAACTACTTATTTATGAAGCTAGATTGCTAGGAAAGCTGGCAAAGGATAGAGAATAGCGCTGGCTCTGTTACCATGCAGGGATCTCGAAGGGCACACAGGGAAACTACAACAAAACTAGCTAAAACAACTCGTTTGGATAAGATCATCGACTAAACAAAGTTAGATTGGAGGTATTGAGGTGTCTGGTAGACTATTGTGAAACAATATGGGAATATACTTGTGACTATCGGGTTTGTTCTAGGTATGATGGACGAGACAACAAGGCCACTCTCCATGGGCACACAACTCTCATCTTTCCTCTTAGGAACCTCTTCCCTTTTCATAACTCTCAGCTCCCACTCTGTAACAATAATCTCAACATTACCTTCACTCTTTCCCCATTAAAATATAATCAAGATGCGAAAATTGTTTTGAATGCAGTCCTAAACTGTCATAGACTTTCTGATACACAAGATCCTCAGAAGAGGCGAGTGTAGAACATACTTGTCCTACACCTAGGTAGTTAGGAACATGATTCAAGCCTAGAAGCTTTCAGGAAGGAGAAGAGACTTAGAAAGAAACAAGAAGGAGAAGAGACTTAGAAAGAAACAAACTTCATTTATCAAAGAAAGCTTAAAGCACTAAGTATCGATTTAAGCATCCATTGAACTAAGTAGCGATTTAAGCATGTTTAGAATTGAAAGGAAACCTTGCTTTTATAGACAAAGCAAAGGTTAGAAATTTAAATCTACCTAAGACAAGCTCATTACTTCTTTTGAAAAGAAGACTACTTTAAGGTATAATAATGCTACCTAACTTTGACAAAAGTAGTCTAGTTTAACTAAATTCTAAAGGTACATAGTGTGATGATAAGATGGAATCTTGAACAGTAGCTTGAATAGTGATTTGTGGGGCCATCTTTCATCAAAAGTTGTGAAGTTGGTTGCCTTAAAAGGTGTGCTCACTTTAAAGGGTTAAAGTGAGGTCATCAGTAATGCCAAAGTCTTCAGTGGAGCCCATTGTTCTGTCAAGTTGGTCTATAAGTTGGTGGATAGTTGCTATATCCCAATTGGAAGGCCATGGACCAGAAAGAGAATTGAATTCTTGTCCTGGACTGTATAATTGGCTGGATAATAGACTGGAGATTGGATGAGGAATGTCACCAGCTTTGATGTGAATCATATGATCTGGTTCGGAAGCCCACTGATCTGGTGATGGAGTAGTAATTAGGTCAAGAAGAACAGTATCTCCATAGTAAGGGCCCAGAGAAGTGCATATTAGTGAGAAGGCTGAATTCTGAGATTGATTAAATTAGTCCAAAACAGAATATAATTCTTCGGGAAAGCATGGTATCAGAGCCAGAACTTTTGTTCTTACCTGAGGTATATTTTCATATACCAAGTACCAAGTTCCCAAGTCCCCCACAGACTTGGAGGTCTTAAACAATGCATGACTAGCTAGTGAGTGGGTCACTAGAGGGAGAAACTAAACCTTTCGCATCTTGTCAAGTAGGTAATATTGATTCTTGTTCAGAGAAGTGAGTAAGGAGAGAGCCTATACGAAGTTATGGAAACATTATCAACCGACCCTGTTTATTTATCCTCTACTTTGTCTATGTCTTCTTTACCTTCTAGTGTAAAGCGTGTGTTATCAAATAGAATAGAAAATCTTGTAGAAATTACCCATGTACATGTGGAAAATCTTGTTTGTGATTCTTCTTTACCTTCGTTAAGTCTGTACAGGATATATTCTCGTGACTGTTATTGGATGAGAAGTATCCATACTATTTTGTCTACTTCTAGACCTCGTGTGAAAGAAATCATCCAGAGTTTCAGATTGGAACAGTGTGGTCTTAGATCTACCACTGCAGAACAATACGTAAAGGTTGAAATCCCTAAAGAACTGATCTCTTTATGGAGGGAGCAAAATCATACACATCTTCATGTTGGAGCTATATGCCTTGTTCTTACACTTCATGGAAGAAAGGGAACACCTGCTACAGCCAGGATATTTCTTCTAGACACTGCCTACATAACGTACCAAAATTCTCTTATTGGTACTCTGCTAACAACGCTCAACAACGGAAGTGTCATCTTAACCATAGCACCTGATTTCAATATCAGGTTGGATGATCCTACCTTATCTGAATGTTTGTAAGTTCAGATCCATATCACTGGAGCAGATCAAGATCCCACAGCCATCATGGCTACTCTTCACCACCAGATGATCTATCATTTATAGAATCATGCTTTATACCCCCAAACTATACCCTAGTAGAAATGGTATATGTTCATAAAAGTACATGTATGATAGGTGTTAAAAAATTGTGATAAGAATGAGAATTTCATATGACTTGAATTTTGGTATTGATGGTCTATAATTAGTAACTTAGGATTAATTGATTCCATTAGAGCATTGACGTATTAAATTAAAATGTACATTTGGACTAGGAAAATTGTCGAGTGACAAGTTAAGTTGGTACATGGAAATTAGAATGACTAAGCCTAAGAATTAGTGACATTTGACATAGCTAATACATTGACATTTGGCAGCATAATAAAAGGACAAGTGGCTTAATTAAAGTGTTACAAATGGAAGCTTAAATGGTGGGAAAATGAGCTTCATGCCGTAGTGTTAAGTGGCATGTTAAGTTAGTGACACCTAGCTGGTGATGAAGCAAGTTTCTGCCAGAGTAAGTTCAACTTTGTCCGTTCTTTAACTTACTTACTTCTCTCCACCGAAACTCCCATTTTCTCTCCAACTTCTGGAAGTTTTGCTGGACTTTGGATTGTTATCACTTGATTTTTGGTAAGCTACTGAATCTAGAAAAAGGTTCTACTAATTTTATGTACTATTGTTATGTTAAGGCTGAAAGTTGCACATTAAACTTAGGTATGTGCTAGTTGTTTGGAAGCTTGGTTTAGCTGGATTCTTGGAGTTGAATTTGAAGTTTAGTGAGGAAAGGGAATTATAAACTGGGTATCCTATTATAACATGTATTGTTTGATGTTTGAAGTGGATAAAATGTGTACTGAATTAAGAAAGAATGGAGGTTAGAAACTTGATACTGCTGGATACTGGTTAGAAAGAGTAGTTCCACTGGATAGGTACCAATATTTTAGCCATATCTTCACTTGTAGGTATCCAAATGGGATTATTTTAAATTCATATTAAACTATATACATATATATACAATTTTTATGAAGGAATCAAATTTTATTTATGTCCCTAAGAGTTTCAAATTTTGGCTTGAAGTTGAGTTTTTGGATTCTGTCACTATTTGAGACTAGTTTTTAGCATTTTGGATTTAAATTTCAAAATAAGGAAGCAAATTGCATAAAATTTATGTCATTAGGACCTTAAGACATAAAGGAACAATTTTTTAGAAGAATGTTTTGCCTAAATCCTTCATTTACATTATCAAAAGGGCCATGAAAAACTGACCCGAAAGTATGTTTTGGGAAGAGCTGGAATGAAGTTTGAATAAAAGGTAGTGTACAATTGTGTAAAAGCACGATCATGACTGAAAGGGTTCATTAGGGGGTTGCATGATCGTGACAAATGAGGATCAATTATGCACAATTGTGACAGTGGAGTTATCTTGCCGTTTGACAGTTTTGAACACTCTTCACTCTTTTGATCATAACTTCTTCTCTAGACCTTCGATTGACTTGAAATTTGGGCCACAAAATCCTCACACATTGCTCTTCCTCTCCACGAAGTTTCATTGTCATTTGAATTCATTAAGAATGAATTGTTGTTTACCAAATGCTCATGTCTGGAAGTTTGGAGATGTTATATGAATGAATGAGAGTTTGGATATTATATAACATGTTAGTTTGTTTGGAAATCTATGAATATGTCAAGTTGAACAAAGTTGTATTTTTTGCAATATGTTCCTCACTTGAGAATTCTAAAATGAACCTGTTTTGTTTTAAAATTGTTAAGTCCTAGTTGTGGGTAAATAGGTATGCCTAGAAGGGTCTCTTGTTATTGACACTTTGGTGTCTCCTGTTATTGACACTTTGGTGTCTCCTGTTATTGAGGCATAAGTCTCTCCTGTTCTGTGATACCGATCATGGTATCTCCTATATTGGTCCCGTTACCCATTTCTATAAAACAGATTAGCAGTCTAACTTGTTTTGTATTTTGATATATGTTTAGTTTTGATATAAACAAAGTTTGTTTTGGTTCAAATCATGCTCTAATATGAAGGGTTTATACCCTATTCTGATATTCAGTTCTAACATTTGTACATTCTAATATGAGACTTAAATGGCTTGCTTCAAAATGAGAAATATTCTATATTGATAAATTATATTCAGTTTTGAAATACATTGTGTTTGAATTCTGATATTGGTGAGTTATGCTTTGGAAAAATAAATAATATGTTCTACTATGTTATATTATGTTTTATGATTCATGATATTTAGATTGCTTTTGATTATGTGAATGTTTAGAGATAGTTTTCATTATGTATCCTATTTAGTTATTCCCCACTAAGTTATAAGCTTAGCACGGTGGATTTAGCCCGTGTAGGTTCAGGTATAAAGACTAGGACAAAAACAACCGCAGTGGCCAATAAAGACTGTGTTTTGTTGTGAATGATGTTCAGTTTGTTGATGTTACTGACTTGTATTCAGTATGATGAGAGAGTGTTGGCCCCTGAATTTTTGTTTATTTGATTAACCATGATTAGAATAATTTTTGAGGTTTTGTTAGATTTATGTAAGTTGGGAATTAATTGGCATGTTAAAGTTAATGAGGTTATATGGCATAAGAGATTAAATTGAAGTGTTAGAAGTGATAAGTTGCATTAAGGGCATTTTGGGCATGTCACTTAAGGATGTAAGAACTTAGGCTTTTAAGTAAGGGTAGAATGGACTTTATGCAATTAATGAGGGTATAAAAGAGAGGAGAAATGAGTGGCTTACATAGAAGAAGAAGAGAAAACGAAATTGGAGGGAGAAGGAGAGAGAAAGTGTCGTTGGTGGAGAGAAGGAAGGAG
>JAOSBL010000211.1:28351529-28363174 GCA_027568915.1 Erythroxylum roraimae | reverse complement strand
TTGACTCTTTGGACGGACACAAGAATTCTGGGAATTTTCTGGGAACGTCTCTGAACAAATGGTTTGTTCTTCCGCTGAGCGTGCATGTGATGCACCAAAGAGACGATGACCAACAACATCAACCCCTGGCGTGCCTTTATTGTTTTGCAGGTATCACAGGGTTGAAACTTACCAGCTTCATGGACCTAAGCAACAACATTCAGCCTCATCAGAATCTGGCTGAACCACCACCATTTCTCTTTGAATTTCTAGATCAATACTGAAACATTTACTTGTAGTTCTTTTTGTAATCATATCTCGAAGTCAATACCCAAGGAATGAAGAATTTTAAGGTAAATAACAATGATGGAGGAAAAATAATTAAATTTTTCTATAAAAATGCAATATCATTGATATACCTTTGGTGGAAATATTTGTGGAAGAAGTCCATATCACTTCCACTGTTTGTTGAACCAAAAGGGTACATTTTTCTTTATCCTAGTGTTCAAAAGAATAGCCAAAAATATTAGATTACGACATCAAGTAATAAGAAGGCATTAAACTAGGCTTGTTAGTGGCCGTAATAGGTGTAGGTTGATAAGTATGGGAGGTTTTTCTAAGGATTGTATACTATGGAAGATGTTTTGCAAACCAAAGTTCTTCATTGGAGACCCTACAATTAGACATGCTCTGACAGATCCGAAAGCTAATACTAGTGAAGAAGATGCATCTCCAATGCATTATCAACATTCTCTCATCCCTAAACATCTGAAATTATTTATGATTCATGGTTGATCCTCTAGTCTTATATCTCTCTTTTTTGTCCTTCCTCCTTACATGATTTTGTAAGGATTGTAGTAAGGTAATCCCCTCGCAACTATGCCAATGTTGTACTACCTTTTACATCTATTAACTAATACCATTTTTTCTTTTCAAGAAAAACGTTTGGGACGTTTGTTAAAATTTAGGCTTCACATTTTCTTAGCTTCTAGGGCTCTTAACCTAGTAAATAAGGTGGACAAATTTGTTTATTTTACATATGGAATAGATCAGAAAGATTTTATCAAGCTCAACTAAGTGATACTTTATTTTCACACATTTGGTTTCTTTACGGATGCACAAATAATAAAAGTGGGCCATTGAAAAGTTCCAATGCTTATATTGCCAATCTTTAGGAAAAAAAATATTGAAGATGACTTTATTAGGATATAAGTTATAAAACTCAGCTTCAATAGTTGAAATGTTCTTTGTCAAAATAATCGCTTTGAAATGATTTTGGAGTTAGAATTTGTAAATCTCTTTTAAAATTGATTTTACTTAGAATTTGTAAATCTCTTTTAAAAATTGATTTTACAAAATATCATTTTATTTTGGTTCATATAAAATTATTTTTCTAGTTTCATTTTCAGTAACCATCTTTCATAAAATTTATTTTTAGGTGCTTTTGTCTAGAAAGTCTCTTAGAGCTATTCATAATTTTGTGGTTGTTGGTAGATGTTGTAACCAATTTGAAATGTTCATCATATTAGATAAGGATCATAAGGATTGACCTTAGGCTCTAGGTAAGAAGGGAAAGTATTTTCTTTTTCCATTATTTGCCTTATGACTTATTGGTTGCTCAATAGTAGGTTTTGTCATCTTAATTTATCTGATTAAATAATTTTTATCCATAGATTAAGATCGACATTTAGCAATGCTTCATGACCATTTAAATATTTAAGAATGTCAAAGTTGTTTTGACTATCCTTTTCACGTATGATTTTATAATTTAATCATTTCATGATATAATATTTTGATTAGACATATAACATAGACTTAATGTTTACTCTAATTGAGTCCAATCTATTAGTTCTCTACTATTAGTAATTGATTCAATTAAGGACATTTAAAAACTATTTTCAAAGTTTCATTCTACTTTGGCCAAGGATTTCCTAGATTAATACTAATCGGTAATAACGAAACATTCTCCTTAATTACTTTAGGGTGATGAATCCCTTATTGATCATTAAACTACCTTCATATAGTTCATGATATATTTATTAACTATCAATTAAGCTACTCGTGACTAAAATAGGTCCTAAGTAATATCAAAATAGAGTAATCATTATATGAGATACTTTGGAGATCTCAAGTCAAAGGATCACTTATACAGTTATCATAAAGAGAATTTTCATAAATACACAAGTAATGATCCAAATGAATTTCTCATATGGGGCCAATTTAGTGAACTTGTTTTCTAACAAATAATAAAATGTTTGTTTAAGCATTTCCTTACTTTAATCTATGAGATCGACTACTTCATTTATAAGAAAAAACATAGTATGTGCTAGTCTTCTTACGTGTTATTAATGTCCACTCTTAATAGAACAATAATTAGGAACAATTTAGATATAATACATAAATGCATGATAAATTTCATAATATGATCTCATCATAATTTCATTTGTAATGTGTATTTATTCAATGAAATTTATCATATACATCTAAATATGTATAAGATGAAGAATGTCTCTAAATTATTTTATGACTAAACTAACCTATTAGCTATAGGGCATAAACCAACAATCTCCTACTTATACTAAGACAATTGTTTAAGTATCTCATTCAATATAACTATATAATGATCATACTTTGGGGCAGTGGTTTAGTGAGAGAATTCTACAAGATTCTCTATAGTGAGCACTTATTTAAATCTTATAAATTTCATCTTAATTATTATCATAATTAAAAGAAATTACCTAAATACATACTTGGATATTTGATGAGAGCTTATCTCCTTTTTCATGCTCAGTGACTCTAACGTTCTACAATATATTACTATCTGAACAATGCAAGAAACTATACCAAATTCATTAAAAAACTTCTTAATCCAAATATTCATTTCCACTAAGTGAAAAATGTATTATGGCCTGATCAAAAATTAATGCTACATTGGAACCTTTCCAATCTTAAAATAGTATTATATTAAGTAAAATATACCTTAATCAGAACTTACTTCTAAAGTTAATATCTATATAAACTTGAACTCAAATATCAATTCATACATAGAATAATTGATATCTTTAATAGTTCATAAGTATCAAATATCTCAAATACTAAACACCTTTAGTATATTATCCATATACTTAGATAAGAATAAGTAAACAACTTATGAAAGTATACAACTTATGCATCTATCTCTATAGATGCAATTCCTAAATTTAATTTGTTAACTTGTCATATCCAATAAGATTTGTTTTTGGACAAATGTAGATTCGATAACTGAAAATATGAATTATTATTCTCTCTTTAATCAATATGTCTCTACATATTCTCATTAAAGAGGAAAACTGTCTTTCTATACACCTTCTTTTAGACATGATAAATTCACAGTCTTATATAAAACAAAACTCTTTGAATTTAACATGAAAATGAATCTTTTAACATCTCGTAGTCTTTCAACTGTACATCCAATGTTTCAATAAAGGCATTGGTTCCAATTGGATGTAATTTTATAAGATTTAAACCTTTCAAATTTCATCTTACTCCCACTACTTATATTAAAACCCATTCTCTTATAAATGTTTGTTGAAAAAAAATTTGTTTAATGGGTTCCTAAGATTATATCTAACCTTTTGATATCTTCTAATTTTTTATTATCCAATTTAGTTCTAAACTTATTGAATAATATATGCTTCAACTAAGCATCATATCCCAAAATCATTAAATTTGACCTTTTCAAAGTCATACCATTTGATATCTAATATGAAATATTTTTAATTGATTTAATTGGAACTACTGAGGCAAGTTATTATACTAGGTATAGCTATAAAAGAAATAAATATTGCATCTTACAATATCTCATACTATAAATTCCTCTTTATACAAATTCATACTCTTATGAAAGTTAGTTGTGGAGATATTCACTAGATAATCTCATTTCTTATAGATAACCAACATTTTTTTCAAATATCATTGTATCTATCTCGTCAAAGTTATTCATCAATTTTAATACTTAATCTCTTCTTAGATTTAAATATTTTGAACTTTTCAAAATTTTAAATCAATATTCATTTAATATATATGACCATATCATATAAATTCATTAGTAATCTAATAAAATACAAGTATCATACTTTTATGAATTATTATCACATCTCATACATCTTATATATAAGATTTAACAATTCAATATCATCATCATCCTTCCATTAAAGGTTGATTTGGTTATTCTTCAACCTAACAAGTCTCACAAGTTTTATACGATTCATAATCAAAAGGATACGTACATCCTTATATGTATCTTTATAGTTCTCATTACATAGATTTAACTAATATGAAATAAAAGGATAGTCTTGACTATTTAACTTTGTAATTCTTTCCACTTATGTTAAGTGTAAGTCTCCCTTGTTTTAATGGATACAAACAATTTGTATAAAATTGAACCAACTACTTTTATTTAACAACACATTTCATATCATCCATTAAACATTATAATAATGTCGAATCTAAATTCAGTATTAATACTTTTAATTATGAATTAGAAATACATATGATCTCTATCATATTTCATATAGGTAAGACAAGTTATGCAATCATTTTTTTTCTAATGACGACTATTATCATACTATAGCAAAGCCTTCAAATGATGTCCATGTTTAAGCTTTTAGAAGGCTAAATTGAGTGGTACAATTCCATCAAGGTACTATATCTTTTAGCTCTACTTCATATAACCTCTTGCATCTTGTTATCATTATGTTTAAATACATCTTACATGTTTTCATTAAAGGTTATGAGATATTATTCAACTTAAAATGTCATTACATTTTGTCAACCATATGATTTTGACATATCTCTAAAACTTCAACTCTAAATCCTTAGCAAGGATTAATAGCAAAATTACATAATAGACATATAAATTTTCTTTGTAAATTTAAGAACTCTTCTCTCACATAACCTATGTCTAAGTAGTTTATTTCAATAACTCTTAGTATTAACTATAATAAACAAAGGTTATTTTTACTCACAACAAAATATAAATGTAAGAAAAGTAAGTATTGGATGTATGACATGACTACAAAATAAGATCAGGAGTTTAATCATACATTTGATAACTCCCACTATTTTAATCGAATAGCTCTCACTATTATTAGAAAGATTATTCTAATCTCTCTAGTGGGCTATGATTCCATTAAATTTAGTTGACCCTGAGTCACTCAACAAACTAACTAAATTTAAATGAGATACATAACATTCTTATCAAGCATATCTCAAGTGATTCCTAGATCCGTTAAGTACCAACTCCTTGTAAAATTTATCTTATACATTATTCCTAACCTTGCCTCTAAATCCATATGATCGTGAGTCAGTCATCCATATCATACAAACTTAGTTAAGTAGGATCAGTTAATTTAAGATAAAATATATTCAGGTTAAAAGGGCCTTGAGTCACTAAAAGCCCTTACAATAAACAAAACTTTGGTTTTATTCTTAAATAATCTGTAAGAAATTGTAGTTTTTTATTTATATTAGGGTCAAAGTCGATGAGGAGTTTTAGGCACACGAAAACAATCACGTTTTCAATATGTACTTAATATTTTAATGAAGGATATTTCAATTAGTCTCTTCAAACAAAAAATTTGATGCAAAATATCATAGATATAAAATATAAAATTTAATACACATTCAATATATATGTCCACATATAAATAAAGCATGAAACTTATACACTTATAATCAAATTATATGTATAGAATATCAACTTATGTTTTATTCTAGTTATTGATCTTCATAATCTAAAATAATATTTTCAACTCCTTGAATATCGAAATTAGATTAAACCTGTTGATTTCTAAATAAATTAAATTCCTATTCCAAACAAAAATTTGATTTGATTTGAACACAATTTCCAAATTCAATTGGAAACTATTTCTAGTTATCTTGACTCTTTTAACAAAATTAACTGAAAATATTTTTTCAATAAATTATGTTTTTTATTATAATTTAGAAAGACTCCTTTCTTAAAACTCAACAAGTAAGAAATTTGAATCCAATTAGAAAATTATTTCCAATCTAATTAGAAATAATTTTCCCTAATTACAAATCTATTTTCTAATATTAAAAGGAAACTCTTTCAAAATTAAATAAAATTTTTTTAAAAGGGAACTTCTTTCAAAAATAAATAATTTTTTTAAAATTTAATTAAGAAAGTTCTTTCTTTATCTATTTAATTAAGAAAGTTCTTTCTTAATTAATTTTTTTTTAAAATTTAATTAAGAAAGTTTAATTTTCAAAATTTTTAAAGAATGCTCACTTTTCTCAATTAATAAATGAAAATAATTTTCAAATTTAATCAAGAAAATTTCTTTTCTAGTAAATCAAAATTTTATTATTCATAAATAAAGAAACAATTTATAGATAAATAAACTAATAATTATCTAAATAAAAATAATAAATTTAATTTATTTCAATCAAATCAATATAAATAAAATCTAATTAAGAAACGTCTTTCTTAATTACTTATGAAAACATTTTTTTTAATTTGAAAGAGTCTAGTTAATTAACTTTAATCTAATTAAAATATAACTAATTTCAATTCTAGAAATAACTTTTCTAAAATTTTGATTAGGAATCAATATAATTATTGCTCTTAATTACATGAAAACTTAATATAATTATGGAATTGATTTTGATATTTTGAAACTATTTTAACTTGTTTGGAAATATGTCTTAGAATACTTTATTCTAAACCAAAGATAATTATATTTATCTTTAGATTACTATAATCCAATAACCTAAGAGACCTTATTCTAACAATAGAATAAGCCTATTCTCGTACCTAAATAAGCCATGTTCTAAGCTAGGAATACAGGAATAAGCTTATTCCATATTCCTAACCTAGAACAACCCTAATCATATTTCTAAACACCCACTATTATAACCCTCGAATATATTTATCACCATTACCAAAAACCCCCTTATTTATCCTTAAGAAAATCCTTGCCACTAATATTAAAAAACCTAGCCACCATTATTTGTTTCAACTGCTTCCCTCGATCCTGGCCTCGATACCAACTCTAGGAGTAACTCACCACCAGCAAGCTTCACATGTATGTTGTTACCATCTCTTGCATAGCCTATGCTCAATTTCACACCTCGAGGAGAAGCAACCAACAATCATAGTTGCAGTCATTTGAGCCTTTGCCACTTCATCTTCTTTAAACCCTAGCCATTGTTTTCACCATTACCAGTTGTTACTTTATCAGACTAGCTCACTATCTGCTATCTCTATCCTCTCATCTCCAACCAAATCACAGTTGACAGCAACAAGTCATGCAACTTCCAATACTTACCCATAACATAAGCCATTGTACCCACGAGCCTTCACACTAATTTGAAGGAAAGGGCGGTTGTCATAGTGAAGGAGCTATCTTATTCTAGAAGCCGCAACCTCAACTAATTCTAACACTTGTTGGTGCCTATGAAATCACCATATTGAATAACCTAATCACAATAGAAAAAAAAAATCAAAACAATCTAAGCAACTTATTAGGAAAGTTCATAACTTGTTAAGGGAGCATGGTTTCATAACCTAAATTGTTCCTATTCATTGTTCTATTAAAAGTGGACATTAATAAGAAGACTAGCACACATTATGTTTTTCCTTATAAAGGAAATAGTCAATCTCAAAGACTAAAGTAAGGAGATACTTAAACAAACACTTTAGCATTTGTTAGAAAACAAGTTCCCTGAACTGACCTCCTATCAAAAATTCATTTGGAACATTACTTGTATATCTGTGAAATTTCTCCTTATGATGATAGATAAGTGATACTTTGACTTGAGATCTCGAAAGTATCTCATATAATGATTACTATATTTTGATACTACTTATGACATATTCTAGTCACAAGTAGCTTAGTCAATAGTTATTAAATATATCATGAACTATATGAAGGTAGTTAAGCGATCAATATGAGATTCTTCACCCTAAAATAATTAGGGAGAATATTTCGTTGTTCTCAATTAGTATTAATCTGGGAAATCCTTGGCCAAAGTTGAATGACACTTTAAATGTCATTAATTGAATCAATCACTAATAGTGGAGAACTAATATGATTAGACTCAAATAAAGTAAACATTAATTCTATGTTCTAGGTCTAATTGAAACATTATATGATGAAAGGATTAAATTATAAAAAAAATCATTCATAAAAAGGTTAGTCAAAACTATTTTGACATTCCTAAATATTTAGATGGTCATGATGCATTGTTAGATGTCAATCTTAATTTATGGATATAAATTATTTAATTAAATAACTAATGATGAAATAAAGCAGTTATCCAATCTAAAATATGATTTAGGGTTATAATTTATATTCACTGCCAATAACCTAATGGGTCATATACAGAGAATGAGTTGGTGAGAGAAAAAGTCTTTTAATCAAGTTGGACTTGATTACAAACTTTAAGAAACTTCGTGATTAAATATGAGATATTTAATAAATAAAGATTAATAAGACATATTGGATGCATAATTGATATTCAAATAGAATTAATTATAATTTTAGTTAAATTTTATTTGAAAATATAATTTTATTTCAATTAAATTACTAAAATATCCGAAACCTATTATAAATAGGCTTAAACTCTAAAGGAGCTTACACTCATTGCCTAACTCTCTCTACAATAGTTGTGAAGTTCTCTTAACACTTTTTTGTGGATATGGTTAGAAGTTGAACACTTGTGCAGCTACGGTGGTTGAAATGAGCCGATTTCAAAAATGATTTGAAGGAAAAGATATTAAAAGAACCAAACTTCATAATAAGGTATGTATTAAGGTTCATGGTTTATTATGTTTTATGTGTTAATAATATTATAAATTTAAAGTTGTCTTGGCTTTGGGAAATTACAACAAAAAATTTTCATGTTTAGTCCATTGCGCGAGAGGTCTGATCCTGCCCTGATTTCTCAATAGTGGTATCAAAGCTAACTTTATTTCTACAAATTGATTTAAAAATTGTTTGATTGTTATTGACAAATTGTTTGATTGCTAAAAATTATAAAATTGATTATACAAAATTTGGAAATGCTAATCCAAAATCAAATTGGATATGAATAATATTATGAAATGTTCATATTAAAATCCTCACAAACCTGATTCTTTAGAAACAAATTGGATTTTGTTTAAGTTTGAAGATCACATGTTTAAGTCGCCACTACTATTAAACTATTTTGGGTTTTTGAAACTTATCTACTACCACCATAACCTTAAGTTGTCATAATAGGATCTCATCATAATTTCATTTGTAATGTATATTTATTCCGTGAAATTTATCATATAAATCTAAATATGAGAACCCTAAATCATATTTATGATTAGATAAATTAAACTCCTTTAATTCATATTTAATTCATTAATTATATAATTTATATCCATAGATTAAGATTAATGTGTAGTAACATATCATAACCACCCAAATATTGAGGAATGTCAAAGTGGCTTTGACTAACCTTGCCACGTAGGATTTTTTTGTATAATTTAATCCTTTCATCATTAATGTTCTAATTAGACATAGAATATATAATTAATGTCTACTCTATTTGATTGTAACCATGTTAGTTCTCCATCATTAGTAATTAATTCAATTAATGGCATTTGAAAAATATTTTCAAAATATCATCCCACCTTGGCCAAGGATTTCCTAAATTAATACTAATATAGAATAATGTAACATTTTCCTTAATTATTTTGAGGTGATAAATGTTATTTTGATCACTCAACTATCTCCATATAGTTCATACTATATCTAGTGACTATCGATTGAGCTACCTTTGGCTATAATAGGTCATAAGTAGTATCAAAATATAACAATCCCCATGCGAGATAATTTGAATATATTAAATCAAATGATCACTTATATAATCATCATAATGAGAATTTCGATAGATATACAAGTAATATTCTAAATAAATTTCTCATATGAGTCAGTTTAGTGAATTTGTTTTCTAACAAGCATACACATATTTGTTTAAGTATCTTTAGACTTCAATCTATTAGATTGACTACTTCCTTCGTAAGGAAAAATATAAAATGTGCTAGTCTTTTGATGTTTTATTAATGTGTAATCTTAATAAAACAATGAATATGAACAATTTATCGATAATAGATAAATGTAATATAAATCTCATAATTATGATCTCATTATAATTTCATTTTTAATGTATATTTATCTCATGAACTTTATTATATACATATAAATATGTATAGCATAAAGAATATCTCTAAATTTTGTTTTCACTAAACTATAACCAACATATTGACTATTGGTCAGTTTTTAGTTCCCATTAGTTTCTTAGAAAACAATGCTATTGTCAAATTTTTAAGATAGAAACAAGGATGCTTTTCTCCGTCTATTTGTTAAGAAATTGATTAGATTTTATGCTTATCCATGGCTAGGAAACCTACAAGGAGGCTTGTTATGGAATTGCTTATTGGAATGCTAGTAGATGACAAAAGTGATTTTCTTATTACAGTAGCTCAGGAGGTATCCTTCTCTCTTTAGCCCTCTCTCTCCCCCTCTAGTGCCATTTTCATAAAATGTTCCTTTTAATGAATGGTCATTGAAGAAATAACAAGATAAATGCAGACATCTTCCATAGGATATATAAACTCAAAAACAGAGTTAGCTTATCTATCAAATTTGAATGGATTCTCTTGTTTGATTTACTATGATGACTTCGATAGGTCAAAGAAGATATTGACCTTCATTTAAAATTAGCAGACGTGGTTGACCTTACCACCTTCCTAGACTAATCTACTAGATGTAGAATTTTCCTTCTCCTATATGCTTTCATTTATAATCTACTTCCTAATTTTTATTGAAATGATTTTACGTAAATGGAGTAGAGAAAGTTCATGGAAAAAAGGGATTGTGTAATAATGTCATCCATTTTATCATTGCATGGGTCTAAGTACTCATGTTTATAAGTCTTTCCAATAATACTCTTGAAGGATTGCATAAACAGCGAAAACAAAAAAATCAATCTTAAATTTATTTATTGAGTTTAATAAATATACTAATAGCAAGAACAAGTAAAAATAAATATCTGAAATTTGTGAGGATTAATCGGTAATAAACTTCAAAAATACGAAGTCTTTACGCACTTCATATCAAGAAATACGTCTCGCTTTCAACACTTGATATGACTATGATTAAATTTGAAGAACCCTTTCTTCAAGAATGGAGAAAACATTTTTCCTTTTCTTTTTTCTCTTGTTGATTCTTTAACATAAGAAAAAAATGAGAGAGAGCAAAACTACAATATCGTTTTGTTTTCTCCAAAAAAAACAATTAAAAACAAAATAAGAGATCAACTTATCTTATTTGTTTCTTAAACGTTACAACGATAAGAGAGTTAGCCACCTCTCTTCACTTTGTTAAAAGAAACAAAGGCCATCACTACAAGAAAAATTAGTTTCAGCAACTATTATTAATGGTTGCTAAAAGTAAGAAAATGGTCATTAAAAGTTATAGCGACCAAAATCAGGTTGGGCACAGGTGGTCACTATAGGGTTGTTACTAAAAGTGCTTAGTGACGAATTATTATGTTGGTCGTTAAAAATGCATTATTAACAACCATTTAAAATTGGTCACTAAAGGTAGAATTATTAGCGACCAAATTTA
>JAOSBL010000211.1:28316039-28327056 GCA_027568915.1 Erythroxylum roraimae | reverse complement strand
TTATTGCTATCTTGATTTGTATTAATCCTCTATTTGAATTTCAATCCAAAATACCTGAAATTATTTCTTAACCAATTCTATACATTTTATAATTATCAAAACATAGAAGGATTTAATTTGTCAACCACTATTGATCCAACAGTGACATGATTTTGAGGCGGCAGATATCACAATATGTGCCTCTTGTTAATGTAAATCAATGTCCTGTGCTTTATTGTATTCATAGCACGGGAAAGCATTTGGTTGAGATCAAATTCCTAAAGTTATAAAATAACATACCTTGTCGAACTAGTTTACTTTATTATCTGGAGAAAGTTGACATGTAACTCCAAACATATGATTCGACGAAATCCCCCTAATTAAGTAAACTAATTTGAGGCGGTGTGATATTTTATGACTTTACGCAGTTTTTCTGACATATGTGAGAAAATTAGTGTGTTTCTTTATAAAGGGCAAGTGGATAAAGAGGGTCAAGACTCGAGAGGCTTGCTTGGTGTTCGTGTGATTCCTTACGAACAATCATGGCGCAGGGCTTGCTGCCAAGGTGGTAATAGCAATTTCCGTCATAAATTTTTGAGTGAAATTGTTGGATATCATATCACGCCTAAGAAAATCTTGCAAAATTTCTACTTGCTGAATATAATCCGACTGATCCAACTCATCCATCTCTCAAAAGGGTCCAAATCTGAACGATTATCCAAGCAGACAAAAACGGAGCATATATTGAATCGACCAAGTCCTTGTATCTTGACAAGGTTAAAAATACTACTGCTCCATCCATTTAATTGACAGCTTTATTTCGGGATATATGACATCTCTGTGTCTTACATCTAAGCTTCATACATAAAATACAACAAGCCTCCACGGTGGTAGTAAGGGTACCTTTTTATAGAGGATTTCCAGGGTTCTAAAAATCTCAGACCTTGCTGGTGACAAAATCCTTATCATTTGATTCCCATATTGTGGTACCATCGCAAGTGCAAAGCTTTTTGTAGTTCTCACCAACGCCAGCACTTCTAGCTATCACTGCCGCTGTAAGGCCATTATCTGATTTATCTTCTTCAGTTCCATAAACCACTACTGATCTTCCAATCAGATCTACTATCCTTAAATTCTCCTTTGTGCCTGTGAAGAAGGCCTCTCCTTTCTCATCAACTTCTAATGTTCCCAGGTCGCCAAGAGGCTGCTAAATCAAAATACCACTTATGTAAGCATAGTATCACGTCAACTTGAACATATAAATCAGAACAATACGAATGATAAGCAATTGCAACAATAGAGCTGAAGCCTTTGTACAAAGAAGTACAAAACAACTGTCATAAAATGCACGATGATTCAGTGATTTGACTCGTAAAATGTAATGAAGTTATAAAAACACATCAAGTCAGTCATATGGGCTACTCTATAAGTGAAAAAAATTGACAGAGGGAACATGATAGCACCAGACCACACGTTTCAATGGACTGAACTTCATATTAAATGATCATAATTACTTTCAACAGCCAGGGAGTTCGAGGCAGAATAAAGGCGCTGCCGTATAAATAATAAAGTGCTAGCTCATACAAACCTCTTTTTTTCCATCTTGATCTGTGGTGTTATACACTTTCCCAGTGCCTGCTGCACCTTTTGTCAGGTCTCCAAACTCATTGATAGACCAACCATGTCTCCCAGGAGACAATCCACTAAAGCTGGATTCAATTCTAGCCAAATGCATATTGACTTGAGCAAATCGAACTACCCCAAAGATTTTTGGACCTTTAAATTCTGCAACTGCAGCAGACACTAAAAAATCTGGGACACAAAAGAAAGTAAACGGCATTTACATTTCCATGATATACTAAGAATGGCCTACTCTTCCATATTTTTCTCCCCAAGACTTCACAGCTAAGGGCAAAAGGGTAACACAAAAAACTGCATGATAAACAAATGACTGAAATGACAGTTGAAGGAAGAAGTAAAAGAAAAACAAATTAATTGCAAGCTTATGTTGCTGTATGCAAGAGTCAAGATTACGTCTGGTAGGTGTTTCCTGTTCCAAAGTAATATTTCCAATCAAATTATGCATTAAAAGATCAAAGTATAAAAGCTAGAAGTTAATCATCACAATAAGCTTAAAGTATTTAATCCCAGTCTAGGGATAAGGTTCATACATAACAATTATACCCACTTTCGGTAGCTCTATAAGTTATGTACCTTAACAGAAACTTGAAGACTTCCTAAAAATTAGTATGGTTAAAGAAAGTGAAATAGTTGCATGTCAGAAAAGCTGTTTAATAGGGATCTAGTTACAAATTGATGGAAATTCCGGGGAATCACTGCAGCCATTTAGGGTTTCCATGTCTGAAGGATACCTAAGAAATGAATTCAGCTAAAATCATGAAAGAAATTAAAAAAGTGCAAAAATTGTCAATATGGTAGGGTCACAAGTGGCATCTACCTGATATCTGAAACTTAAGCACATGAAAAGTATTCATCTATAGATAAATTGTTAAAGAAATTGCAATTGTGACAAAATCCAGAAGGAAGTGGAAAAGACAGACTGAAGAATCAAGAAAATTTTGATTGGCCAACCTTCGGGTACCCCTTGGCCAATTAATCTAGCCTTTCGACCAGTCTGCTCAAGTGCTTCAGTCATAGTCTTCACGGGTGAAGAGCCAAGTATTCTGACCACTTGATTTCCCAAGTCCACCTCCACATTCTTTACCCCTAATGATTGCAAATAGAGTAAAAGCAATACAAATTCTATGTGAGAACCAAAAATTTTTCTTCTATCATGGAAGTGTGTTCATATAAGCCACAGAAGTAAAAGTATACCATCAACAGTCTGTAATTTACTCTTGACAGAATTAACACAGCCTTCACACTTCATATCCACCATGTACTCTGTCTATTTTCAAGCAAGAGAAGATTAAATTCCAAAACTTTCAGTTAAAATGACTCAACATGAGCACATAAATTTTATGCAACAAACAAAATTTAAATAAAAGAAGACGAATTAGAGGGCACCATAATTAAAAGAAATAAATTATTTATTGAATTACTATCGTCGACAAACGAAGGCAAATTCTATCCAGATACGTGAAAAATCAGAAAATGGTTACAAATTCCTCTCTTCATTTTTAAATAATCAAGATATGGAATATAGTTCCAAAGGGAAGAATTCAACTTACAAGTAACTCAGGCAACACAGCACCTTCCTGCAAAAACAAAATAAACAACAATCAAGATTCAAACTTTAGAAATAAAGAAGAAAGCTTTAGATTTAAAAAAAAAAAAGTGGGCACCGATCAGACAAAGAACCTGTGATGTGGGTTTATGATCGGAGGTTGGTGCGTCCATACTAATAGCTAATGGAGGCTGAGACAATCCCTTTGTGAGGCCAAAGCGAGCGCCAAACAAAGGTGAAGCTGAGGAGAGAAAGAGGTTAGAGAGGTTGTGGGGTTTAGGATTTGGAGGAAATGAGTGAGAGGAAGATAGAAAGAAAGCCGCTGGTAGAGCAGTGGCTGCTACGGCTGTCTTGGTTGTCGCTGAGACCGACCTTAGAAATGCCATTTTAATCTCTATAACGAATTTGGTCCTTTGAATTAATACCAAAGTTGCTGTCCCTCCTAGAAGCATCTTCTAATTTTCTTAATTTCATTTCATTTTCACGAATTATCTCCATCCAATCCAAGCGCCTATTATTCAAAAGTTAGAAACATAATTTAAGTAAAGAGATTATTAAAAAAAAACAAAGAAAAGGATACAATGGAATTAAAACATTTATTCTTCTTGTTTTTGCGTACTCTTTTAGACAAGTCCATTTATCCTTGCTATGTTGGTTAAACTTTTCTTCTTTTGACCATTGAAAGACTAGTACAAAGGTTTAATTTTTCATATTTATTATTTTTTTCACTGTTAGATAAGTCTAAATTAAAAATAAAATTTAATTTTAAATTTTTCATTGTTAGATAAGTCTCTTCATCGCACCAATCAGACCATCCGCCCTCACTAACTGCATAACTTAGTTTTGCGACTCCCAAATCATTTTGTATGAATTACATATTTATTGTTGTAAATAATATTTTTTATTATCAATTAAGATAATTTTTACTTTATATTATCATCCAACTTATTGTTCAGATAAATTAAATGTAGAAAAAATTCAATATATTATCACCAGATAATTGTAAAAATTAAATATCAATCATAAAATTACCAATCAAAATTGAAAAAAAATCAATGCATTTACTGACAAAATTACGGAATAAGAACATTCCGTCAGTAAGTAATTTATTGATGGAAAAACTACCATCGCTAAATTTTTCAACGGAACTTCATCAACTTGACTGTCGCTAAATTTACCACGCATATACAATATTCGTCGCCAAATTTGCCAAAGGAAAACAACTTACCGTCGCTAAATGTTCCGATAGATTTTCAATACTTTGTCCTTAGGTAATATTTACAGACATAATAGAAGTCTTCCATTGGTAAATATTACCGACAAACTTAAAAATTATGTCGCTATATTTAGTGATGGAAAAAAATTGTTCTTTGGTAAATTCCCAACGGAATATTTCTATTTGGTTGCTAAATGTTACTAACGACATTTCTCCGACGACTCATGTGGTCTGTAATTTCTGTCAACAAATTCTCTTGCGGACGGAAAATCTTCACATTCTGTCAGTAATTTTTGTCACTAAACACCCATTTTCTTATAGATACAACTTTTGTAGAAATTGGCTTTCTACCCCTACAATCTAGTGAGCTCTTTTATGATTCTTATTATAACGAGAGTTAGAGAGTATGCCTCAGCTCCAAAAAAATGCATAAGATCATCAGTAAAAGCTAAATGGATTATTGACATATCCCTAAATTTATAATGGTACCTGAATATGAGATTTTTAGAAGTGAGAGTATGTGGTAGCTTGGATAAAAGGACAAAAGCTAGAGTAAATAGGTAGGGGAAAAGAGGATCCCTTGCCTAATTCCTTTATAACTTTTGAAGTTGTTTGTTGGATTCCTATTGATTAAAATGCCAAATGTGACTGAAGTGATGCATTCCTTTATCCAATGAACAAACTAATTAGGAAAATCAAATGCTTGAAGGAAACTAGTGTCAAAAGCTTTTTAAAAAATCAATTCCTAAACCAGTAGTATCCAATCACCAATGTATCTACCTTGAATGAAAGCTCTTTGAGACATGTTTGTTAAGGGCTTAAGTGAACTCTTAAGGCCGTTGGCTATTATTTTTTAGATTAGCTTATATATTGTATTGCAGCATGAAATGGGACAAAAGTCTTTCATATAAGAAGGGTTCTAGATATTGGGAATAAGGAAAATATGGGTTTTTTTCACTTCCCTTAGCATCTTGAAGGAGGAAAATAATTCTTGCACTGCTTCCATAGTTAATTCACCAATTACACTCTAAGTATTATGAAAGAAAAGAGCACTAAATCCATCAAGGCCATGACCTTTTGATGGATTTAGGTTGAAAAAGATTTTTTTATTTCTTAAGTTGTGACTGGACTAATTAAGAACTCTTTTATTTCTGACTAATTTTCTCCTTAATTTCCCAAGCAAAGTCTCCAGTGGTATTCTCCTCTTTGCCCTGTGGTACCCATCAATTCCTTTAAATAGCTTATAGTAATTCCCTCTAGCTTCTCTTGATTTGTATTCCTTTAACCCCTCTTATTAAATAACATAGTAATTTTGCATTTGTTCCTACGAGTCAATATTGAGTTATAAGAGAATTTGGTATTTATATCTCCCTCTCTTAGCCAATTCACTCTAACCTTCTTTCCAAGGATAAAGTTATGTAAATTTAGAGCAGAATTGCATTCCTTCAAACATGAGACTTCTTGGATCTTCAACATCTGATCATGAAGGGATTTATAATATTCTTGTTATTCCTTCCTCAATTTTTCTTTAGCTTGTTGTCGGTTCACTGCTAAATCCATCTTAGTTTGTTTAATGAAGCTTTAAATAGCTTGCTTAACTCTCTTTCATTTTCTCACAAGTTGGTATGATCTGTAACATTCTAGCTCTATCTGGCAATTTCTCCTTACCACTTCTTCAAAGCCTTACTTTCTTATCAAATAGTTAAAGAACTTGAATGGAACCATAAAAGCTTTACTATTTGTTATACCTTGGATTTCCATCTAGGAGTGATCAAAACATAATGGTTCCCCAAAATAAGCATAAGAACTAGGTAATTGGGGGAGTCATTATTGATTAAACATGACCCTATCCAACTTCTTTCTTATGAGGTATTCATCTTATTGCTTCTTGTTATAACTGTAAAAATAACCTATATATCTCATAACCAATATATTTTTTCCTTGTGTTACTTCAGTCAACTCTTTCTCTACCCTTTTAGTCTTAATTTTTCTACCATTTGCCTCTAATGGGGATAGTATACAAATATAATCTCCTACCATTACCCAAGGTCCTTTGATGGAATAATGTATTCCCTTAATTTCCCCCTACATCTTAGATCTCTAGAATGCGTAGTTAGCATAATATATTATTAACAAATCAAAACATCCAGGAGCATCTTGAAGTTCACATGTAAGATTTATTATTTGATCATATGTAAATAAAGTTTGTATTGTCACCTTGTCTAAGTTGTAAGCTATGGTGATCCTATTATTGTAATGATATATGTGATTTAAATGTATTTTTAATTCAACACCTAAAAAACCAAGATTGAACTGCAACTAAGGAAGCTTTATTTTTATTTCTATTAAGCCTAAAACTACATACTTTTTCTATAAAGCAAAATCCCTAATAGTTTTTCATTTTAAAGGGTCATTCAACCCTCTTATGTTCCAAATTATAATGCCTATAATAAGGATCATATACGAGCTTAAGAGCCTCTTGACATACTTTCCTTTTTCCCTGCCAGATCTTTTTCTACTAGCTATGGCTAATTCAAATTCATCACTTTCTTTCCCTTTATCTATGTTTATCTCCTTTTTAGTGCCAATATCATTTTTCATTAGCCATGGTAGTTTCCTGAGTTAAGGACTTAGGAGTTGCCTGCAATGATGTGTCTTCTTGAGGTAAGTCCCTACTTTGCACCAGTTCCATCGCTAAAGAATTGGTTTCATTAACTAATGTATTATTGAAGCAACTTCTTCATGGACTATAAGCTCCTTATATAAGTTTGTAGCAAATATTTCCCCTATTGGTTTCCATATTTTGTTAAAGTTTTTAAATTTCTAAAGGTAAGAAAGCTGGACTTCAAACTTGGTAAGTTCTCCGTTTCCTCCTAGCTTCATCACTAGTATCATACCAAGTAACTCACTATTCATCTATATCTCCATAAAAATTTTAGCATGGCATATTCTATCCATACTAGCTATTTGGGAATGTATAGTTATAGGTTCGCCTACTAAACTAGCTAGGAAGCTGAGTCCTTCCAATATCTAGAACTCAAGTGGGACAATATGAAAATTTATCCATATGGTCTTTATTTTTTTAAGGAATATGGTTAAGGAATATGGGTTTCCCTCCAATATTCCAGGGATTTAGTTCTAGGATTTCACTTCTATAACTATCACTAGAAAACTTAAATATGAATGTTTCATCCTCAATTAACATTATTTTTTCTACCCTTTTTTACTCCATTTCTCTATGGCACATGTTTGTACTTGTGGAAAGGAAGGTCTTTTTCTCCAAAAGTAACCTACTAGAGCTATTGACTAGACCACTGCACCAATATCAACATCTGTATCGAAGGAGTTAGGATTCCATCTAGCATCACCTCTTTAAAATATGTAAGTTTGTTATTCACAGAGGTCGTAGCACAATGTAGATCTGGAAACTCCTTCATGCTTGAATTAACTACCCCAATATTCATGCCAAAAGAATACCCTTTAGGGGAAAGGTGTTGATGATTTCCCTGTATCACTTTGCGATTTTTTTTCCAAAGTCTCTTGCATCTGGAATAGACCACTTCAGCTGTTAGGAGACTAGCTTATGTCTAAGACTTACCAAAAGTGGAAAGTAGTTGGGGATAGTTTAGTAATGTTCTTAGAAAGAAGTCAAAGAACTATTTGCACCTCTTACCTAGTCTACAATATCTTAGAAAGATAGGTGTGCGATTAATGTTTCATAGTTTTAGCTCTGACATTTTCATCATTTTTTATTCATTATTGAACTTGAAGAGAAAAAAATCTTCATTGTTGGTTAATGTGCTTTCCAAATATAACTTCCTCCATATTGCTTTAAATCAAGCTTACATATGTGTGAAAAATGGTCTTTTATCCACCAAGGATCCAATAATGGTGGTTGACCATCTAGTAACATCCCCTTTGACTATCTCTATAGGTAGGGAAATCACTTGAGATACATTTTCAGAAGATGGTAGGAATTATTTAAATTTTTTCTATCAGAATAACATTTCTTATAGGTCTTTTAGGAGTAGTCTAAGAAGAGGGAGCTAAGAAAGGAGGAAAGTTTAAGGAAAATATTGTTGAAGCTAAGGTTGAGGGTGTTACAAATGTTAAGATGGGTAAAGGAAGAAAAGCTAAGGCTAAAGGAGCAGAGGTGATGGATCTGAGGGGACTTGAGTGAGAAAAAAAAAATAGGAAAAAGCATATAAAAGTGTTAAGGCATTGATAAGAGCCACTTTATGTGACAGAGAGTGACCTAAGGACATATAAACAAGAAAAGGGAGTAAAAGTAAGGAAACACTTGACTTAGAAGGAGTATTATAAACTACTATAGTAAGTGTAGCTTTAATGTGGAACATTGGCTTCAAATACTCTTTATATTCAAATTCTTGAGAACCCCCACTTATTTTGTTGCTATTTGAACTATAAGAGAATTCAATATTTTGATAGATGTTATCTTCTTTATTAATTTTTAACACTAAAAAATCATGAGTAAGATATTCTTCACTTGTTCAATAAAATTAGTTGTAATGGAATTATCATAAAGTAGCAAAAAGTAATGATAAGTCAGTTTGTAATGAGGTTCCAAAATAACAGTATATGCTAATAACAAAGAGTACTCTAACTAATACTTGTCAGATTTCTTCTTTATCTCATAAATCATAATAGCTTTAAATGAAAGGACTTTTTTTATAGCATCTTTTAAATGTTTTTTATTTTTATTCACCTTTAAAGTAAATATTTGATGTTGGATGTTTTGAACTAGAAAAGAATAATTTCATGATTAGATAATTTAAACCAGAAAAGAATAATTTCATGTCATAAAATATTTTCAACAGCTTATGAAGAACTTGCACATTATGTTATTTCTCATCATTACATGAAAATTCAAATAAAATCTTTATCTGATTACCCCTAATGAATCAAATATGCTTGCAATATAAAGCACGATTGATCTTTATATAGGTAGAATTTAACCTTATGCATACTTCAGTCTTTAATTTCTTCATCATATTTAAATGAAAACATTTAGAAGCCATCTCAAAGAACTTCTTAAATTTTGGAATATACTTATTCAAATGCTTACATCCATTTTCGATTTAGCAATGGAATCATTAATCATTTTTAGACCTGCTTGCATAACAAGATCCAGAATATGAGAAAAAAATCTAACTTGAAAATTTTCCTCCTACAAAATAACGAATCATTTGTAACAAGATAAAACTTGAGAAAATTGACCATATTATCATTATATAAATATTTCCAATTAGATTGATAAAATATTTTATCAACCTTTCATTGAACCAAGCATAAAGCTACTTCATTAATAAGTGATAATCCATTAAAAAGAGGTTTTAATGCTTTAAAATGAATTATCCTTTTCTACAACTTCTACTTTTAATCAATAAAATAAGAATTAATGTATTTATATCCATCCTTTGATACTTCTTTCTTCTACTAATCAAAAGTCAAGAAAATGTAACTAGAAGATTTAAATAAGTCTTTCAATATTGATTCTCTTTCATAATTAGCATAAGATATTATATCATTTTTGCAACTGGTTGATATGTTGTACAAGAAGCAAGGCTCATCAATTATCTAAATGCAGGCAATTCGATAAATATGAAAGAAAGCTCACTAGCAACAATCTTCATATTACTTGCCTTATGTAATTCATTATGATCACATTTCATATTTTTCAATGCACTAGTACTATCAAAATCTGATTTACCATTGAGAAGTTTTTCAGAACATTTTTGTGAGGAAACTTAAACTCAGAAAGTCACTTTGTTAAGGTTAAATGGTCAGAAGTTTGCAAGAGGAAAGAAGAAAGGAGATTAGGATTGATTCCTATTGCCATTTTTAATAGATCAACATTGATCAAAAATCTATGGAAAAATCCTATTAGAAAAGAAATCACTTTGGATCTGATGGTTTCATAGCTATATCCTGAATGGATCTAGCCTTTGGTCTATTCCTATAAAACCTTCCTTCTCTTGGCCCTTGATCCTACTATTGAAGCTAAGACCAATCTTAAAACCTTTGGTGTCTTGTAAGGTTAGAAATGGTTAAAAACCTATTTATGGTTTGATAATTGGACAGGTAAAGGCCCCCTAATTAGATTTCCCCAAGCTCTTCAATTTTGGAACAGATTTTCTATCAACTCGAAAGTTAACTCCATCTTGCTAAGGGGCCCTTTATGGTTCCGGAACGTTCCATCAGAATTGTTGGGCACTGTTACCAGAACCCAACCTATTACTCTGATACCACCTATGTTGGGGCCCATATCCGAAACCTAACTTCTTCATAATACCATACCTTTTTTTGCTCTGATACCACAAATGTTGGATCCCGTTTTCGAAATCTAACTCTTACACAAAATACCATCATACTTGAGCGTGGTTCCTTGCAATCTCTTCTTGCTTTAAATCAATGTAAACATACATCTCATAACTGAACTACTTAAATCTATCATTTCATTTCTCAAGCAACCGAGTTTGAAAATATTGTGTTTACAAATCAAAAGCCACACCGTTGGCTTAATACAAAAAAAACAAGGTAGCAAATATAGCAATTCCTTTAGGCTCTCGAACACTTGATCTTCTAGCTATAACCTGAGGATGGGACAGAGAGGG
>JAOSBL010000211.1:28285560-28306524 GCA_027568915.1 Erythroxylum roraimae | reverse complement strand
TTATTATTATTTCATATTAATTGTCATTATTATTTATTATTAAGATTTTTGAAAGCATGGTTGATGTAAATAGTAAATTAGTGAAGTGTACAGTACAACTGTATAATATACCAATATAGACTATTTTGCAATTTTTAAAAATTTTAGGGGCTGTTTCATAAATTTAAAAAGTTTTTCAAAACGGTACTCGGTAACGACTGGTACCGATACAGTTCCGTTCCAGAGTTCAATCCGGTACCGAGCTCGGTACAGTATTCATAACTTTGCCATTTACACTAAAGTTTTTCTTTTAGGGACTATTTGGTTCTAATATGATTTTTTATTTTCTATTTTATTTTTCGAATTCAATAAAAATTGTTTAGTTGAATTTTTAGATTCTATTTTAGTTTTGGTATTTTTCAATTTTCACAACTTATGAAAATTATAAAAAGTAAATTTTTTAATTCATTTTTGTAACTAATTAATTATTTAATACTAATTACCAATAAGAATAATAAATAATCTAACTTAATTATTCAATTTTTAAAATTTATAATTCTTTAAATTATAATTTTAAAATTTTAATTAAAGTTATTTTGAAATTTTATAATTATTTTATAAATATATTTAAATTAATTTTAAATTATATAGTCATTTATTAAATATAAAATATTTAATTAAAAATAATAATTAAAAGTATATTAATAAATAAATATTATGTTATAAATAAAATTTGCATATTTAATTATATGATCATTTATTTAAGTAAAATATAATATAATTTTGTTAATATTTACTAGTAAATTTTGAATAAGATATTTAAAATTATTTATTTAGTTAATTTTACATTTTATTTTTATTGATATTTAATTATTATCATCAATAAAATTGTAATTTCATTAATATTAGCATCCAAATAGATTTTATTTTTAATTAAAATAAAGAAACAAAAACCAACAATTGTAATAAAGACATAAATAAAAATAAATGACCCCTTAATTTCTTGTGTTTTAATTGCACCTTTTTGCTCTTTCTCCACATTTCATGATTATTTTCATATCATTTGAGCTTTTTTTTTCTATCATGTTGCCTAACTTTATGCTCAAGATGTGTCATTTTTCATCCTTTTATTGTTCCTACTTTATGTTGCACTATTTCTTTTTCTTTATGGGCGTCCTTTTTTCCTGTGGTGACCGGTATTCTGGCATTTATTCCATCCTTCATTACCACACTGCTTCATCCTTCATTATTTTTCTTTCATTTCCTTTAGCATCGTATAATGCCTCGCCCTTGGTACTTTTTATGCTTTCCTTCATCCTGATTGTTGTTTTATGCATTACCAGTTGTGTTTCATTTTTTTTTCCCAATAATAGCCCTCTAACTTCCGTTATATATACTTCAGTCCTTTAATTTTCATTTAACCTTCATTTAATTTCTTTTCATTTGCAATCCAACAATTCCAAACTCTAACTCCCAACCTCATTTTGACTTTTAATTTACCCAGACTTTCCTAAAATATAAAATTGATGCCTAAAAGAACAATTATTCTATAACAAAATTAAAACTAGTTAGTTGAAAATTAATTATTACAAAAAATTAAACAAAAGGATAAATTAAAAAACAAAGATGATTAAAATTAGTAGTATGTAAGCCAAAACAAGTAGAAAGACCAATAAAATCAAATTGGAGTGACACCAACATAAAACTATTAATAAAAATATAATTTTATATTTCTTAGTTTTAAAAAATTAAAAATGTAAGAAAATTTTTGAGACAATTAATTGTCTACATATTCTAACACTCGTGGCCTAACGAATGAGAACCCACGGGGGTCAAAACACATACCTTGTACTTGTTTTTGTTGATCTTACAAAATATTGTTGGTTTTTCTTTTAATTTAGAAGTTAGAAACTCTGTTAGATTAAAGAAGTTTAAAACCTTGGTAGGCTAGTAGTTTGACTATTCAATCAAGAATTTTACAATAGATAATGGTGTTAAGTTTGTTTCTTAAGGAATTTAAGAATTTTTTTTTGAAAAGTTAAAGAATTGTAATAAATTTAAAATAATGCCCTTACACGAGACAAAGCTCGCTATTACAACAAAACAACAATGTTTTGGTAACTTTGTAGACTAGCAAAACGACAACAAACCAACATTTCACGCTAACAGATAAAACACAAACACATCTCATTAGGTAGAAATGAAAATTTCTCGAAGCGCTTCTTCACTCCCCTCACCCAACCCTACCAACTTAGGGTTGGGTGATTGTCATCGTTAACAAGTCCAATAGAGAATCTGCTTTGGAATAGTCCACCTAAAGGTCATCATCGATGTTTTGGGGCGGAGTTTTGTTCATAGCTTTCAGGAACCACAATCGGCTTAGAAGGAGAAGGGAACGACTTACCAGGTATTTTCATTCCAGCTTGCAAACTTTCATTATTTTAGTCCCTTTCTGAGTAATAGTTAATTGATTCTCCAAGAAGATGCTAGACTAGGGTTCACTATTTTTAATGTGGTAACATACATGAGATACTCTCTGATTGTTGTTGATAATGTATAGATAACCTCCTTTCTTGTTCTTGCTTTGTTTTGGAATCTTCTGAAGTTCCTCTCTCTCCATATCTCTTTAATGGAGAAGGAGAAAAATATAATATAGATGTGTACATTGTGCCTAGAACTCAAATTCAGCTTTAGGAACCATTCCAATGCTTCTGTGAACGTTGAACCTACATTAGAAATAAGACATAATCCTTGTATCTTCTCCCATATAAACTGGGAATAGGGATAGAGAAAAAAAATAGATGATTCCTAGATTCCTCCTCCACCTCACATAGTATACAACTAGTATCAGAATTAATGAAATGCATTTTGTCCATTGTGCTTAACTTGTTAAGCACAGTGGGCCACAGAAGGATAGAGTGACCAGGCCTGAGAGTTTTATGCCAGATGATAAAAGACCAAATCTATCTAGGGTTGTTCTGATTTTGCCACTTTCTAATTTTAGCAATGTTGAAGGTCTTCGGAAGCATCTTGAGACATTGGAATATAACCTCCTCTAGATCAGGTTGATAATTTGGAGTGAGATACTGCAATTCAGCTGGAATGTTCCATTGTCTCCTTAGAAAGATAGAGTTTACCTTTGTATTGATAGGAAATCCACTCCATATCTGAAGAGCTTGGGGATATCTAATTAGAGAGGATTGGTTTACTGATTCAATTATCAAACCATAAGTGTGCCTTTTCTCCATTTCCTACCCTACAATTCACCATAGGTTCTAACATAGGTCTTAACTTCAAGAGTTGGATCAAAGTCCAAGAGAAGGAATTAAAAATATCTCACTACTCCATACAATCCTCAGTAGAATAGGGTTAGTAAGAGAAAGAATAGGGCAACGATAGAAAAAGCCAAGTGCATGATATTTGAGAAGAACATTCTCAAGTTTTTTGAGGCTAAGGCAATGAACACCTCAATTTATTTGTTAAATTTGTTACTA
The DNA here is from genome assembly GCA_027568915.1 of Erythroxylum roraimae. Taxonomy (NCBI): domain Eukaryota; kingdom Viridiplantae; phylum Streptophyta; class Magnoliopsida; order Malpighiales; family Erythroxylaceae; genus Erythroxylum; species Erythroxylum roraimae. The sequence continues at coordinate 28,303,051 of JAOSBL010000211.1, read as the reverse complement.
ACCAAAGTTTTAGAAGAAAAGAGAATACACTAAGCTTGGTTTAATAGTAAAGTCTCAGTTGAAGACTTTATAGTTTTTTGGTGCATTTGTTATCCACATATTCTAGATGCAAAGAGAAGCAAGTTAGATATGAAAATTGAGATGGGATAGTTGAAAAGGTATAACACTTGAAAGGGTAGAACATCATGAGAAAAAAATTATAAAGCATATAACTTAAAGGCTATATAATTAATAATTAGCAAAATTACGATATTTGATGAAAACAGTAATTGGAACTAATGGAACAACAACATAGAAAATGCAAATAAATTTAAAAAATTTGGAAGCTTTATTTCGTTAAGTGGTGGCAAATTTCTGACATGACTTTCAGAATGTTGATGACAAACCTATTAAAGATACAAAACCCTCAGCTGATATTTATACAAAATGCAATATAATATATTTGGATCTAGTAAATGAAAATAAGCTTGTTAAGAAGAAAAATGGGTAATAGCTACATAGGAAGAGATCATAATGATAAAAATAGAACTTGGAAATCGGTTAATGGGTATTTAGTTCAAAAATGGAATATGGCTAAGTGGTTTATAGAACTAAACTAAATCCAGATAGATCCATTAACAAATTGAAAGCTAGATTAGTTATGAAAGGTTATACTTAGCCATAAGGAGTTTACTAATTAAACACTTATTTTACAACTTTTTGTAAGGCATGATATAACTTGGTTAATATGGGTAAAATATCACTTATATGAGAAGTTAGAATTTTTAAATAGTCTATTAAATAAGGATGTTTTCATAGAACAACCTAAAGGATTTGATGTTTTTGGAAGTGAAAAGAAAGTATATAAATTGTACAAGTCTCTTTGCAATTTAAATCAGAAAATTAGAGCTTAGAATAGCATAATCAACTCTTACTCACTTAAATGAGGCCACTTTACATGTTTTGCTAGTTGACAACAATCTAAAAGTAATATTGTCTCTTTATGTAGATGATCTTTTAGTGACATAAGGAGATTCAAATTATATTTTCAGTTTAAGGAAAAGATACGGAAAAAGATTGAGATTGGGATGTTTGATCTAAGTCTAATGACCTACTGCTCAAGCATACTAGTTATGTAAGTCAATGAAGGCATATTCACTTCTTAAGAGAAGTATACTTAGGCGATCTTGATGGGTTTAGAATAGAAAGATCCAAACTTATAATTACACCACTACTATAAATAATAAGCTTTTAATGCTTGATTATGAAATCAAGGTTGATGCATATAGATTCAAAAGTATTGTAGGATATTTGCTATACCATTCAACTATAAGACTCGGTATAATTTTTTCTATAAGCTCGCTATGAAGATTCATGCAAGCTTCAAGCAAACTACTCTTAAAAGTAGCTAAAGGGTACTAAGGTTACTAATAGGAATAATTGATTGGTCTTAGTTTCTGAAAGAATGAGAATGATAAGCTACCAAGTGCGAAAATAGTGATTAGGAAAGAAGTTCCGATGATGCCAAAATTAATTTAAGTTAGGTTACTTTAAAAGTGGGTTTTCCTTTGGAATTTAAAGAAATTAAGAATTTTTTTTTTGCCTAATCTATAGCAGAAGCATAGTAAATTTCATTTGTAAGAGCATAAAACCAAATAATTTGACTAAAAATTTCTATTAGCTAAATTTAAAAGAAAGTAACAATAATCAAAATTGATAATAAATTAGTTATAATAATAACTAAAAATATAGTTTTGGATGATAAAAACAAAATATATTAAAGTCAAATTTTATATTGTAAAGAAAATTGAGACAAATGAAAAAGTTAAGCCTTATCATTGAAGCTCTAAAGATCATTTAAAAAATAAGAAATGTAAGGATTAAATTACTTCCCAAAGAAAAAATTATTTTTCCTAGACAATATTAACTATTGATAAGAAAATATTAAGAAAGAAAGTTAGAAATGTAATTTTTTTGAAAAAATAAATTGGATAATTGTAAATAATCAAGCTGTCATGCAAAGAATGAGGCCTAAAATATAATCCAAATTTTAACTAAAGCTCCACCATTTTGTTCATTTGATCTCCTAAGGCATAACATGGGAGAACTACTTACAAATACTTTACCACTTACAAGCCTTTAGTACCTTGTGAGTTTTCATCAACTCCATCTTAAGGTTCATCTCTTCCTAGTTCCCTTATTATTTGATTCACCGAGCCCTCCTAATATTGAATTGCTTCTTCTAGTCAATTTTTCCTATGGCTGACCAATCAATCTTCAAATGGTTTGAATATCATTCTTATAGCTAACAATCTTCAAGTTATATTTTTCCTCTCTATCTAAATCTAGGTGGGCCCTACGTTCCCAATTCCAGTCCACTAGCTCCCTCTGCATGTTTGTCACTCAATAGTAATGAAAAGTAGGAAGAATGGGTTCAGTGCCTGAAGCTTGCAATTCTTCTAATTTCATAGCCCTTCTGAAAAATCTCTTTAGGTATATTTTGCTTTGTCTATTATCTATTATCCTATATGAATATTTTATATTCCCTATTTATGTATGTTAATTCCTTGTTAGTTAGGATTTTAACCTAGCTTTGATATTGCTTTATACTGTTAAACTGTAAGCTGTGTTCATCCTAGGAACTACGTTTCCTCAAGATCTGAGTATAATCTTTATGCTCTTATGATTACTGAATTATACCCAATAGCTATATTTCTTGTGAATAGTTACTCTCTTATCCATTATTCTTATTCTATTAATAACTAGTTTTTGTCTTTTTCAAACCCTTTAAAGCATCTATTGTTCCTTTCTATCCAGAGTTTATACACATTTGATCCTAACACAATTGTATACGCTACCATATCCTCTCTAGAATGGGATCTTACAGAGCTAAATCACTCTACAAATTGGGGAAAAATAGTTGATCTTGGTTCAACTGGTAGTGATCCAAGACTATCCCTATGTCCTTCTAAAGTATTGGTAGCTAAAAAATAAGTGGTCCAGGGATTCTAAGCCTATTTTATATAGGTAGCATATTTTGGTTAGGTAAAATAATTTCATTCTATCTATCGTATTAAGTTTATTCTTCATATCCATACACATTATAAATGAAACCTTTGGGAGTAATTTTTTGTTCCAAATTACTCCAAACTAATTTAGTTTTTACCCTCTTACTCTAAGAGTGTCTCAATATGATCCATTTGTACACTAACCAGATTAATTCCCTTTCCATATAAATCGGTCTAGATTTTTTATTTCTAGATTATTTGTTGGTAATATATGTCTATATTATAATGGGCAATTGCCCTATTGATCATCTATAATCCAACTTTTACTCATCTAGCTTTTAACTTCTGAATTACTAGGATATCTCTCAATTAGCATAGACATTAGTTCGGCATTGTAGAAAAGCCCAATTACACTTTGGTTTCATAATAAAGGGAAGCATATTCCTAATTCCTTATCAGGCATTTGAAATTAATAATCAACTTGTTCCTCATCTTAAGAGGTGGGACATAAACCATGAGAGTGAAGGTTTGTACTTATGTTCCCATATACTCCTACTTTCCAAAATGTTCATATTTATCCATCTAACCTACAATGAATCTTTACAACACATTAACCTCCACAGTCTCTTGGACATGAAAACCTGGTTGATAAGTTTAGGGGAGTGATGCCTAACCCTCCCTCTTCCCTTGGACTGCACACTTCCTCCTACATCACTTTAACCTTGTACATATTGTCCTGATTTTCAACCCACGGTAATTTCCTAAATAACCTTTCTACTGATTTGGTAAGTTCTTTAGTAAGGAAAACATATGAGGACCAATACATATGCAGTGAATTTAGCACAAATTTTATCAATTCCATTCTACTAGTATAGGATAGTGATTTTGCACCATTTTTCTAACCTTATTTGTATTTTCTCCGGTATAGGTAAACAATCCCTATATTATAGCTTCCTAATGGAGATAGATAGTCCCAAGTACATAAATGGAGAGTTCCTTTCACCTGTATACCTATGATAGAAAAAAATAGCCTATATAATATGAAGCGCTATCACTTAGGACCATATAGCTTTTATTTTTGTTTAATCTCAACCCTAATACAAGTTGCAAAAGTGTGAAGAGGTGTCACTAGGAACTAGATAGATCTATCATGAGCTCTAAAAAGTAGGAAATCATCCATAAAGGAGAGGCAAAATAGTTTGAGCTTTTTGCATTTACTATAGAACTTAAAGTTATAGTCTTAAAAGATGTTGGCTTGATCAACTTTGTTAGGACTTATATACAAAGAATGAATAAGTAAGGGGATATGGGATCTCCTTATATGAGACCTCTTTCCCTCTAAAAAAGAAAAGTTGGTTCACAATGTATTATCACACTAAACAAGGTGGTAGTTATACAAGTATGGATTCATTGCTTAAATATGTTAGGAAAATCAATACCTCCGATATGCTGAGAATAAATTCATAACTAACTAAGTCATATAATTTCTAAAATTCTACCTTAATAAAGCAATTCTTTGATAAATTCACTCTAGTATAGCCTTTTAGAAGCTTATGATCTATTAGTCAATGCTCCTCTGGAAGTTTGCTTTCTAAAAAAGCCCCTTGAGTTATGTTGATTATAGGCTTAATAACATTCTCTAATCTAGATGTTAAAATTTTGGTAATGATTTCATACATAAAATTATAGCAATAAATATATGTTAAGTCATCATAGAAGGAGGGTAAGGATTTTAGGGAAAAGGTTGATTTAAGTTTTATTAGTATGTTTAAGCATTTTCCCTAATTTAAAAAATCCTTAATTGCATCAATGACAATGTTCTTGATATATGGCCAAGCCTTTTGATAAAAGCATCCATTGAAAACATCTAGTCCTAGTACCTTCTCTGGATTCATCTCAAAGACCACATCCTCAATTTCAAAGGCATGGATGAGGCTGATCAATACTTTTCTTTCCTTCATACCAAATTGATTGGCTATGAAGTATCTCAAAACTTGATTTGAGAACTTAGTTGGAGCATTAGTTTTTAAGAAGCTTTTAAAAAATTAAAAGCCGCCCTCTTGACCCTCTTGACTATCTACCTTCTTCATATTCCCTACCTCTAAGGAGCTGATCCTGTTGGTATTTTTCATGTTCATTAAAGCCTTATGAAAGTAGCTAGTATTTTTATCCCCTTCCTGGAGCTATATATTCCTGGATTTTTTCTTAATTAGGGATTTATAATTATCTACTGCCTTAGTGTATGATTTTAGCATATGATTTTCTTTATTCAACTAATAAGGATTTCCAAGATCTTTGTAAACCTCCTTCTGGATTAACTCTAAGGTTGCTTTGGCATTTGAAATTTCCTTTGTAAAATTGGATTTTCTCCAAGTATTCAAGATTTTGAACTCGTGTTCGTTAGCCTCTAACTTGTGAACATAAATATAGGTTTTACACCCTAATAAACCCTTATGACAGCTCCTACAAATCCTTCATTATCTGCTAAAAATTTGTTAAACTTAAATGAGATTCTTTTGCTACACTCATTGAGCATACCCTCAATGACAATGGGAGAGTGATTTAAAAAGAGGGGCATCTTAAAGTTTTTTTTTTTTACTTTCCTCAAATATCTTCAACCAATCTTCATTAATAATTGCTCTATCTAGCTTCTTAATTATGCCTTTAGGCTTTGTTTTTTTCTTTAGATAAAGAAACATCTCTCTATTCTCAAATATTTCATCCTTAACTTCTCAACACATTCTTTAAATTCCTCACTATAGTTTCTTAGACATACATTTACCTTAGCTTTAGAAAGGTATAAAATACTATTGAAATCTCCAAGTATCATTATTGGTGGCTTATATTTTGATTAAATCCTCCTATATTATATGCCTTTGAAATCTAAAATTAGAACTAAACATAAAGGATATAATTATCCTCTCATTCTCCTACAAAAATAAACTTCCAGATGCATCTACTAGTCACTTATCTTAAGCTTTTTGACTCTGACTGGTGTGGGATTGAACATTATCACTATCCTACCATAGTAATGACTCTGATGGTTAGATAAAAATTCCCATTGGTTACCGAAAGTTCTCAACTTATTCATGTGTTATAGCTTGACTTTGGTTTCAAAATACCTATAATAGATTATTTATCATCCAATGAAGTCCTTCAAGGACTATTGTTTTTTAGGGTAGTTGATGCCCCTTACATTATAGGCCATTATTGACATTACGCAGGAAAAAGTTTGGATCCTTTAGATCTTCTTTTCCTTCTTAAATTCCCTTTTTATGTATCTGAAAATCTTGAATCAATTCATCCAATTCTACTTCTTCTATATTAATTATCTCCTCCCCCTGGACTAGTGGCTAGTTCTTTTCACTTTTTGCACTTATATCCCCAAATGTGACTTCCTTACACTTGATTATAACTACTTCATTCCCCTTTGGCACTATCTCACTCTAGCTGGGCATAACATATTTAGTATTGTAGCTATTTGCTTTAGATGTTCCATCTTGCTCCTCAAATGTCTATATATTCACTTCGCCTCTTGAGTTAGCCCTCTCTTCCCCCCTAATTTTCCCTTTCCTTTGATTGCTCTACTACTTCCCTCTCCTTTCATTACAGATTGACCATCCAGCCTCATAAGTTCCTTAAAGTCCCTTTTAGCAAACTTCCTACCGATTGGCCTCTAATATTTACCTTATTGTTTGAGTGTTGGTTTTGAATGATATGAAACCCTTATAAAGTCCTCAAACAATGTATTATTTGCTCCCAACATCATAGATGTATCTAGAAGTTCATCCCTTAGCTTAACATTAACACACGCCCTAGCATAGCCATTCTTCTTTCTTATAGTTGTATTCTCATCCAAGTAGATAGGATATCCAATGAAGTTGGCTAGAGCACTTAAGCCTTTGGTAGAACAATATTCCAAGGGAATATTGTGCAAGATAATATATATAAGAATGTGTTCATATTGAATTATTTATAAGGTCAAATCTAGCTTCTAGTATTGGAGGAAAATGAGATAGTTGTTGATATGTCAAGATGCTCCTATTAGAATTTCCTTAGTTCCCACTTGAGAAGCGAATCTAGAAAGTGTGATGTTTTCTTCATTTAAAAGGACCTCCTGCAAACCATTGCTATTATAGTATTTATGCGCCCAAATGTTCATTGTTGATAAGGGAATTTTTTTCCAAGGAAAAAACCCACTAATGTAGAAGATTAGGTTTTAGCTCCTTCATTCAATATATCAATTCTTAAAGAAACAATAGGACATCTCACAAAGTTATCAAGAAGGCTAGGGCTCGAGGCCTAACCTAGCCCGAACTCGAGTCTGACTTATTATTTTAAAAAATTTAAAAAGATGTCATTTTTGACAAAAAGACGTCATTTTGTCATTACATGTTAGGCTTCGGGTCGAGTTCGAGCCCAATTGCACAATTGCAGGTATAGGTTGGGGCTATAGAGGAAGGGCAAGAATGTTAATTTTTCCAAGGGGATTTGACCTTATTTAAGCCTAGTACTAGCATTCTCCGTAATGGGTTAGCACGTGAAGAAGGGCTTAAAAATAGTTTCTATTAACGGGAATTAATTTAAGTAGGAGCGGAATCAAGAGTGGAATGACAAAAGAGCCCTTGTTAGCAATGAAGCTAGGACCTCGCTTAAACTAATAAGAGCCAGAAAGAAATAGGTATGGAGAGAAGCTGAAGGCACTAAAAAGTGATAAGCAAGAAGAAGAAAAAGGATGTTGGACATAGATCAGAAACAAATCACTGGGCTGACAGGCCATAAAATGGTTTGAACGTTCTAGAAAATAGATAGGAAACATTTCTAGAGAAAGAAGTGTAAAGTAAGTTTTCTTAGATAAAATTAATTAGTTTGTTTTTGATTTATCTATATCAATTAACTCCATATTAGATTAAATATAATTTTAGATTAGAATAAAAGTGCTGGAGATAGAATTTAGTAGTAGTTAAGCATAATTGAATGTCTTAGTTTGTGTTAATTATTTAGGTAGACAATAAAGTAATCGGTGCAAAATTTCTGCAAATTTCAGTTTTGTATTTCATATTTATTTCTGCTTTAGGACAACCTTCTAACTTTAAAGTCTCATAGAATCAGCTCAACTTTCTTCCGCGGTAATGATTTAAGAATTTCGGAAACCATCCACCTTAACATAATTTTTGCATCGTTAAAAAATGTCAAAATAATTCATATGTTTTGTCAAAATAGGTAGATGTGTCGTGCCTAAAGCTTCAATCACGACAAAAACAAACATTGGAGGACGCTCAAAAAGGTTTCAAATTATGGAATAATTGAAAAGAAATCATTTCTGTTATGGCATTTGAAAGAGACAAAGTGGATTGCGAATACAGGGCGATACCTATCGAAGCAGCTTTCGGTCTTGGAATAAGATTCGATTATAAGTTCGTACAATTCAGAGAATAACTCATTGACATACAGATGAGAAATACATTGTTTTTGTACATGGACTAATGCAAAGAATAAATATATTTTGGAGAAGCACATGAACTTTTCAAAATATCCGCAGCTGTCCTCCAGGGTTGCGACTACAGCATTATTCTTTAGTTGAAATCAACGGAACTTTGAGTTGTTAAATTAAACTAAAGATACTCATGGTGACTGCTTCCTGGAACTTAGGATAGGAAATTGTGCAATTTACTTCCTCTTTCGTTAATTTAGTGTGTATTCGAAGAGTCAACTTAATGGCCACCTTGTGTCCTATTTTAGACAGAAACAAGACAACGGATATCATGAAGCTTTATGATTGCTCTTTCTCGTACAAGGACAAGAGAACATTACATGTGCCAACTTCCAGGACGTATTGTTGCCTGATTCCTCTTTGCAACCCCAAACGAAATGTGTTTATGAATCCCCAAAGGTCCTGTTTTCCATGGTGATCCTAACGCGCTTGTCACTACTCCAACGTTAATAAGCTATATAAACTGCGAAGGCGTTTGCTGTTGTGAGTCAGGACTCCTAGCATTTCCCATTCATCTTTCAATCACCATGGAAGAAAAGAGGTCTAATTTGTTTCCATCCATGGTGATGTTCCTTCTTACTCTTATTTTGATGTTAGGTTCCTCTCATGCGAACAATGAGATAGAATATGGAAATAATGTCGGAGAGAGCGAGTTGCAGACTTATCTTGTGTTCGTCGCGAAACCTGATACTATGGTTTCTGCTCAATCCGAAGATTTAGAAAGCTATTACCAGACGTTTCTGCCGGTTGACATCTCAGACAATGGCGCAGAACGAATGGTGCACGCATATCGGAATGTGGTCAGTGGATTTGCTGCAAAGCTGACAGCGGAGGAATTAAAAGTCATGGAACAGAAGGATGGATTCTTGTCTGCGCGGCCGCAAAAGTTGTTGCAAGTGCACACAACTCATAGTCCTAGATTTTTGGGTTTGCAACACAGTTTTGCATTTTGGAGCTTTTCAAGTGTCTGGGAATCATCAAGTTACGGGAAGGGAGTGATTATTGGAGTGTTGGACACTGGAATATCGCCAGATCATCCTTCATTTGATGACACAGGAATGTCCCCTCCACCAGCGAAATGGAAAGGGAAGTGTGAATTCAACGGAACTTTATGCAACAATAAGCTCATTGGTGCAAGAAATCTTGTGGCAAAAGATAAAAACCAGCCTCCATTGGATGTCGAAGGACATGGGACTCACACAGCCAGCACAGCAGCCGGTAATTTCGTGAATGGTGCCAATGTCTACGGCAATGCCAATGGCACTGCGGTTGGAATGGCACCTTTGGCGCACTTGGCCATTTACAAAGTTTGTTCTCCTTCAGGTTGTGCTGATGCTGACATATTGGCAGCAATGGATGCTGCTGTAGATGATGGGGTGGATGTGCTCTCTCTTTCCCTTGGTGGTGGTTCAAATCCCTTCTATGATGATAATATTGCCTTGGGTGCATTTGGAGCTATTCGAAAGGGAATTTTCGTGAGTTGTTCAGCCGGAAACTCCGGTCCAGGACATAAAACTCTGTCTAATGATGCTCCATGGATTTTAACTGTGGGAGCAAGCACTATGGACAGAAACCTAAGAGCAAGGGTGAGACTTGGAAATGGTCAAACATTTTTAGGTGAATCTATCTTCCAACAAGTCGTCACCCCAGCACTCCGGCCTCTAATTGCTGCAGGCAACGCCTCTGAACCGTCTATTTATTGCGGATCAGGATCTTTGGAAGGTGTTGGTGTGAAAGGCAAGATAGTCCTATGTCAGAGGGGAGGGAAAATAGCAAGAATTGACAAAGGAAAAGAAGTGAAAAGGGCTGGCGGAGTCGGCATGATTCTGATGAACGACAAACCTGATGGCTACAGCACTTTAGCTGATGTTCATGTTCTTCCTTCATCACATGTTGCTTATGCAGACGGAACGGCAATCAGAGCCTATATAAACTCCACGCAAAACCCAACAGCTGAAATTAAGTTTGAAGGGACCATTATTGGGTTGCCTGATGCTCCTACGGTGACATCTTTCTCCTCCAGAGGCCCAAGTTTGCCAAGTCCTGGAATCTTGAAACCTGACATTATAGGCCCTGGTGTTAACATACTAGCGGCTTGGCCAGTTTCTGTGGAGAATAATACCCATACAACAGCAAAATTCAACATCATTTCTGGTACTTCAATGTCTTGTCCTCATCTTAGTGGTATTGCTGCATTGATTAAAAGTGCACATCCTGACTGGTCACCAGCCGCCATCAAATCTGCTATGATCACTACGGCTTACTCGTCAAGCCGTAGAGCCAAGCCAATTCTCGATGAAAATCATCATCCTGCCGATTTATTAGCCACCGGAGCAGGGCATGTGTACCCAATAAAAGCAAGTGATCCAGGGCTTGTTTATGATCTCCAACCTGAAGACTATATCCCTTACTTCTGCGGTTTGAAGTACAAAGACAGAGAGATATCTTACATTGTTCAACGACAAGTCAAATGCTCAGAAGTCTCAAGCATACCTGAAGCACAACTGAACTACCCCTCATTTTCAATTATATTCGGTGTTCAAACTCAGACATACTCTAGAGTGGTAACAAATGTTGGACCTGCTAACTCAACTTACACCGTTAAGCTTAATCCACCACCAGGAGTGAACGTTACCGTGAACCCGAGAAACATCGTGTTCAGTAAAAATTCTCAGAAGGCAACGTACAACGTGACATTTAGCAGGAATAATGGAGAACAGCGCACGCTGGAATTTGCTCAAGGAAATATTATATGGTCGTCAGGTAAGCACGTGGTTCGAAGCCCGATATTGGTCAGGTTCTCAGACGATTAGGCACCAGAATTTGCACGCCTGTGGAGACGAATCCCACCGTAATAAAGTTTCTTGCAAGAATGTGTGATCTTTGCTTTCTGTCAATAATGTCTTCTACTATACTGTTATTTCTCACCACTTTGACGAGACTTGAATTCAATGGACTCGTTATGCCTCTTTTTATGTTACATCAAGTAAAAAGTCACCTTTTAGACTCGGTTATAAATTTTGATTGTACACCAACGATAAATACATTTGAACTTGGATACTCAGAATTAAAAATAAATGATTTGTGATAGTTTCAAAGCTAAATTCGTCGTGCCGTGTCTTAATCGTGGTTCCTTATAGTGGATTTGACTGAGACCAATAAAAGATGATTTATTGTGTAAGAATTGAAAACCATCTAAAACACAATAAGCCCCTTTGGGATAAAACCTGCGAATGTTCCCACCGTTGGGTGGCCTGATGATAGCATTATTGTGAGAGCTTCCTGTGAAAACGAAAACTCTATTGCACACACGTTAGGAATGAATGATCCAACGATGAAAAGCAAGCGTTACATCTAGGTCACTGCAAACAAGAAGTTCCGTTCCTCATCTTGATATTCGCATTATTACCAACAAACATTTGAAGGACAACAACTACTAGCAGACGGCAATTAATTGAAAAGGAACTAAATAGCTAGGCAATAATAAGTTAGAGATTTGCTCTTCACAAACTTCCCAAGCTAAGTGTAAACTTAATAATCATTTTCTGTTTTCATCATATAAGAGAATGAGTTCTCGTTTAAATTCATTGGGATCAAGCTAAAAATAACTACGGATTGACGTTACCGAGAGGTCTCTTCACCAATTGTAAACCAAAATACTACAAGAAAAATATGATTTTGCGACAAGTTACCAACGAAACGGGAAACAAATTTGACGCTAAAAATTACGGATGGAAAGAAACATCGAAGAAACGGTTGTTAGTAAATTTAACGGCAGAATTTTGGGTATCCGTTGGTACCATTAGCGACGGAATTTTGGATTTCCGTTGCCAAGTTAAAGAAAATTTACCGACGGATTTATGACATTCCGTCGCTACTTTGCAGATGGAATCCCAATATTTCGTCGGTAAATTTGTCAACGGTAAATCGTAAGTCTGTCGCTAAAGTTACTGTCAAATATATAACAATCTGTCGCTAAAGTTACCAATGGAAATATGAACCGTCACAAAATTTTTACCGATAGAGTGATATATTATGTCAGTAATTTATGGACGGATTTATTTATTCCGTTGTTAATTAGCAATAGAATGGTATGTTCCCCATTTCTCACTTCCTATCCGAGTTTTCTGTTCATGATCTAATAATTTTTTGTATATTTAATTTATGTAAATAATATAACATTGATTGATAAATATAAAGTAAACATTATCTTGATTATTAATATAATAAAAATTAAAATGTATACGAATAAGTATCTTAAAAATAACTGTAAATTAAGAATTTATACAAAACCTTAAGAGTAGCAAAATATCAAATACATTCACTTCTCCAAGTTATGAAGGTGGTGAACGCGGATGCTCTGACTGCTGCGATGAGGTCTTATCCCTTCCCTCCAACTGATCTATCTTATTGTGAAATTGGGTTATGTACTCCATCGACTGTTGCAATTGAGCTCTCAGCCTCTCTACTATGCTCTCAAGCTGAATGATTTTTTCATTTAATGCGAACCAGCTACTAGATTTAGTTGTAGTGGATGTGGAGGATTGCGAATAACATGTGTTTGCAAATGAACCTAAGTTGAAAATCCTTCCACAGTAGTCCCTACCACCCAGTGCATTAAGATATGCCTAACTCTCATCAACAGTTTCAGAGTTCTGAGATTGTCATTTAATATTTTCTTGTATTTGGTCATATCATTATATTGTTTATGTTAATAAGTGATACTTTTTAAGAATTAATATTAAAGTATAGATTTTACATACATGAAGTTATTTGCATCAGGTATTGACGAAGCTCACACCATCATGCTTCTTAGTGTGAGTGTGCAAAAAGAGCTGGCATGGTTTAGGCTTCCTGCCCACAGACTTTTCCTGCATTGGAATAAATTGTTATAAGTAAACTACAATTTACAAAAATTTCAACAGAATTTTATCTATTTTTATGATATTTACCCATGTTAGACAAAAAAAAAAAATTAACTCAACAACACAACCATTAATTTTAAATGTATGTACTAATTTTATCAAATGTACAAATTAACAGATGCCAGTTTAACAAAAGAGAAAGGACTCTAGAAATTGATACATGGTACAAACCTTATTGAAGAAATCAGATAAGCTTATTGAGATGAAGGGGTCAGCAAAGCCAATGCAATGGTTATATATTTGCGCAAAACAATTAAAATCATAACATTATGGGCAGAATTAAATAATCATGGAAGTGAGTAAAGATGAATACAAAAGAAAAATAATCATGGAAGTGAGTAAAGATGAATACAAACAACTAAGCATGGAAGTGAGTAAACTGATAGGATTCAAAACTTGGGTACTTGATAACTTGAATAAAATAGAACTCCTAGTCAAGCAACGAAGATTCTGGGTTAAGTCAAATCCAGTATTTCATTCCTAGTTAACTACGACATCGTAAAGAAATTAAGTACAACAATGATTGCTCTAAGTATCTCACAAGATGTAAATGATGATCTTGTAATCCATAAATCAATTCGATCAAAAATACAAGGTATGATAAAAATTATCACAAATCGGAGACCCAAATAGCCCGAATTGATCCCCCAACTAGAGATATTTGCATCCCAGCAACGGAAAAACAAAGTGGTTCATTGCAGTAGAAACAGACAATCCATAACAAAAATTAAACCTTGAGTTCGTTGAACAGAAGGGACCTCTCAACAGCCACCAGAAACAGCAAAGCAACAAAAGCAAAACCAATGACTTGAACGATCAATAAGAAGGCAAGAGGCGACGAGAGAGTGTAGATAAAACTTGACTTGAGTAAATGTTATAGGAAAGGGACGCCAATGATGTTTCCTTTAGCAAAGGTTCATTTTAGAATTTAGACTCGAAAGTTTTACAAAATTAAATTTAACTCTTTATTTACAATTTAAAGATAATTTTAAACAATTGATTAAACAGAATTCACTGAAAAAGAAATGAAGATTTGTACTCAAACATTTAACAACAACTAACCTCCAATTAACTGAAGACGATGGATGATGGATGAGAGCGAAGCATGCATGATGGAGGACGAATGACGGACGAGACCGATGATAATATAGTAGAAAACCAAGAAGATTGACGCGATAGCAGAAAATGAAGAAGAAAGAAGAAAGAAGACACAAAATGATGTCGTTTTCTTTTTATTAAAAACGTCAATTTTACCAACAAAATGATAGTTCCGTAGCTAAATTACCGACGGACATTGCTTCCGTCAATATTACCCGACGCTTATATTTGCCACCAACCATTACCACCTATTTTACTGACGGACATCACTCTTCTGTCACTATATTCCGTCGATAAAACTACTGGGATAATTTCTCTCCGCCTTTATGAATGAATCATAAAATAAAATTTTTTCATACAATGTTACCGATAAAAAATCAATTTCCGTCGCTAATTTACTACAGTATTGTTTCCATTGATAATTTTTCGTCAGTAATTTTTAATTTGCTTGTAATGAAATCTAAAGGATAAAGATCATCAGGATTCAGGAATCATTACCTACCTTTTTTTGCCATGTCTTTTGAACAAAAGTAGCAGCCAAAATTCGAGTAGATAAGCTATTAACCAAGACTCCTAAATAAAGACATTAAATTGTATAATAAGATATTTATTTTAAATTTTCTGATCATATTTCTTGTTTTCTTTTTTTTTAATTATCAGCTGTATAATTTTAGAGCCATTATGCAACAGTTTGTGGGTGAACACTATAGACTAGGAATGTGTATATCCAGTTGATGATGGAATTCTCAATGATTTTATTATAGCTACCTCTTTAAAACCGTACCAAACCTTAGGCAGTAACTAAATCACCGAAGTAATAACTATTTACTAGAAATTCCACACAAAAAGAGTTAAGGCATAACATTTGGATTGAATCTTGGGACATATTTTATTGAAAAACATTGTTACAAGTTATAAAGTTGATATATATGTGAATTCATTCAATTACGAAACAAAATTTATTAAATAGTTTTTTTCAAGATTTTTTGTTTTGATTTTTTCATTTATGACATTAATAGTAATTTTATAGTGACTTGGTAGTAATGTCAAATTTTTTAAATTAACTGAAGAACTAACTATATAACTTTTTTAAGGAAAAAAAGGCATCCCTTTTGTGTACAAGCACAGCAAGTAAAAGGAATTTCTTATAGCTTACGTGTATCTATTTCACAACACATCTAAGGCCTTTCATATAAGCTTAATGTTGTCGTCAACTTTTAAAATGCACAAGTAAGGGGACATTTTTCTTTCTTGAACACATCAGACTTTCTTGGTTGTTAGATATAATAAAGACATAGACCAAAAGGTAGCAATTCTCATCCTAAAGGTGGTGACTCTTTCTATTTTGCATGTTGAAACATCTCCTGCCATTTATTAAATTCAAAACATAAAACTTCCATATCAGTTTTTCTTATTTTAGTTTGCAAGATTTATTGGGAGTAGGGACATCTAAAGAAAAGAGAGACTCCTTAGTCAATGAATAAAGGACATATCCACCTTCAATATTATTCCCAAAAATTTCTCAATCTATATTTTGTTTCAATCCTCTGATGAAAAAAAACTTTATGCAAAAAAAAAAATACTTTTGAAACATTAAATCAATGCCAAATTAGAACCCTTCAAAAAACCAAAGCTCTTTTGAGCTCAAAAATACAATAAATTTCTCCTGTATACTGAAGACATCTCCTCTTTTAGATAGCAACTCAACTCAGATATCTAGTATCCTCTTACACTAATAACTATTAGTAGGTTTGGCTTTAATTTTTTAAGTGCTCTACTCCTTCATTTTGTGATTTATAGTCCATTTAATCCATGCATTTGGTTGATATAGTGCAAGCAAGAACTTTGTTAATACAGTTTTATTCCAAGAGAGATTTTTTTTTGTTAAGTTTAAACCTCCTTATTCTTTTAGCAAACACATGGTTTTCCATGCTATTGGATTCTTCCTGTTTCTTTCATGTACAATTGACCATAAAAAGTTCCTACACTTTCTACAGTACTGTATATGGTTGAGGTAGTATGATAGAATCTTTCAGTGCAAAATAAAATAGACTTCATTAATTCACATCTGCCAACATAACTTAGTTTTATCGATAAGAGATTGATAAATCCTTAAACATGGAGGGATTTTGAATCAAAACAAACTCCTAAGTATATCTTATAGGAAATGATCCTAAATCCACTCCTAATACATCAAATAGCTCATACTTTGTCTCTAACTTAACCCCTACCACTTATATTGGGTTTTTGTTAAATTCATACTCAACCTAAATTTCACAATGACAGTTTTGAGCACTTGAACCAATTCCTTGTCTCCTCCATTCAAAAGAATCAAATCATCAGTAAAAATTAAATGAGTGATACATTTTTATGTACATTTCATATGATACTTGTAATATGGAGACTTGATTACAAGAGCTAACAAGTATTGTATATTGAATACAAGAAGGCATCAGGATATAGGGTCCCCTACCATAATCTCTTTGCTATTGTAAAATAACCTTCCAAATCACTATTAATTAGAATGGAATATTTAGGAGGAGTCACACATACTCTAACATAATTCAAAAAAAGCATCTAAAAAGTAAAACCCATAGAGAATCTTAATTAGAAACTCATAATTCAGGGGGTCATAAGCTTTATGGAGGTTAACCCTTAATGAACATTTAGGAGATATAAGCTTTTTATTATAATATTAAAGTAATTTTTGACCAAGAATAATATTTTGATGTATTGTTCGTGAACCGCAAGTGCACGGTTGTCGAAGTGAGTAATAAATCGGTAAGAACCGAGTCATGTCCACAGGGATTATGCGAAAATTTAATTCTACACTAGCTAACGATATTTGAAATCTGGTTGGATGAAATTTTAGAAAATTAAAATTAAAGTAAAGAGTTTTTTTCTTTTTTTAAAACAAAATTAACTTAAATAAATTTCTTAACAACTACCAAATTCAATGCAACCAAAATAACTATGAAAATGACAAA
>JAOSBL010000211.1:28221976-28233059 GCA_027568915.1 Erythroxylum roraimae | reverse complement strand
GCAGAGCTCAGAATTCTCTTTGCACTCATCCTTAATTGGCTTTGGTCCGGCATCTCCAAGGGAAGTCATGCCCCTTTCTCCCAAAATTGAGCATTTGAACTTATCAAGCAAGAAACTCGAAATGCGAGCGAATTAACTGAATAAAACATCAAATCCGCAAGGAAATAAGTCAAAATCTATCCGATTCATTCCACAAATATCTATGCAAATTTGACTTATCACTCTAATCATCTACCCTTGCGATGAAAGACAATTTGCATTCTCCGGTTGCTTCTAAAAGTTTCTTCACCCTATAAAATATCTGAAATTGAAATTATGAACTAACAGATTTTGGTAATTTCTAGCTATTCTGGAAAGAAAAAAAAAAGGAACTAAGACATTGGGTTGACTTAATTAATAATTATGATCAACACATAATCAATAGCAATTTATTTCATTTATTATGTAAGTTTAGCCATTGGAAATTGGAAGGTCAAAAGTCTGTAAAAGAAGAAGGAAGCGGCAAATTTCAGACAAGAAAAGCACAGTTGTCAAATGAATGTTAAAAAGGACAGTAATGAATTGACACATTCATAATGTGATTAACCTAATGTGGCACCATATATGATGGCCCGATCATATCAATGAACAGTTTAAAATGTTGTAATTCTTACTGTTTCGCTAAGTTGTGTCATTATAAAAACTTCTATGTACCATTGTCTTTGGTCAAACTAATCAGTTAAATGCGTTGAACAAAAAGGGAAAAATGTCTGTATTAGTTCATCATTAACTTTCGCTGTGATTATATATTAGAATTTTAGTTACATGTTATAATGAGGATGAATGAACCATAAGATTCAATTGGTTTAGTTTATTCGATACTCATGTTCCTTTTTACTCCAACACCATATGTGCCAACGTAATTCATTAAGTAGTACATATTTTCCAATTTCACTCAAGTTCTTCGTCTTGTCTTCTGAATGCTTCCTGATTTTATTTGAGCTATGTGCAGCTACATATTTGAATTGATTTGATGAGAAAATGATAACTTATTGCATGGAATTACTTTTTATTTAATTTTTGAGCATCAAAACTGAAGTTTGTAATTCCCATATTTGTAAAGAAACGAAAAGGAACTAAAGAAAAACATTGCACTCAAGTTTTGTTTTATCTTTTTCTGAGCATGCTCTTGAACTATCAAACTTTGATGCATGCATGGATGACTTTCTGGTGTGAAAGCCGCAATATACAATATAAACAAGAAAGTTTAGTTCAGCCATTGAACCAACCCTAGTGTTTAATTAAAAGGGAATGTCTCCACACTTTCAAAAGCTTAGTAAATTTATAACTTCAGCTACCTTTCAAGCTAAAATGATTCAATATTTGTATAGGAAAAGGTCCCAGTCATGAAGTAAAATCCAGATATAGCAACAATAGTTTAAGACTTTGAATATTACCATACTATCAATCGTTATATATGAAGCAATCATTATTAGTACCCTTGGGGCTATCAATCTATAGTCGTTGGTGACGGGCAAAGTACCCTTGGGGCTCAACCATATGTATTATAATAACTAATATGCACACTACTTGTCTTGTTGCGAGTCTGTCTGTGAAGACTGGATCAAATCAGATCTGCGAGAGCAAAAAGCCATACACCAAAAGACATACTCGTTAATTAATTATCTAATTGACAGCAAATGTCCATACTTAGTTATTCTTTTATTATGTAATTATTATTAAATCCTATGACGGCCATGACTAAAATTATATATATAAAAAAGGATTTTGTGAATTTTATGAAAATAGAGTGATATATTAATAAAAAAAAAGGAACACATTCTTATGTTGCAACCTCCTAATCTTAAAGTCTAAATTTGGTATGACCAATAAAAGTCTAGATTTCATAAAGATTATCTCAAATTTTGTTCCCGATGAGGATTGAAATTACGTTGTATCTTTATCGTCCATTAATTGAAAACAGTTGATTAGAATGCGCCGAGTTTATTAAAAAAGAAAAAGGTTAATGGTATCAACTTCTCGTGCGGTTCACCGGTTTTACCAATAAAACCTTTATATGCGTTAAAATTTGGGTAATTATTTATGATGGAGCTAGGGATTGAAACACCTCAACACTACCCAGTCCTGAAATAATGCAGAAAATGGTGCTTCCAGTTGCAGATGTCAAAGAGGAAAGGAGAGCTTTCCAAACGCCGCAGAAGATGAAGATAGTGTGGTTGTTTAGAAATAAAATGAGTTATGGGTATGGGTCACGAATAGTTATTGGAGTCCAGATCCTCTGTCCAATATTATGGTGTCTTATTGTGTCCAATAAATCTCAGCCATTTATTTATGTGAGACCGCATAGGTCTTGCGTGGGTCCCGTAAAATTAATGGCTGAGATTTCATGAGACAGAATAAGACAGAGTAAAACTGGACAGAAGATCTGATTTCATTGGGCATAAGTTACCACTTTGGATGCTCTATCTAAAATAACTCTGTCTAATCCTATCCGATGTTCAAAATGATACAATGAGTTATGAGTAGAGGTCATGGGTCATGGATAGTTATAGGGTATAAGTTACCAATTTGGATGCTCTCTCCAAAACAACTCTGTCTAACCCTATCCAACAGAATTGTTTTAGACAGAGGACCGAACTCATAAGTTACAGGTTAGGTGTATTTTTCCACGTAAATGCATAGTTGTCTTTTAAATTTTTACCTAAAAAGTTGACGTCATAGGTAAAAATGATTATGTTAGTTAATTGTCAATAAAATACGAAAAAATATAATATTAACTAAGTTATTATGATTATAAAAAGTTACTGACTTAATTAAAAAGTTTGACAATAAATCGAAAAATCTTTTAAAACTTGATAATTTAAAATCTATTTTTCCTTTTTAAGAAAGTAAATGTTGTTAACTTTTAGTGCGGTTCACCAATTTTACTAAAACCTTTTGTGTTAAAGATTTAGTAAGGAAGTGGACTCCCTCGAGGTCATTAATCTTCTTTCGTCTTCCCGTTTTAATCTGACTGAGTTTTCTTTTTTGGTGTCAGGTATTCGGGACTTGTTTCGTCGTGCCTGGGACGTACAATTGGTCCATACGCCTCGAGAAGGGAACCGCTGTGCGGATCATTTGGCATCTCTAACCTCGGTCGCAGCGCCGGGCCTTCATTTCCTGCGGGAGCCTCCCTGGAGCCTTTTGGATGCTCTCCTCCGCGACAAGCAAGGAACCCTTTACATTAGATCCCTTCGTAGGGGATTAGATTATCGGATCAGCTAGTCTCCTTGTTTTTTTCCCGTGTAAAAAAAAAAAAGATTTAGTAAGGAGTCCTCATAATTATTTAAACTTTCTCTAAAATCAATACAAACCTGAGAAACTTTTTTTTTCCCCGAGAATAACGAGAACATAAGGATGTGAATGTGAGTTAGTAAATTAGTATATGTCAAATAGAATTAATTATTAATTTATTAATATATAATATTAATTAATTTATTCAAATTATTATATTTATTAATTATTAATTATATATTTATTATTTTAAGATAATAAATGAAATCTTTCACTAAATTTTATTTATTCTATAATCATAGTGATAAATAAAATGATCAATCTTTATTTTTTACTTATATTTTTATAAATAATCAATAATGAATTTGATTTATTATTATCAAATAAAAATAAAAATTATATATTAAATATTATTGTCCTATTTGATATAAGTAATAATATCTTAATATGATAAATAAATTAAATATAAAATTTAACTTATTAATTTTTATTGTTAATCAATAACTATTGACTATTTTTCTTATGGTAGTATTATAATTAACTACTTTTTCTCTTACATAAGTTTGATGGAATTAGTGATAGAACTGATTAATGAATAATGTTTTCCTAATCAGCTGTTTAGACTCAACACTAATTATGAATACCTATTAATAATAATGTTTATAAATTTACATTTTTATAAATATACTAAATAAATTATTTATAAGTAAAAATATATATTGTATTATTATAAATTACTATAACATATTATTCTTTTTATTTATTAGTATTATTATATAATAAAATAAAATTATAATAAAAACAATTATTTTACTATTATTTAGAATTGATTAACATGTTATTAATTATTAATGGACTATGATCAATTTGTGTTATTAATTATCAATAAAATAAATCAATATTATATACTATAATATTTATTTATATTTTTATATAAGGTAATAATATGTAAATACAATTTAAAAATAAAATAAAATATTTATAAGAATATAGATTATAAATAAAAATTAGAAATTGATCATCTTATATGTCATTAATTATGATATAATAAGTAAAAATTTAATGAAATACTTACTTTAATGTCAAATTAAACTAATAAATAAATGAATTCGTATTACATATTAATTCATATATTTATTATTTGAATTTTATAGTAACTATTATTGATAGGAAATTATTTACAAATTAATTCATATTTTATAAATTTACTAAATAAATTATTAAAAAATAATATAATAATAATTATTAAAAGTTATTTCTAAAATAATAAATAAAATAAATTCTATGTATAATTATAAATTATTGTAATATATCAGTCATCTTATAATATATTAATAAAATAATGAAAAGGGATTTTAAGGAATTTTGAGTAAGTACAAAGGCTTCCCATGAAATTCTTTAAAATACTAAAATTTTGATAAAATTAATAAAACTATAATAAAATTTGTAAAATATATTTTATTCTAATAAAAAAGTAACATGAAATCTAAAGAGCCTGATAGCACATGCATAATTCAATATCACAAAATGTGCCATTGCTTACGATTTTCATGCTTTGTTCTTCATAATAAGAAAGGCATTGGATCAGAGACTTCGTGTCCTACATAGCAAAGTAAGATTTTGAAATTTTGATGAAAATAATTTCAAAAAAATATTAGCATCGGCTAGAAGGCCACTGCTAAAAATGGCATGGCGATGGCTTGAAGTTTCTAGTATCCAAAATACACGCATGATTAGAGCCGGTTTTCGCATCATTTTTCCGAATCAGGCTTTTCTATAGACTGCTCGTCTACCTCCCTAAAACACCAATAATTGAGATACTCGAAATATCATTGCATTGTGCAAGAGACCCACGTGTTTTATCAGGTCTTTTCCCCCGGTGATTAATCATCATGTTCTTCTAGATAGCTTCACAACGTGAGCAAACTTCACACATAATATTTCCGTTAAAATGAAATTTGGCAAGTTTAAAATAGTCTTATTGATATCATAAAACTGAATACCAATGCAGCGGAATGGTTCCATGTAATGGCATGAGATTCTCTGTCTCATTTTACCCGGTACCTTTTGTCCCAACAACATCCTAATCGTTTAAATTTCCTCTCTCTCTTAATTATTGTATGGTTGGGATGTTCTTGGAACAGAGGGTATTGGGTGAAATGGGACAGAAGATTTGAACCCCCGTGTAATAAGAGATGTATAGGAGGTTCGTAGGTCAGCGTAGCTTGAATTAACTAGAGACGAGCAGTGCATGGGGATGGGCGCCCTACACAGCCTAAAATATCATAGTCAAGCGAGAACATTCAACCACTATCAATTAAAGGAAAAATCTCAAATCATTCGTTAGATGTTTCATAAAATTAGTAGCTAGATTATAAGGTCGGCAGACCCGTGTGAGGCTAATTAATTAAGGATCGTATCCGAATCCACTAGAAGATGATCGTGGGTATAATATATACTTCATTCTGATGTAGAGGAGATTGCATGGTTGAGCTGCAATTATCATAAGTTCTTAGACAAGTGAACAGAACTTAATTGAACAATCTCAATTTCAGAGATTGGAGGATTTCAGAGATTGTCATCTTTAATAGTAAAACAAAATAGTTGGACCGCCCTAGTTTATTGTCTTGAAATTGGATTAGGTGACGAAGATCAATGTTAAATTGTTCGAGCATTTGAGTATTCCTTGTGTGCTATTGCACCAACGTGGTCATATGGCATAGACAGATCATATTATAGATCCAGGCATGTTAATAATGTGTCGACCAATGATCAAATTTATTCTTGGACGTACGCCACATGTCCATGATCAAGATTACTAACCCAATCTTGTTCCCTCTTTCTCTCAATCATTCCCAATGTCGTTCGTTATTAAACAAATCAGAAGTTGATCGGCATCTTAAATATCAGCTATAAGTTGGCAATAAGATAATAAAATTAGTTGTGGTCTAAGTATATTTGAATAGTAGTTACAACCCCATCGTAAGAAAAGCTTTTTAGAGTTCCAATTCATCTCCTCAAAGCTTAAATACAAGAAGAGTACTAGAAAATACAAAGACGGAAATGTTAGACAATATGGCCCTTGTTTGTCTTCTTATTAGCTTGTAGGGTATCGAAATATAGATTCACATTCTCAATATTTGAGGAGAATCTCTCGAGTGATACGTTCTCGTTTATTATGGATATTGCCTAGATACTGTGCGATTTTCTTCACCTATTTTTCTACCCTCATTTCCATTTTGTGTTTAGATTATTCTTTATATGTAGAGATCAGCTCTTCTTCGGGGGCGTAATAAAAATAGCAATGTATGTGTATAACAAGGAAATATGGTGACCTTATTAGGTTGGGCCCATCAAAGATGTGATTTTCTTAGATTAACTAGCATATCTTATGTTGAAAGTTTCCACTTTAAATAGAAACATATAGAACGTAGTGTAAGAGCAAAAGATAGAGAAGAGGGCTTGGCGAATGCTTTGAACGTTGAACATGGAACACAATTCATCCATTTCTCAAGTAGACCTGTACAATACCGATGAGCTGTTCCAATTGTCGTGTATTCCATGGCAACAACAGAGAATCTCGGGAGATAAAGATCTGCTCATAACACCTTCCGCCTATGGCAGTGATTTAACAAACACATCCCAACTTAGACAACGGCGTAAATCTTCCATGGCCTCAGGTGTCGACAACCAAAACTCTAGCGACAGGAAGAAGAAAAAAATCATACACAGAGATATTGAGAGGCAGCGAAGGCAAGAAATGGCTGCCCTTTACGTGAACCTTCGATCCCTTCTTCCCTTTGAATATCTCAAGGTCCTTACCTTCTCCTATTTGATAATTATCAATCTGGAAACTCTTACTTTCACTTGTCTACAGTACAAGAGCTCATTTTCTGCATGTTTTTGCTGATTTTCAGGGAAAAAGATCAATATCTGATCAAATTCAAGAGGCAGTCAAATACATAAAACATTTGGAGCACAAAATTAAAGAACTGAGCGATAAGAAAGGTGAGCTAAGGATATTGTCCAGCAACTCCTATATACCAACTTATTCTGGTTCTACACTTGAAAGCTCTGAAAGCCGCGAGAGGGATAGCTTGACAGTTGAACCTTGTTTAGTTGGCGTGGAGGTTGTCATCAATACCGCTTTTATAAATGGGCTTCCTCTTTCAAGAGTTATCGAACTTATTCTTGCAGAAAAGCTCAGTATTGTTAGCTGTATTTCCAGTAAAGTAAGTCAAAGGATGATTCACGCTATTACAGCTGAGGTAAAATTCAAGCAATTCTTGATTCTACTTAGGGTTTCTTTTGCTGTTTCCTTTTTTTTTCTATTTCTTTTTTCTGCGTAAAATAAAAACTAAACACTTTAATTTCTTTACTATCGAACAGCTTAATCTTACATAGAAAGAGTGCATGCAGGTCAATGATGGAAGATGCATCAATGTGTTTGATCTGCAACAGAAGCTAACAGATTCTATCAGTTCGCCTGCCATTATGGATTAGTCGTTCACTCGCCTGTAGATCTTTTTACTGCCCAGCGAAACTAGATGCATGTTTTTCCTCTTCCAAGCATCTCAGGTTGGTTGAGGACTGTTCAAAATTTAGGCGACTGCATACTTATTCAGATATGGATTTTCTCTTCTTTTTTTTTTTTCATAGTTGTATAACATTCACATGTGCAAATTGCTTTAACCATTGAAATTTAGTTAATTATGTAGAAATTCAGTCATCATTCGGTTAACTAGTCTTATTAGCACATGCATATGATCAGTAAGTATTCGACCTTGGTTTTTCTTTTGATCTCTAACACAAACAATGATAGGAGGGTTGATGGTACTGAATATGTAGCTAATGAATGCTGATCGTGGATGAAGTGTATCTACTTCTCTCCTTTGTTGAACAGCCTTTGTATTCTGCCTAAATATGCCAATGAATTCCAGCTTAATTATTTCAACATGATTCTTGTTTAATTTCCTTTTATCGTATGTTGGTGGCTCTGTGTTGTTACTCTAGTTTGACAATGATCTGGATCATCAACTTTTTTAGTTTACTTTTGCTTTTTTTTTTCACCTAATTAAATATTCTCAACCTCCACGGAGTGAAGAACATCAATGGTTACTTTACTTGTACACTTAACATAACCCTAAACCAGGTAAACAACTAAAAATTTACAGAATTGCAGTCAGACAGATGTTAAGACTCTGAATTCAATCAAAAGATCATCTTTCTCCTTTTGTTTACCTACTTTCACTCGTTGGAATAAATTAGTAATTGGATTATGCCCTAGCTTCTTGAAAGGTTTACATACTTCTATTTACGAGAATGTAGATCAGCAATAGGTTGTGCATAGTTTTTACTATAATCAAGCAATAAATATAGAAAGAGAAATTGTATCTCAAATTTGGATCATCAACATTATTTCCACACCATCAACCTAGCCAAGCAAGTCACTTTTTGGAGGTGTTTGGCAAACAATTTATCAGTTGTTTTTTAGCTTATTGACTAAAAGTTAATTTTTGACCATCTTAAAAAATTATTGATGTGTTTGGTGAATAGCTTATTGGTTAGTTTATTTAACCTCAATAAGTTGATTTCTAAAAGTTTCATAAGAGGAGCTTTTTGAATGATCAACCAAAATTTAATAGGTAAAAAACCAATTATACCCTCTCTTTTTTTATAATTTTTGAATTATGATATATATATCGTATCTGTGTCATACTATAATTATAGATATTTTTAACTTATTAAATAATAAAATTCATATATATTATATAAAAAATACTAAGATGATGTAGCTCGCTACATCATTCATATGAATAAAGAATTTAACGTTGGATTATTATTATTATTATTATAGTTATAAACTTAATTTTTGTAAAATTAAATATCTAAAATGTAAATTCTTATAAGAATATTCAACAAAATACTAAGAAATATAATATTCAAGCCTTTATATTTTTTTTAAATCATGCTCTCATAAGTCATTTTACACATCAACAGTTAATACTAAACAGTTAATTTTATCAAACATGTTTAATCAACAACTGATGTTATCTGTTGGTCAAATCAACTGATATAATCAGCTAATCGCTGATAGAATCAGCTAACAACTAATACAATCCGCTGTTTACCAAATATGGCCAAGTTTTTGTGGATTCACAGGTCCTAGGGATTAAGTTGAGTTGTTAAGGATCCAATAAAGGGAACCAGCTGCCTTAACCACCTTATGGCTATTATTTGTTGTCATGTGCATAATAATATCGTAACCGTGTCTATCGACATCCTTTCTGATAGTTTGCATGTTTAATTTCCATCCTCATGGAGATAGCCGCAGGATTAAGTTGGTGGCACGTCTATGCATGTTCCGTTGCCGGCTCAAGCTCAAACAATAGCATCGCCAATCTAAATGCTCCATCACTGCCATAGGTACCCCTTTTGCCTTTACAGCTACTCCTATGAGATTGATTAGGTGGCCAAATAAAATACTATTTCAACATTAATTTACCATATATATGTATGTATGTATGTATGACATTTAACATAATATAGTAGGACATGTTATCATAATATTACGTGACATATTATGTCATGTTAGTGGACTATACAACTTCTTCAATGTTCCCTTTCCTTTTATCGGTTATATCCCAACTTCTTCGATATAGCTCTCGGACTTCAACTTTCCTCTTGAATTAAATACACTAATAAAATCTTCTTCTTCAGTGACTTCTACCTCGAGAATTTGAACTTCAGCTTCTAGAATTAAGTAAATTAATATAATTATCTTCTTCTTCTTCTTCCCCTCCTCCTTTCCTTACCACAACTTAGAAATAAAGTGACTAAAGTCACTATGGGGTAAGAATGGCACTCGATTGGAAAACCTTCTAGGCTGAGTATATGGAGGAAAACTTCGATTCTTCTCATGCCAAGCTTTAGACTTCCGAACTTGAACTCTACAAGTAATTAAATATATGCACAAAGTTATCTTCAGGTTACACAAACACAGACTAAATGAAGATACATTGAAGGATGTACCAGCAGAGTTTAATTTACATACAAATTCAAAACAAAACAAAATGCTCCTAAGCTTAGATCAGAAGTACGGTAGAGATGAAATCGTAAATGCTTCAAAGAATAGCAAAAGTGAAGATTGTTCCATACTAGGAAAGTTATTTGGGCTTCTGTTTGCTTTTCTGAACTAAAAATATGGGCAGAATTCGTCTGAAACTGTCATTATAACATCCTAATATGGAACATAACATCCTGCGATGCTTCTAAGGATTTTGGCATAAAGACGGCATGAGATGATAGCATAAAATTATAAAACTCAAACAACTTTTTAGGCCTATCAGGCTTGCCCGGAAAAATATCAAGTCTTACACCAACAAGCTCTCCTCTCGCTAAAAACTGAACAATTCCTTCTCATCTATAATAGCACCTCTTCGCACATTAACGATCACTCCTTCCTTTCATAATGTCAATAATATCCTTATTCGCCGCATGGCGATTCTGGTCATTTGGTTCACAGTAAACAACTAATATGTCACTGTGGGCCGAAAGATTGCCAATAATTTCAAAGCAAGAAAAAGGAAGTGATGGTTTCGTCTTCCTGGAATTGTAGCCAATGCTACACCTAAAGGCACTCGGTCTTTTGCCCACTTCGAGTCATTACTCTCAAGTCCCAATATCCAATATCCCAACTCTTTTAGCTCCGAGATGAAAAAAAAAAGATGTTGACTGATAGTAATCAACTTACCAAGTTACTTGGAACCACCACATGTATCACAAAAAGCTCAGACCTTTTGGTATAAAT
>JAOSBL010000211.1:28202020-28218871 GCA_027568915.1 Erythroxylum roraimae | reverse complement strand
TGGTTTCGTCTTCCTGGAATTGTAGCCAATGCTACACCTAAAGGCACTCGGTCTTTTGCGAGTCCAGATTCTTTGTCAAATATTATGGTGTCTTATTGTGTCCAATAAATCTCAGCCATTTATTTATGTAGATCCCGCATGGGGCCCGCGTGGGTCCCACAAAATAAATGACTGAGATTCCATGAGACAGAATAAGACAGAGTAAAACTGGACAGAGGATCTGGACTCATCTTTTGCCCACTTCGAGTCATTACTCTCAAGTCCCAATATCCCAACTCTTTTAGCTCCGAGATGAAAAAAAAAGATGTTGACTGATAGTAATCAACTTACCAAGTTGACCACCACATGTATCACAAAAAGCTCAGACCTTTTGGTATAAATCAATCAAACTTTTGAAATGCGCGAGAAAAAGATCGAACCATGAGTCCAAGTGGATAATCGTCTTTAACAAGCCACGACCCATACCGAACATATCGGTCACTTGCCAACACTCTCCTCAGGACACCAATTAATAATGCCGCAACATAATCAGCAATAATCTCAAAGAAGGTAGAACTTGAATTGGTCAAGCGGTTCCTTATTTCTAACATTCAAGAAGGTCGATGTGGTTAAGTCTAGCGTTATGCAAACGGTAAGTTGGAGAGAAGGGAGGCAAGAGATGATCTCTAGTGACCAGTGCCTGGTCAATGCATAGGACAGCGAAGACTGAGTCAATAAAAGCTTGAATTTGGTCGAGGTTATTGTCAAGGTCGAGGCTGCAAAAGTGATGGTGCAATGCAAGTGACGGTGATCGGGAAGTTGATGGACGACAAGCAATAGAGACTTGGGTTTTGTTAGGTAACATGCTTGGCCATGAAATTTTTTTTTTTAACCTCTAAGGTAAAGTTGAAATATTATACAGTACAATATTAATATGGGTTAATGTGGGATACCATTACAAATAATTTTAAATATTATAAATAATTTATCTATTTTATATAATTAAAATTTAAATCTTTATTATAAAATTTATTTTTTAGAGGATACGAAGTTTCTTAAAAAATATTAACGTTAATGTTAATATTAAATAGTCAAATAATTTTTTATTTATTAGTTGTTAATATTAAATAGTTAAATCATTTTTATTTATTTAATAACAAAATTATATTGAAAAAACTAAAATTACTTCATATGTTATAAAAACAGGGATAAATTTTAAAAATTTTAGTTAAATAAAATTAATTACATTTTAAAACAAAAATTAAAATAAAAAATAGAGTAGACCTTCAATAATTAACTCATGTTTTATTATATTTATTTATTAACGTAAATTAAGTCTACATATATATGTTATATATATATATATATATATAGTAAATACATATTGACAAATAAATATGGAAAACAAAAAAAATATTTAATGCATGAAGGCAGCCAATAAGCATGAGTTTTAATCAAAGTTATAGCTTGTACTAATTTTGCTCCTAGCTAGTATAGCATATCACTCATACCTATTAATATTGGATACTATTTTGGATTATTTTTTAAAACTTTAAAATAGCTTCTCAATTTTTATATAATTAAAATTTGGTCTCTATTATATTTAAAATTTAAAAAATTTTGAAATTTGATTCGGTAACTCAATTCATTAAAATTACATAAAAGTATTTTATTTTTAGATATAATAACTATATTTTAATATAAATATATTTTTAATTTATAATATTGATGTGGTGTTTATGATATTTTAGTGTAATACTCAATATGACAGGTATAACCTAGTTCTTCAGTATAACTTGGTATATTAATCTAGCGCTTTATACCAATTTTTACTAGTATAGTACAAAATTCATAAAATCTTTCTAAGGTTCTTAATCAATAATTTTATTTAATTTGTAATTTCCAAATTGGATTTGTTTTTTATATATAAAAATGGTTAGTAAAAATAATGAATCTTAACTAAAAAATACTATCATATGTAAATAATCATAAATTGCATTATTATTAGAAAAGAGTCAAAAGATAAGGATCTCATCTTTCAAATCTTAAAACTAAAAAATTTTACACCTATATATTAAAATTTTGATCAAATAAGTTTTTAACGTTTATTCAGAGGAACAATTAATATAATGTAAAAGGTCTTATAATGCTTAAGTAAAGATTTATATTACAAAAATATAATTTAATTCTTGTTTGATTGAATTATTAATTGAAATTACTAAATTATTATTATTTCTATTTTAATATTATAAAATAGTATATTTTCTTTATTTAATAGATTATTGATAAATTCCTAAGAAAAGTACGATGTAAGCTTCCATGGCTGAATAAAGTCCATTTTCTTTTATCTGAAGTTTAAGTCACTCGTATAGTAACTATTTTGATGTCTAATTATGACAACTACATTTATAGACTTAATCATACTTAACGAATAAGATCAATCAATATACGATTCACGTGTAGAAGTAAAGTTCAAATTAAAGATTAAATAAACTTTCTAGTTTTAAATCTAAAATTTATTAGAATAGTTAGAGTCCAACTATAGTTCTTGATGGTTTGCCTATAAAAGAGAGATATCTCAAGATAAGTTTGCCTAACTATTCTCACTGAACTTACTTAGATATTTTCTAAATACTTAGCATCCCCAACTCCCAGTAACTCACTGTAAGAGAGAAGTTTAAGATCCAAGAGTATTCTTTTTATAGTTCTCTAACACAAATAAAAAATTATAGGCCCAAAAACCTAAAGTTCATGAGAAGTCTCCTTAGTCCTTACCTCCCCACTATACAAAAAAATATACAAGTTAAAATGTTTCAAGAAAGTCTATGAGAAGTCTTCTTATCTCCTTGACATAAATTAAAAAAATACAAGTTGAAAAGTTACGTAGTTAAGAAATCTCCTTAACTCCCTATCATAAAAGAAAATTTTAAAAGTTGGAAGGCCTCAAGTCCAGTAGAAGTTTCTTTAGTTCTCTTGTGTAAAATAATAATATATAGTCTTGAAGGCCTTGAATCCAGAAAAACTTTATTTAGCTCATTTGTCTAGATTAAAGAACTCTAGGTTGAAAGGCCTCAAATTTAATAAAAGTTTTCTTATCTCCCTGGTCAAAATTAAAACATACAATTTGAAGGTCTTAAGTCTAAAAATAAATTTTACAAGCTCAAAAGCCTCAAGATGGAAAAGGACTTTGACTTGATATGTGTTTTTCCTACTTTTAAGTTGACCCTGATACTAATATAATATCCATTACTAAGAAAACTGCATCTATTGTTAGTAAGCAATACAATGGTTAGAGGAGTAAATCCCTTAAAGAACCAAAGTGGATCTAGAATACCCTAAAAAACACTAACTATCCTAAAAACAATTAAAAGAGGATAGTGACCAATATCAATAACAATATAATATAAATCATAATTAAGAGAATATGTAATGAATAAAAGAAAAAGAGAGAATTCAATCTTAAATCAATGATTAGATAAGTACTTATCATAGTATAAACCTTGATTTTATAATTTGATTAATTTAAAGCGGATGTATTATTTAGACGGGAAATTTTTTGTAGACGCTAAAATCAAAGTCTCTTGAGTCTTAACCATTTACTCTCCAGATGGTTAACTTTTATCACTACTAAAGTAACACTCCCTTGAATGCATTAAGACATGTAAAATTCTATAAAAAGTTTCACCGTAACTTCAAATAGATTATGTTGTTCTATCTTTGGCACTCAATTCAACCCCTTCTACTTAATTTTTGGTCCACCAAAAATTAAGTTCTCTCAAGGCTTCCACAAGTGAATTTAGATTATATTTAATTTTTAGCATAGCTAACTCTATATTATGATCAATCAATGATAACTCACATAAATATATCTAACTCGTAAATCAAAATAAATAAATCAATTTAAGAATAAATTCTAGGATTTTTTTTACCTAAATATATAAAATATCTAGCCATTGATCATGTTTAAAACAATGAAAAGAAGAAAAAAAATCATCATAGAAATATTTCTAGATGAAAATCATGATGAGGTTGACAATTTGATATATTGACATGAGTACAAATCTTGATTCTCCAATGAAAATAGTTTAGATTTAACCTCCTAAGATTTTGAAAGCTTCTTGATGGCTAACCCTCATCTTTGAAGAGCAAAAGATGGGTAAAGTATATAAAGTCTTCAAAACTCAGGGTTTTCATATAGGTTTAACGTCCTTAGAGTCATGAATCCTCCTGCTTTCTCTGAGAGAGAGACATAATCTGTAGCACGCACGTGCCCTTAAACTATGAATCTTCTTATTTTTCTTGTGAAATTTACAAAGTCTATAGTGCAATTGTGGCTTAAATCTTATTATTCTTTGATGTTTTTAACATTAATGGTCTTTGTCCAGGCTTTGTTCTAAGTTATATTTCTTCCTGACTTGATTTACATTAGTTATGGGTTGAGATATGGGTTTGAGCTAAAACATACTTTTTCAAGAATTATAATTCTCTCCATGTGTTTGCTTGAAATATTCCAATTCTTGATAAATATCATCTTAAGGTCAAATATGCATAATTACTTGAAAATATATGAAAAACTAAGTTAAACAAGGCAATTGTTATGAAAACCAAGCAAAATACTTAAGAAAATATGTTCATATTTTATGTATATCAAAACTTCTTAAATTCAAGGCTAAGAAACTTAATAATGCAATAAAGCTAGACTTTATAAGCCTATCACATTTAATGAAATTTCTTATGAAATTTTACAAGCAAGAGAGTTTAACTCTTTAAGTCTTATCATCTTCATTTTTTTCCAAAGTTAACATGGTAAGAGGGTTAGGCTCTATAAACCTAATAAATTTATTAAAAAGTTATCATAAATTTTAATAAACCGTTTTAAGTTTACTAAAATTAAACTTATAATGAAGTCAAGTTTATTACGTCATATTATATATATATATATATCAATTCTAAAGCAAAGTACACTTTAAAATATCCAAATATCGGAATTGAAATTTTGATTATATGAAATAAAATAGGGTTTAACACACTAAAACATGTATACACTTACACCCTTACATATATAAGGAGAAAATTAAAAAGAAAAAGAGATGAGGGGCTTACAAAGAGTGGTGCTTTTAAAAGCTATAAAGTTTTCATCCTCAAGTATGGGAGACTCCTATCTTATGGGATGACTTCATTATCTCCATTAATAGTATAGAACTTATTAAGCTTCTTAATTTGATTTGGCTCATTCTCAATGTAAGTATCAATAATTTTCGAATCTGCGAAAGTAAGTTTGTAACTTCTTTAGTGTAACCTTCTTATATGCCTTGAACCCTAACATGGTTTTGTTAATGAGATTATCAAAATTCTAACTATTGAAATACTTAGACTTATGATAGTTATAGATGATATCAAACTTAAAATCATCGTCTTATAATGTCTGCTTTTGTAATTGCAACTTAACCTTTAGGCTTTCCACCTCATCGTTTAAGGTTAGGGCATTTGATCAGTAGTTCCTTAGTAACCTCCTTTCCTTTTGAAAGGACTTTGAGATTTCTGTAGCCTTTCAAAGTTACAGCCTCAACCTCGTCTTATCATTGATAACCTTTTTAACTTCACAGTATACCTTCTCATAACCCATGATTATAAAAGAGATAACTTGAGAGGTGAAAACATATAAAAGAGACAACTTCATGCCTAAAAGGAATTGATAGAAGCTTAATATGTTAAGTAAACTTACTCCGGTGAGATTCTTATTAGCGAACATATAACTTGGCATCCATCTCCACCAGGCTCTAACTATTCATGAGATTCAATATCTCATTGATCATCTCAATCTTGCTTCTAGTCTTGTTGAAAACATTGTCAATCATCAAGTTGAAGTTAGAGAAGAAATGATCTTTCTACCTAATAAATTTTTTATGCTAAGTTATAAAAAGAAACTTAGAAAATATAATACACCCCTAGCAAAGCATAGTTTGGGCTTGGATTACTAAACAAAGCTTCAGTCTCTTTGATCAAGTGTAAAGTTCAAAGATCCATTTGTATAATAATTATTTTGAGGCTTGACTATGACAGACTCACTAATAAACTTCAAGGATACTTAACAGATAAATTCATCAATATATACAAGTAGAAGTAGATTACTAATCAAAGACCAATTGAGATAGAACTCAACTCTATTGGCATAATTATAATCTAACTATACTTCTTGAATTATTGCCTATAAAAAAAAGGACACTCTAAAATAAGTTTTATAGCCACTATATTTAAGCTTAATTGTACTTTTTTCTATATACTTAACACCATCATTTTGTTGAAAAATTAAGGCATAACCGATCTTGCATGTAGTAGAATAAGAATGGAACTTTTTTGTTTGATTTTGCAAGACAGTGTTACTTTAAATTCTATACCATAATTAACATATAAACATAAATCATATCTTATTATGTACATTGATCATTTTATTGTTGTTTCCCTTGAATTGTTTCTCAAATTGGCTCATTACAACTATTGTAACTACACACTTGTCCAACCTCTAATAGTATATACATGAATAAATAGAGAAAACTCTATAAGTGGTATAAAGAAGGTTATGCAAGAGTTGTTAGCCCCTTTAAAGACTAAGCTTATTTATAATATGTTTAGATCTTTTAGAAATTGAAATAAATAAAATTTTAAAATCAATAATTAGAATTACAATTAATTATAGATAAATACTAATTAGGCTCAAATAAAATCGAACATCTCCTATTAGTAATTATTAATGAAACATCTTATAATTAATCTTAAAATTTCTAAAACTATACATTCAAGTACAACTTGATTAAATTATCTTTTTATGTTATTAAACAGTCTTTATGTGTGATGCATTAAGTTAATAATATGTTGACAATGAATATAAATTTTAACCCTATATTGTATTTTGGTTTATATAAATTAAAATCCTTTAATTTATCTTTAATTATCTAATTAAATAATTTATATCTATAGATCAAGATTGACATCCAGCAATGCATCGTAATCATCTAAATATTAGGAATATTAAAGTAAATTTCATTAATCTTTTTGTGCATGATTTTCAGATAATTCAATCATTTCATCACACAATGTTCCTACTAGACATAAAGTTGAGATTAATGTCTACCATATTTGGGTCTAATTAAGTTACTTCTACACCATTCGTAATTGATTAAATGAATAAAATTAAAAAATATTTTCAAAGTATCATTCCTTTCTAGCTAAGGATTTTCTTAATCAATACTAATTGAGAATAACGAAACATTCTCCCTAATCACTTTAAAATGATGAAATATATATCTATCACTCAACTATATCTATATAGTTCATGTTATATCTGATGACTAACAATTAAGATACCCTTTTGACAAAGATAGGTCATTAGTAATATCAAAATATTAAAATCCCTATAATAGACAATTTGGAGATCTTAATTAAAGGAATACTTATACAATCATCACAGTGAGAATTTCTATAGATGTACAAGTAATGTTTCAATTAGAATTCTTATACGGGGTCAATTTAGTGAACTTGTTCTCTAACAAGCACTTACACCATTGTTTAAGTGTCTCTATTCTTTAGGATATAAGATCAACTACATCCTTTATGAGGAAGAAAATATTATTTTCTAGTGATTTATACTTTATTACTATCCAATCTCAAAAGAACAATGACTAAGAACAGTTTAGAGATGATATATAAATGCAATATGAATCTTATAATTATGATCTCATCATAATTTTGAGATTCCTATTGCATCATAACTTTATTTGCAATGTATATTTATCTTATGGAATTTACCATATGCATCTAAATATGAATAAGTTAAAGAAAGACTTTAAATAATTATGTCACTAAAATCTAAACAATTGATTGACTATAGGTCATAAACAATTAATCTCCCACTTGTACTCAGCCAATCATTTAAGTATCTTGTACCATATCACCATATGACAATCATACTACTATTGGGATAATAGTTTAGTAAGAGAATCCTACAAGATTCTTTACAGTGAGTACTTTTTTAAATTCTACAACTTTTAGCTCAATTATCATTATAATTAGGAGAAACTACATAAACATATACTTAGATCTTTAATGAGACCTTTTTAAATCTTTAATGAGACCTTATCTCTTTTTCTCACTTAATGACTCTAGTGTTATACAATACATTATTGTTTGAGTAATGCAGTGAACTATACCAAGTTTATTAAAGAACTTCATGATCCAAATAATCATTTCTACTAAATAAAGAATATTTTATGGTTTGATTAGTAACTAATTCTATATTGGAACTTTTTCAACTCAAAATTAATATTGTTCTAAGTAAAATATATCTTAAAAAGGATTTATTTACACATTTAATATTCATATAATTTTGAACTTAATTATTAACTCATACATAGAATAATGAATATCTTTAATACTTCACAAGTATCAGATATCTTAAGTACCAACTATCTTTAGTACGTTGTCTATGTATTTGGACTATAATAGGAAAAAATATTATGTATCTACCTCTACAACTCTAATTTATAGAATTAAGATTTTACCTTTTAATATTCAATAAGAGTTGTTCTTAGACTATTATATGTTCAACAATTGAAAAAACGAATTATTGTTCTCTTTGTAAGCAATATGTCTTTACATACCTCCACTAACCTTCTTGCAAATATGATAAATTTATCATCATCCTCAACACAAACTCTTTGAATTCAATATGAAAGTGAATCTTTCAACATCTCATAATATTTCAACTATAAATTAAATGTATCAATAAAGGAACAAGTTCTGTTTGGATATACCGTTATGAGATTTGAACTTTTCAAACTTTATCTTACTCCTACTATATATCTTAAGAACCATTCTTCTATAATTTTTTCATCAAAATAAATATTTGTTCAATGGGGTTTGTAAGATTATATATAACCTTTTAGATATCTGATTACCTTCTATTATCCAATTAGCTCTAAACTTTTTAGATGATATATGCTTCAACTAAGCATCACTTTTGTAAAATCATTTACTTTGACTCTTCTAAAGTCTTGCCATTTAATATCTAATATGAAATCTTACTATTTGATTTAATTAGAACTATTAAAGGTAAGTTATTGTGCTAGTTATAACTATAGAAGAAATAAATATAGCATCATACAATATCATATTGCATTTTCCCCTTTACGCAAATTTATATTATTATGAAATTTAGTTATAGAGGTATTCATGATAGCATCTCATTTCGTATAGACAACCTATAATTTTTTAAAATGTTATCATACAACTTAATAAGGTAAGAAAGCTAGACTTTGTAACCTTTTCAAGTTCACTAAGGTTAAAGTTTGAACTTTGATTTAGAAATTAATCAAGACCTATTCGTAGGTCAAGTTTAATATTTCATTTTTAAAAGATAGATAAGTTAGATTAAACAATCCTACTAATAGGATGATTAATTTTCACTATTTTGATTTCTAATTCCCATTTGTTGAGTGCAAATTGAATTCAACCTAATGGACTTACTCATCTTTTATTATTAGGGAGTCTTGAGCATTCTTGGAGCTGATTATGAAGTAAAAAGTCATGAAATGGACAGATAAAGAAACAGATACAAGCTGGCAGATGTGTTGTTGACTATGCATGGGCACGTGCAAGGAAAAAGATTATCTGCAAAATCTGATTTGATATCAGATTCGATCCACCTAAGATGTTTATGATTTTGGGAATCAAGTTGTTGCCTTACTGATGGGGATCTGTAGCTTGAATATGTGGGGAGTGTATCTACTAAAGATTACGACAGGAGGGGAGAGAGAGGACATAGAAAATCATTAAAGAAGACATTCACTGTTCACGTTAGGCATAATTAGTAGTTTACATTTCTACATAGTTTTCTAGTCTTTAGGATTTTTCATATTTTTCTGGAAAAAGACCAAGAGTGGAGACTTTTTATTTTACTATTCTTCTGTTGGTTTTTATTTTTGCTATGAGTAGCTAAATCTTTCTTCTTGGTTGAAGAGAATTGCACTATCATTTAGTATATGTGAGATTTCTAAATAAAGTTTGTTTCATTGATGAATATTAAGTATCTTCCGAATTGGTTTTCAGGATTGAATTAATTGATTTCTAGGGTGCGCGACTAGGAATTGATTTGTTTAATTTATAGCTAGATTAGTAGGATTTGACGTTCAGATTTTCTAATCCAAAGTGGCAATTAGGATTACCATCTTTACGTTAGAGTTCGAAAATTCTAAGAAGATGCTTAACTTGATTAACTACATGTCGTACGTGTGTTGTCTTGTTCATTGGTTTCTTAGTTCTTAAAGTATTAATTGATTAAACTTAAGATCGTATCTAAGTTGTTAATTAGTAAGAATGTTTAGAATACATGTTTCTATTCATTTAATCTTAAGAGAAACATCACCCAATGAATGTTTTGTAGTGGACTGAATTTTATATCGAGGATCCATATTATTTTGATAACGTAGGTGACCCGAAACCAAGGTTTGTTTACTAAATTTCTAGATTTAATTATTTTTGTTAATTTTCTATTTATGCCATTTTTAATTTCTTAAATTTACGTGAATTACCCACAAATTTGTTTTAGTTTTGAACTCATATAATCTTTACCATTAAAATTCCTCATGGGAACGATCTCAACTCTTCACTAACTACAATTGTGATTGCTAGAGTTAGTATTAATTTGGTTGCAAGCGACAGCAGTACCAAATTTTGGTGCCATTGCTGGGGAATTTCTTGACAGTGTTTCTAATGATGTTTTTGATTTTGTTTTTGGTTTCGTTGCTCTTGGTTACCTTGTCTTCTGTTTGTTTTAGTTTCATAACTTTTTCTAATTTTTCGATCTTTTAGCGGCATGGCTTACTATCAGTATGCTTTTGATTCTAATTTTCATATTATCCTTGTTATGATGATGAGTTTCCATGTGTTGCTACTTCCAGGTTTGAACATCAAGTGGCAGATTTTACATCCATAGCTGCACAAGTACCGAGGGATTACCAACAAGCTAAGGTATGTAAAGTTTGCCCATTTTTGGGTTATCCTTTTTATACATGTCCTGTTTTGCAGGATACACAGTACATACTCGCTTCTCCACCGAGCTACTATCAAGAGCAGTCCTACTTCCATCCAGAGCCTCCACCTCCACCATCACCACCACAAGCTGATGAGATGTCTTTGGAGGAGATCGTAATGAGTTTGGCAACAAGCACTTTTCAATTCCAGCAGGAAATGAGGAGTAGCTTGAAGACCTTGGAAGATCAATTGAGCCACTTAGCAGATGTGGTACGGAGCATGGAAGCCCAAGTGTTTGCAAGTGTTCTTAGCCAACAAAAGAGTGATGCTGAGGAGATGTTCATTCCTTTAGAAAGTGAAGACCATTTGGAGAACCTAGAAGCAATAAAGGAAGAGAAAGCGGAGTTAGGAGAGGAAGAGGTTATAGTTTGAGAAAAGATGGAGGATGTGCAATCTCTTAAGGTAAGCAATGCAGTTCATATTATCACTAATAAAATTTCGTTTCCTTTCCCTGGTTGTTTACAACTAAAAGAAGAAGAAGAACAGGAAGAGCCACAAGAAGCGCAATTTTTAGGAGAGTTGTGGGCGAGCGAGCTGAAGACCGAAGGTGGCAAGCAAGATGTTGAGTCTTCACACCCATTGGCGATAGTCTTAAGAAGACCATTTTAGTGTGAGAAGGGCGATGCTCGAAAAGATGAGTGGATAATAGAGTATGATGGTGAAACGATGAAGTTCCACTCCTTAGAAGCCTCAAGGCATCCTGCTGATAAAAAGCCTACTTCGAGGGAAGGTGCTCCAGGCTCCTCACGGAGTTTGAGCATGCTTCCTGTTGGGCTTAAGCATCCATTCGATAATGGATGATGTACATATGTCAAGGGTCAAGATTATGACCTTAAATAAGCACTTGATGGGAGGCACTCCATCTGTATCCCTTTCTTTTGTGTGTTTTTCTCTTTTGTGCATATCTTTTGAGTGTTTGCTTTAAGTGTTTTACTTGTTTTCTTTGGTTTGTTTTGTTTATAGGCATTTGAAAAGGAAGATGCAATCTTTCACTTCAACACTGCTATCTGTGTTTTCAAAGCTACAATCATTCATTTCAAAGCTGCATATGGCATCTTTAATCTAAGGGAGTACTTCTGTTCCCATCCCTTACATAAAAAAGGAGAAAATAAAACAAAGAAAAGAAATAAAAGGCCTATCAAAAAGGCTATGCTTCTAAAAGCTATAAGGTTTTCATCTTCAAGGATAGGAAACTCCTATCCTATAGAATTTGTGACTTCATTGTCTCCATCAATAATGTAGAAATCATTAACCTATAGGATTAGCGACTTCATTGTCTCCATTAATAATGTAGAAATCATTAAGCTTCTTGATTTGATTTGGCTCAATCTTAACGAAAGTATCAACAATGTCAAAATCTATGAAAACAAGTATGTAACTTCTTCTATATAACCTTTTTATAAGCCTCAAACCTTTTTATAAGGAATAGGTTATTAAGAAGAATTTGATCTAAGTTTATATAAATAGTTTGTATGCGTTGAATCAAACAAGACTTATACTTAACATAAATGGCAAGAATACATAATTTGACAATCAAAACTATCCTTTATGCCTTATTGATCAAATCAACATAATGAGAATTATAAAGTTGCATACAAGTATATATGTATCCATTTGATTATGAATCATATGAAACTTATTAAGTTAAAGAATGAACAAATCAACCTTTGGTGAAAGGATGATGATGGTATTAAGTTGTTAAATTTGTACACATTATCTGTTGGAAGTAATAACAATTCATAAAAGGATGGGCACTTGTATTTTATTATATTTATTGATGAATTGATATGATATGGTATTGAAAATTTGATTTGAAATTTTAAAAAATTCAAAGTGTTTAAATTTTAAATAGAAATTAAGCATTAAAAATGTTGAATCACTTCAATTACTCATATGGTAAGATTTAAATTTTC
The DNA here is from genome assembly GCA_027568915.1 of Erythroxylum roraimae. Classification (NCBI taxonomy): domain Eukaryota; kingdom Viridiplantae; phylum Streptophyta; class Magnoliopsida; order Malpighiales; family Erythroxylaceae; genus Erythroxylum; species Erythroxylum roraimae. The sequence goes on along the minus strand of JAOSBL010000211.1, from coordinate 28,205,891 downwards.
TAGGTTATCTATAGGGATTTGGATTCTTTAATAGCTCCACAACCAAATTTCATAATGGTATAGATTTGTGTAAAGAACAAAATTCATTATGGGATATTGTATGCTATAATATATATTTCTTCTATAACTAAGCCTAGTATAATAACTTATCTTTAATAGTTTCAATTAAATATTTTATGTTTGATATAGAATGATAAGACTTTAAAAGAGTTGTAGTTAATGATTTTGGGATGTGATACTTAGTTAAAGCATAAATTATCCATTAAGTTTAGAACTAAATCATATAATAAAAGATTACAAGATATCTAAATGAGTTGGATATAATCTTACAAACCCCTTTAAACATGCTTTAATGCATACTTATAGAAAAATGTTCTCAAGATCAGTATTAAGTAAGATGAAGCTTGAAAAAAATTCAAATCTCATAACAGTACATCCAAATGGAACTAGTGTCTTTGTTGATACATTTGATGTATGATTTTGGATTTTCATGTCTACAAGAAGGTTAGTGAAAGTATAGTTTCACTCTTTAGTAGGAGTATATAGAGACATATTTCTTATTAAAAAATCATATGTTCAATTGTTAAAGATATGATAGTGCAAGAACAACTCTTATAAGATATGAAAAGATAACAACTTGATTATGGTAAGTAGATCTATAGAGATAGATACAAAATTTATTTACCTATTTTAGTCAAAGTACACATATATTATGCTAAAGGTATTTAGTATTTTATATTTATTAAGTATTAAAGATATTCATTATTCTATATATAAGTTGGTATTTGAATTCAAGGTCCTGTAGATATTGAGCTTTAAAATAAGTCCTAATTAAGGTGTATTTTACTTAAAACAATATTATTTTGAGATTGAAAAGGATCCAATCTAGCATTTATTGCTAATCAAGCTATACATCATTTTTCGTTTAGAAGAAATGATTATTTATATCAATAAGTTATTTAATGAAATTGATATAGTTCTTTGCATCATTGATGTAGCGCCCCCTTACTGTAGGGTACATATCGGAGCACCCTTAAGACATTCCAGTATCTATCCTAAAATAATGGTGCGCTACAATTAATCACTACATTTACTTAACATGGCATCATATATCTTATTCTCTTATGAACATCATTTAGAAATTCACAATATTTTAAAACCCAAAATTTCCTCATTTCATTTCATAAAAACCCGAAGGTCTACAATATGTCTTTCAACACTTCTTATAAGTACATCATCAAATTCTACTACAAAAGTGCTACAAGAAAGAGGAAATATGCAAAATCTAGCTATCTATCCAAATCCCAGCTGACCGACCTTTGAGCCATGACTTCTCTTCCCAAAATCACAAGCCTACACTTTGTAGAGCCTCTCAGCAGCAAGAGTCGTCTCTCGGTCCTGAAAAGTCAACGTTGCAACTTTGGTGAGTTTTGCGAACTCAGCGAGGTAACCATCATTGATGGTTCACTCAATTCATGCATCACATCATTTCATATAACATAAATTTCACATCTTTACAATTTGGCATTCAAACAATCAACATATGTATTAAAATGCACATGAAATGCTCATGTGACTCTTTTCCAATTATTACGTTGTTGTGACTGAGTGCATAAACTGTCCCATATCTATCTTGGATACCAGGCTCATTGATAACTGTCCCTTATTCGATGGGGATACAGGGCTCATTTTACATAGTAAGCCTTAGGATCTTAATCACTTTATGAGCTCGAGGCCCTGTTTCACAATCTGAGCTTTAAGCTCTTTTTCGGTGGCTACTCTAGTCATAACTGCCATTATCTGATTGTGTATTCATGTATGGAATGCAGCTGTCACAATCAATCATGTCATGAAACACATTGTTCGTCACATTCACATACAAATAGCACTTCAATATCTCATTCACATATCATAATCATCGGACCTTCATTGTCCGAAATCCAACAATCAAAACACATTCATCTATCATTTAAAACACAATTTAAGCAAACAATAATTGAGAGAAACTGTCTAAGTTACTCACAAGATGCTCGCGAAGCTAATGCTTGAAAGTTCCGCCAACATCTAGATGTTGACGTTCTAGTTGCTCCTTTATATCAAATAACATACACATATATCACAATTTCCATAAGTATAAATGTTTAACAATGCACATGTATGTAATGAAATATGTATAATGCATGTTCATGACAATCCCGGGTATTTATCCAATAGTGTCATCCCAAAATCAATCCCATATCAAATCTCATCTAAGTATAACTTATACTTAGGTTTATACCTCACTGAAACCATTAAAATCACAATTCATTACTCATTTGCTTACTTTCAATTTTTTTCCAAGACGCACTTTCCGGTCTACTGTTCACATTCAATCAAAAAGTGAAAATGATGTATTTTTGTCATACTCTATTCTAGAAAATTGCTCTCCCATATCTTAAGTTTCTAATGACACCAAAATCATTTAATTTGGTTTAGTAATTTGAAAGCTATACTTCAAACAATTTCGGCCTATTTTTATTCTAAAACAGTATACTATGCACAACTTTCATCCAGAAATTGAATATCTTAAAGGCTGAATCAAAATTCAACTTCTTCATATGATTTTTAAGCCTATGTCTATAGTTTACTCCATATTAAAAATCAACTCATTTGGAACCCTATAGATCCAGATATATTGGAAATACCAAAGCATGTTCAGTGGAATAACACCAGTTTATATCATTTTAGAGCACACTCACTATACCCATCCCACGTTTTTCACTCAATCTTTTATAATTCATTTCAGATGGCTTCGATTTTTTGTGGGGAGATAGATCAATGTCTTATGAGTCTATTGGTTTAAGAATCAAATCATTTGGAGGTCGGATAAATAAGTTATGGCCAAAAGAAGCAAAGGTGTTCAGGGTGAGTTACTTCAGGCAAAGTCATGATTGTGCTTATACACGAGGGTGACTTTTAACTCACCCATCCAAAGTCACCGTCGTACTTAAGCAAAAGGGTGACTTCCAATTTTTCCTTGCAAAGTCACCATAGTGCTTATGCACAAGGTGACTTCCAATTTTTTCTATGCAAGCACGAGGGTGACTTTCCTCTCACCATTTTCGGCATGTTCCTGCAGAATTTCTCCCCCTCTCTTCTTCAAGCCTCCATAACTTTTGATCCAGAACTCCAAAATTTGAAAAATTTATATCAATAAAAAGCTAAAAGAAAGATCTACAACTTTCATGAGACAATTTTGTCAAAATCTTCCTAGATCAATACAGTTTAATCAGGGAAGTTTCAGATCAATACTAACTTCTCTAACTTCTCTTTTTCATTCACTGTGCTTCTTCTTCTTCCACTAAATCCTACATTTCAATTTTCATTTTTACTTTTCCAACTTAAATTCTTCTAACCTATTAATAATGCATTTCTATACTCCATGCACTTTTTAAACAAAACAGAATCAAACTTATACTCCAAAGCTTAAAAATTCGAAACTCAAATTTACTACCTCTTTCTACTATAATTTTCCACTTCTTTATTCTCATTTCAATCTTCTTCAATTAACATATAGAACACTGAAACACATTCTTGTAACTTCATTTCAGTTCAACAACACAAACAAACCAAAGAAATCCAAGGTTCGCACAAAACATCAAAAATCCGATTTCTCATGCATAAATTTCCATTTTCTGCATTTTGTTTCTCTTTCTACTTTCATGTGATGCTTTTTTTTTTCCATTTTTCCACACTTTCAATTTTTCAACAAGTTAGCAATTTATCAACTATATACCACATCACATTCACAGTATCCCTAATTATGCAAGTTTACTCAAAAATCTCAAAATCATCAAAAACCAAATATCAGTTATTCACTCTTCATATTCTG
>JAOSBL010000211.1:28164033-28174645 GCA_027568915.1 Erythroxylum roraimae | reverse complement strand
GGGAATGCTGACCTGGTTCTGGTCTTTACGTATGCATGGGAGGTTATCATCTGCTAATGGGCCACTGATATTTGTCGGGTCTAAGATTGTACTTGGTATGGATGATATGATTGGGCCCAGCGTGGCCCGACCCAACCAGTGACATTAAATTGTCGAAGTAGTACTATACTTCCTGTTTTGTCTTTTTGTTAAATTTGGTTTGTGACTAAGCTAGTGTTACCACACAGATTTGATCATGCGTTGTAGATGAAGTGGTCATGCTGAAAATGAAGTTTCAGAATCAGCTCATGTTCCATCTCTAAATGCCATTGTCCAGTCTAAAACCTTCACCTGCAATTTACTATCGCAGTTGGTGGGTGGGATACATGAATTATTGCTCCTTTTTCTTTTCTTTTCGGAAGAGTCATTTCTGTCCATATGCTACATACGCAGTTGGTGGGATGCATGAATGGGACTGGCAGGATTTAAAAAGCAGTGGAAAGTGGAAACCCTCAATAGCCTGAGGTTTCTGTAGAAAATAACAAGTACATAGCTGAGGTCACTATTGACAAATACGCTCGCGAAAGGTCCCGTGATGCTCTTTATTATTCTAGGTTGGATGGGAGGATGATAATCTAGAGTCTAGAGTCTAGACGCCAGATATTTCCTTTTCTTTTTTTACAACAGGATTCTAGAGATTGTATTTGTATTCTTTAAACTATAGCCACTTTAAAAGTAAAATGGAGTTTGAGAACAAGGAAGGAAATCTTAGTTTATAATTAAAAATCAATCTAATATATGCATGCCTATAAAAAATGTAGATCTTTCGGGGAGTTTACTTTAAATGATTATATGATATTAATTAGGTCGTTTTTTCCATCTGCTTGAAGAACTATTCTTTAATTTTGAGTAGACCAAAGATTCATTTATTATAGCATGATTACAAAGGATGGCCTGGTTTTTATGTTTTAAATCATACAATAGTTGCCGTCATTTTGAAACCTAGATTGGCATCATGAAAAACTTCTGCAGTTAACTAAATCGTGGTTGGTCGAAGCACGTTCTTCATCATGGCTACCAAACCTAACGGGGGTCGTGTTTGGAATGAAACATAAGTTTCACAAGCATAACTGCAATACCAAATGCATCTTCAGCATCTTATTGTCAATAGAAAGTTTATACTGTTGACCAGTTAACTGGATTTTATACATACATGCTTATCAATAATTATTTAAAAAACCTAAATTGTTAGTTATAAAGGAAATGAGATTGGAGTAACAAAATATTCACCAACTACCTTTGAAGTTTTTTTCGAACGGAGATTCACGAGGCAATGTAAATATTTTCAAGTCTATGACCCAAAAAAAGAAAGTACGCACAAAAGGAGAAAAGAAATATGCCAGATTTGTTGAAGACAACAATGTCCCATTATAGATTTATAGGAATATGTACACATCGTCATGTTATTACTTAAGCTGCCCTATTATAGAGGTGAATGGTAGGTGTAGAAGAAGTACATTGAAATGATAAAGGAATAGATTTCGTTAACTTAGAATAGAATTTAGAAGATAAATTCATTATTATTAAAATAAATTTTAAGTTTAAATTAGATTCTCTCTTTATACTTATAAGAATAAGCAGAAAGAATATTAATAAGAGATTTAATTTCCAAATGAAATTTCATAATGTTAAAAAATTGAAGTGAAAAGCAAATCCCATTCTACAATCAAATAATAGGTGTTAGGGATGGAGAAAATCAAACTTCTAATTTGGAATCAAATTATTGCTTTTAGGAGTGCTGAAGCAGACGTCGAAAACCTGATTAAAATAATTTAGGATAATTAGCTTAAAAATAAGGAAAAAAGAACAAACAAAATCCGCTAAAGTTGATAATGGGGTTTACAAATTTGGGCTGGGCTAAGCGTTGCTTTCGGGTGGTAGGATAGGACAAAGTTTTAGCCGCATTAATGGATTGGTGTCTACGTACTCACCACCAACTATTGACAAGTGGTCCTTGCGTCTACCAATCACATTCACAGCCACGTGATGACCCGTGCGTATGAGAATCCACGTTCCGTTTCGGCCAATAAGTCCAATCGATAATATTAAGGCAACCACCGTCTTTTTATTTTCTTTATTTATTTTTAAATTTAGTAAAACTTTTGTTTGTTTAAATTAAACTATTAAAATATTTTTATATAAAATATCTTTAAAATACATAATTTTAAATAAAATTGAAAAATGTATTATTAACAAATAATTTTAGTTTATAAATAAAATCTTACTTATTTATTTTTTCAATATTTTTAATAAACATTATATACAATTATATACTTAATTAATACAATTAATTTATTTATTATTTAATTATTGTTAATAATAAAAATAAAAATATCATATATTTTATTTAAAAATAAAAATAAAAGTGAAATCAAACAATAGTTTATTTTTCAAAAATTATGTAAAATTTATGATTTTTAAAATTTTAACTTGCTTCAATAAACTAGAAAATATATTAAATTTTAGGTAAGTAATGCAACCTTAATATCTCAATATATTTAGTTTTCTTCAAAATAATACATATTTTTTTTATCTCAGTTTACATGAAAATTAATCTTAATTTAATATATTTTTCATTTTATTTATCAAAAATTTAGGTTTAATAATATGTTTATATTTCAAAAGCAAAACTTTCAATTAAAAATTTTCTTTATTCTTCTCATTTTTCCTAACTTTTATTTCAATACAAAATTAAAAAATTTCCTTGTTTATATCTTGAAATTCAACTTATTATTTATATATTAAATTTTCTATTATATTATTCCAAAAGTTAAGATAAATTTTCTTAACTTTTTATTTTCCTACTTTAAAATTATAACTATAATTTATTCTTTTTTGTCTACTTTGCTTCATAAAAAATTAAAATTTTCTTTTAAAATATTGTATTTAATTCTTAATGTTTGTTAAATCAAATATTATTCAAATTTAACGGAGATAAAAGTTTAGTTAATTTTGTTTGACTACTTCTCTAGAAATTCTTTCAAACCAGTAAGAAATTAATAAATTATTAAAATAAAATAAAATCCATAAAAAATGAATAGAAAGAAAGAAGAAACTCAGATATACTTGTCTTTGACCCCAAAAAACAGGCCCAGTCCTCTATTTGTCGGTGTTGGATTATAGAATTAACAAATACAAAGGGAAATAAAAGGGCCTATTCCTTCGATAAGTTAACGGAGCCTAGTATTTCTTATAGGCCTCAGTTTGAAGTCAACGAGTCAAATTTAAATTCAGCTCGAAGTTCAGCAATTTTAATTAAAATGTCATTATTTTAGTTAAAAATAACATTATTTTGAATCTTTATTTTTAAAAAATTTAAACACTAAAACGGCATGTTTCTTTAGATGCATTCTTCAACTTATAATTTCAAACATTTTGACATCTATTATGTAACTTAAGGGGAGTCCTCTAGTACCCTATTTTACAATGTACGAAATCAGACTCAAAATATGCAACAAATTAAGCACCTAAAAGTTTGTAATAAACTGCATGATGATAAATATATTGACCCAGAAAGAGGTATTATATAAAAACAACCCTTTGCATGATCTTTTTGAAAATGTTGGTTACGTTTCCCTCCACACGTTTCCATATGACCTTATCCGTTAAGTTTGAGGTTCCTCTGTTTCTGTCTCTGTATTTGCTTCACTCTGTCTCCTTCCCTTGTCTCTTAACAAAACACACAATACCTAAATATCCATCATAAGTGTAAATGCAGCCATTCAACATAATTTCCTTCCCACACTTACGTCCACCTGAAACCTCCGCATCATAAACAAAGCTACTCGTTTCTTCTTTATCATTCATCAATGGCTGACAAATTATCCCTCGCATTCACATCTCCTCGTTTCTTCGTTGCTCCTGTCTCTAGGCCATTCGTCACTCCATCATCATCATCTTCTTGTTCTGCCAGAGTTCACTCTGTTCAGTTCAATGGCAAACAGTTTTGTCTTCGACGCCGAATGTTTATGCTTCCCGTCAAGGCAACTGCTGATCAACAAGGTTTTTGATCATGCTTTTATGACCCATATTTTGGAATGATCATTTGGAAGTGTTGGGTTTTTCATTTCTATTAATCTCTTTTAGTCCTGTCTGTTTGTTACGATAAAGAAGTCCTAATTAGCTCTTTGATCTTCCTGCTGAGTTATGAGAGTTGGGACAAGTAGGAGGATATTGAAAATTTGACTTCTGTGTGGAAACAGAATATCTATTGCACTATTAACGTATCAATTAATACGTGCATACGAGTTCATACTATTTGACTGTTCAAAAGGAACGTTGTTCTGGTTGATTCTAGGTTGAAACATTGATGCTAATCAAATCGTTTGTCTCCTGAGATTGTACTTGCATGAATGATCACAACGCTGGTTTCTTTAAAGAATTGATGCGAGGGATTTCATGTAAGCCAATTCAACATTAATATAAAATATATATCAATGTGCTCCCATCAAGCACATTGGCACTTTACCACAAAATCAAGAAATTATTATTACTGAAAGTTGGACCATTTATGGGTATTAAAACTAGTCAGAATACGGAAAATATCTCATATTTCACATGCATGGCACATCTCTTTACTAGTGTGCTTCTTAGACCTGTCTATGGTCAGGATTCTTTACTAGTGTTAATCAAAGGAAATATAAGTAAAATCCATCGAGAAGAGCAGCTACTTTTGTACTAGGGAAGACAATGAAATGCATGAGCCAATCATTTATTTCTCTTAGAATCACTACTTTTGCCTCGCTGTTTCCTATACTTTCTGCTTCATTCCTTTCTTTAAGTTCATGGCACATCTCTTTACTATAATTTTCAGGCCAGGTTCAAGAAGATGAGGTTGTTGATAGTAAAATCCTGCAATACTGTAGCATAGACAAGAAAGAAAAGAAGTCTTTGGGTGAAATGGAGCAAGAGTTTCTTCAAGCATTACAAGTAGGGTGAACCAATATCTTGATTTCCTACGCATTCATATCATATTGCTTCTACCAGGGAGAATGAACTATGGCTTTGCTATTGTTTTGTGCATGATATTTGGACCTCTTGACTTCTACAGGCTTTCTATTATGAGGGAAAAGCTATAATGTCAAATGAAGAATTTGATAATCTCAAGGAAGAGCTAATGTGGGAAGGAAGCAGCGTTGTTATGCTAAGTATGGATTCAAAATGTTGACGTATTTTTCTTTATGTTATTTGGACTTCCCGACGCCCAACTTCCCACTTGGCATTTCTGTTTTTTGACAGGTGCGGATGAACAGAGATTCCTGGAAGCCTCAATGGCTTATGTTGCCGGTAACCCAATTCTGAATGATCAGGAGTTCGATAAACTAAAGCAAAAATTGAAGGTTTGTTCTTGTCTTTCCATGTTTACTTGGTATAGTTTTGAATGGTAGACTTTTATTTTATATAGAATGTATCAATTTACATAATCCCAAAGTTCAAACACAAAGGTTTTAGAATTCTCTTCTTTTGCTTTAGTTGGAAGAGCAAATAATGGAGGAGTATCAGCACAATGCGCTATACTTTTATTAATTGGACTTGTTTCTTTTTCTAAATTCACTAAGTCTATTTTGTTAGCTAAATGAATGTGTAGTAAGATGATGCCGAGGCACAAGGTTATTGTGTATCGCTTAATTTACTACCCCAATCTTCTTCCAGGCAGAAGGTAGTGACATTGTAGTAGAGGGTCCGCGATGCAGTCTCCGCAGTAGAAAGGTGTATTGTTTTTTCTCCACGCTTCTAATTGATAGCCCAGAGACAGATTGATTCTTAACTAAATGATACTCGGCTCAGGGCTTAACCTTACCTAATGCTGCTTTACCTTCTTACTGCAGGTTTACAGTGATCTGTCTGTTGACTATCTAAAGATGTTGCTTTTGAACGTCCCGGCAACTGTGATCGCTTTAGGATTGTAAGTACATCTTCTTTCACTTCAATGTGGATATATAATAAAACTGTTTGAAGCTCCAAACCCCTACAAAGCCATATCTCAGAGAGGTTCACAGTTCTAAAATAATGTTCTGTCAAGTAGTTGTCTTAATTTGTGCTACTTTGAAATGCGACTTTGACCACCATATCAATTTATTTTCTTGTTTAAGTTCCATATTCACTCGATTTCGTAGAAAAAGGATAAGAATATAGAAAAAAAAGTTGAGGGTGGAAAGGAAACCCTTGATTGGAAGTTTTCATTAGTGAATGAAGGGATTTCATGGAAAATGCACTTAGTTTTGCTGTCGCCATATGCTGTAATGTTCTGTTGTTGACCCTGACAGGTTTTTCTTCTTAGACGATATTACTGGATTTCAGATCACCTATCTCTTGGAGGTAAAATTGTTCTTATTCTGCTTTTGAATATGTTGAGTTGCAGGGAGTGTATCCATCTGCAAAGAACCGTACATAAACAAATTGGTTTAAGATCACAATGCAAGTTATTTCGTGTCTGAGACTCAAAAACAAGCTCAAAGTTGAAGATGTGAGACAATTTGCTTGGATAGAAGAGAGAATTAATCCTTAATCATTTAATCATATTAAGCATGAACCGCCTGGAGCATCCTATTTCGTATCTGTTAGTTCTGTGCCCTCTTTTTCTGGTCTGAGTTTGCTAACTAACTGTTGACTTGCAGCTACCAGAACCTTTCAGTTTCATTTTTACATGGTTTGCAGCTGTACCCTTCATAGTTTGGTTAGCGCAATTACTTACAAATGCAATTGTGAAAGACTTTTTGATCTTGAAGGTACTGTTTTGCACTGGTTCCTCTTTCTATGGCTAAAAAGAGCTACAAAAGCATGCAATATTGATAACTACCATTGGTTTCTAGGGCCCTTGTCCAAACTGCGGTACTGAGAACACTTCCTTCTTCGGAACCATATTGTCAATCTCTAGTGGTGGTTCCACCAACAATGTCAAATGCACAAAGTGAGCATCTAGTTATTTGCTAAACGCCTTCACCTAATATCTCATCCTCAATATTGTTTAACATGGCGTGAATATTTTGCTTCAGTTGTGGAACCGAAATGATCTATGATTCAGGTACACGACTGATTACGCTGCCTGAAGGAAGTGAAGCTTAAACGGAGGTATGTATCTCGCTTACCTTACAGTTAGCTGATACGTACTTACAGGATGAATTTTCAGTCAATCACATGCATCAACGTTACCAAGCTGCTCGCATCTATCGACATGTACTTCCCTGTTAAACATAATAAATAGCTCGGAAACCTTTTAAACAAGCAGTTTCTAATTGACTGTTGTCATTACCAGTCCCATAATCGTAGCTCTTGCTCGTTGCATGAATCAAATGGTAATCAACTTGCCATTTTCTTCCTTAAGAAGATTACCTGCTAAAATAGTGACAAGGATGGCTACTGGACGCAGGAATCAGGATCAGCTTGCTTTACGATAAACGCAGGAGAGTGAAGCTGACTCTTCAAGTTGGAGTGAAAGAATGTAATCTTGTGTATAACTTAAGTATGACGAGGAAGTTTCAGATGTTCATACCAGATTGTATATTGATATTGTAATCACAATTTCTCTCGCATGCATGTATGTAAAAGCTTTATACATCTGTAGCAGGCTTTCACAGGTAGATGAGAGTAGGATTACATACCTGACGGCTGACATCACGCTCTAACTCGGCAGTTAAATTTGTTAAATATGTGATTTTAGGGATAGAAAATTTAACATATGTGATTATAATTTAGATAAAATATTAAAAAAAATTCAATTGACATGTGTGTATATATAGAAGAGGAAACAATTTTTTTTTAATGAAAAAGGAAATGAATATTACAAAAAAAAAGTAGGATGACTATGTACCCAATCATATTTGGCTAATTTTGGTTAACCATTTGCCACTGTAGCAAATTTTTTGTATTATAATAGAAAGAGGTAGGACTATAATTGTAATGATGAAAATGTTTCTAATTCTTCTTATTCTACTTTTTGTTCATTGTCTTTCATCTTGCTCTTTTTTTTCTTCTAGTTTCTTCTTGTCATTTTGGAAAAGGAACAAAAATTTTAAAACTTATTTGTACTAATACAAATACTATTTTGACCTAAGGTTTGAAAGAATCAAGAATTTCGTATTCTTGGTAGTTGAGACAATTGGATTCTAACATCTTCTTTTGACCAGATTTAATTTGTTTACACTTTTATTTATATTGACATTAAAGGGACACCATCGTTCTTTGTTGGATGATAAATGTTTGAATTTACAATGAAAGAAGACAAAGATAAAGTACTAACTTGCGTTACCTTCAACTTAAAGATTAGATTTGGGTACTTAGTCTATGATAAATGAGTTTATACGAACCTTATAAACTTTCATTGACAAGCTGTAAAGATTATCAGAATACAATAGAGCAAGAAGAAAACCTTATCTTAATAGAAACTACATTAGACATTCTTACATCTAATACCATGATTATGTATTAAAAATACCACCACCTATAATAGAAAAGTGATAAATTTACCTTAAAATGAAAATATCACCACTTTGATTTCAAGTTAACATATCTCAATTAAAACTATATTAGAGCTTAATATATCCAATACCACACTTTTGTTTTAAAAAAACCACTATTGATAGCAGACAAGTTACATGTTTACCTTTAAGTGAGAATATTGCCTCAATACGAAGGATACCATACCTTAGCTAAAACTATATCAGACTTTCATACGCCAATCCTATGATTATGTTAAAAAACTACTATTACCCATTATAAATAAGTAACACGTTTACATTAAAATGAGAATACCATCACTTTAATATTAAGTTATCATTCCTCAATTAAAACTATACTAGAGCTTTATATATTCAATACCATGTTTATGTAAAAAAAAATCACCATTGATAATAAATAATTCGCACCTTCATCTTTAAATGAGAATACCATCACTTAGTATAAAGAATACCATGGCTCAATTAAAACTATACCAAATTTTCATATATTCAATACTATGCATATATTTAAAAAATACCATCACCCATAATAGATAAATTACACGTTCACCTTAAAATGAGAATACCATTACTTTGATACTAAGATTTAGTTTAAACTATAACAAAACTTCATATGTCCAATACCATCTATATGTTAAAATCTACCATAAGTAATAGATAAGTCACACATTCACCTTTAAATGAAAATTATCACTTAATATGAAGAATACTATACCTCTATTAAAACTATACCAAGACTTCACCCATCCAATACTAAACTTATGTTAAAAAAATATCACTACCCATTACAAATAAGTGACACATTCACTTTAAAATGAGAATAACATCACTTTGATATTAAGTTACCATGCTTCATTTAAAATTATATCAAAATGTCATATGTCCAATGCCACACTTATGTTTAAAAAAATTACCACCAACCTCAAATAAGACACACGTTCACCATTAAATGGGAACGTCATCAAAGAATATCATGGCTTAGCTGAAAATATACAAGATTTTCATATATTCAATACTATATTTATGTTCAAAATATACCACCACCTATAATAGCTAAGTCACAGTTAACCTTAAAATGAGAATACCATTGCTTTGATATTAAGATCCCATGTCTCAATTAAAACTATAACAAAGTTTTATACACCCAATATCACACGTATGTTTAAAAAGAACTACCACCGATAATAAATAAGTCACATGGTTACCTTTAAATGGGAATGTTATCACTTAGTACGAAGAATGCCATGTTTTAGTTAAAATTATACTCAAACCTTAGCAAATCCAATACTACACTTATGTTCAAAAAATACTATCACCCATTATAAATAAATGACATATTCATGTCAAAATGAGAACACCATCATTTTGATATTAAGTTACCAAGACTCATTTATAACTATACCAGAGCTTCATATAACTAATACCATAATTATGTTTAAAAATAACCACCACCAATAACATATAAGTCAAATGTTCACCTTTAAATAAGAATAATTTCATTTAGCACAAAGAACACCATGCCTTATAAAAGCATATTAGACCTTTACACACTAGTACTACAATTATGTTCAAAATATACTACCACCCATTATAGATAAGTGACATATTTACCTTAAAATGAGAATTCCGTCACTTTGATATTATGCCAAAGTTAAAACTGTGTTAGAGCTTCATATATCCAATGCCACGCTTATGTTTAGAAAAAATCACCATCAATAATAGATAAATCATACACTCATCTTTAAAAGGGAATATTATCACTTATTATGAAAAATACCATGTCTCAGTTAAAACTACAATAGATATTCATATATTTAATACCACACTTATGTTTAAATAATACCATCACCCATAATAGATAATTCACATTTTCACCTTAAAATGTGAATGTCATAAATTTGATATTAAGGTACCATCCCTTGGCTAAAACTATAATAGAGCTTCATACATCCGATTACATATTTATGTTTAAAAAAACCACCATTAATATCATATAAGTCATATGTTGTAACACCTGGTATCTAGTTACCCGGTACACCGAAAAAAAAATCGGTATTTGAGACTAATGTCATTAAAACCACAGGACAGTGAATAATAATTTTTGGTGACATCAAATT
>JAOSBL010000211.1:28153604-28163933 GCA_027568915.1 Erythroxylum roraimae | reverse complement strand
ACATTAGTATGCTAATTAATTCCAACATAAATTAATCTAGCAATACCCCAAAATTAATCTAATCATGCTTATTTATATAAAAAAAATTCTGGGGCTAACAAGGGATCATTTGGAAATAGTTTTAACTGAGGAAATGGAAGTAGAAGCCAACACTGATGTTGAGATGGGAGATGAGCTTGTGGAAATGACAACCACCTTGGACTCATTGGAAAGCTCTTCAAAAAGGTATGATTTGACTTCTATTCAACTACCTGAAGCTCACTAGAAGTTGTTACCTTCTGATGTGCAAGCACCAGAATTGGAATTGAAGCCACTCCCTACACATTTGAAGTATGCTTATTTGGGAGATAAACAGACTCTCCCAGTTATCATCTCGGTGGAGTTGACTTCAAATCAAGAGGGGAGGCTGGTTCGAATGCTAAGGGAGCATAAGAGGGCCATCGGGTGGACTATCGCAGATATCCAGGAGATAAGCCCTTCCATATGCATGCACCGTATTTTGTTAAAGGATGATGCAAAATCTACAAGGCAAGCTCAGCGTAGGCTAAATCCTCCAATGATGGAAGTTGTGAAGAAGGAGGTATTGAAGCTTCTTGATGCTGGGGTTATATACCCAATTTTTGACAGTAAGTAGGTAAGTCCTATCTAAGTGGTTCCAAAGAAGTCTGGAATCACTGTTGTGACAAACGAGGAAGGTGAGTTGATTCCCACCTGAGTGCAATTCGGGTGGCGAGTATGTATTGATTATAGAAAGTTAAATGTTGCTACTCGTAAAGACCACTTTCCCCTTCCTTTTATTGATCAGATGCTTAAGAGATTGGCTGGTTATGACTATTATTGCTTCTTATATAGCTTTTCAGGTTATCTTCAGATCCCGATCGCACCAGAAGATCAGGAGAAGATCATATTTACATGCCCATTTGGTATGTTTGCCTACCGAAGGATGCCATTTGGATTGTGTAACACACTTGCCACGTTCCAAAGGTGTATGGTAAGCATTTTTTTCGAATATGTTAAGAAGATTATTGAGGTATTCATGGAAGATTTTAGTGTGTATGAATCTTTCTTTAATGAATGTCTTGAGAATCTTGCCATTATCTTGGAACGTTGTATAGAAACTAACCTTGTGTTGAACTGGGAAAAATGTCATTTTATGGTGGATGAAGGTATAGTTTTAGGTTATATGATATCTGTTAAGGTTATTGAAGTAGACAAGTCCAAAGTTGATATCATTTCTTCTTTACCTTACCCCTCTACTGTGAGAAAAGTGCGTTCTTTTCTTGGGCATGCAGGTTTTTATTGAAGATTCATAAAGGACTTTTCGAAGATAGCTGCACCACTATGCAAGCTTCTTCAACAAGATGTCTCCTTTGAGTTCGGCGAGAGGTGCAAAGAAACATTCAACAAACTTAAGGAGCTTCTAACATCCCCATCTGTGATTCAACCGCCAGATTGGGACCTCCCATTTGAGATCATGTGTGATGCAAGCGATTATGCGATGGGGGCAGTTCTAAGACAAAGAGTGGGAAAAGCTTTACATGCCATTTAATATGCTTCAAAAACTTTAAATCCAGCTCAATTGAATTATTCCACTACTGAAAAAGAATTGTTATATGTAGTTTTTGCTTTGGAAAAATTTCGATCGTATTTGGTTGGTGCTAAAGTGATTGTTTATTCTGACCATGCAACTTTACGATACTTGCTCATAAAGAAAGAAGCAAAACTGAGGCTGATTAGATGAATTCTCCTCCTGCAGGAATTCAACTTAGAGATCATAGATAAGAAGGGGGCAGAAATCGTGGTGGCAGACCATCTCAGCCATTTGATAAAGGAAGAAGATGATATCCCTCTACGAGAAAACTTTCCAGATGAGCAATTATTTTCTGCTGATGCGACACCACCATGGTATGCGGACATTGTCAACTTTTTAGTAACTAACGAATTACCTGTTGGTTTGTCAAAGGCTCAGAGGTATAAGCTACGAAGTGAAACGAAGTACTATGCATGGGCTGACCCATATCTTTGGAGGAACTATGTAGATCAAGTTATCAAGAGGTGTGTACCGAAAAATGAATCATCATCAATTTTAGCCTTCTGTCATTCCTATGCTTGCGGAGGACATTTTGGAGTAAAACGGACAGCTTAGAAGGCTCTGGAGAGTGGCTTCTACTGGCCAACTGATTCAGACCTTAGTTCTTACCCTTGGAGGTCAAATAAAAAATTATCCAAGGATTGCAATATAGGGTGCAATCTCGAATTGTTTCACTTAATTGGGACCTAAATGAATGGACCTAAGTTAACCTATATGTCATGTTATGCAAACTAATTGGGAAAAGGGTGTTTGATCTTTGAAAACATCAATTGAACTAAAATGAATTGTAAAAAAGTATGTAAAATGTATTTTTTGATTTTTTGGAATAGAAAAACGAAAAGATTAAAACTAGTGATTAAGCAAGTGATAGAATTCTCTTAGAAATGAGCTTTGGCCATCATAGTTCGAAGTTGGTTTTTATAGAGTAGAAATCACTAAGTTTAAAAATGAAAACCTTAAAGGACACTTTTAAGTCCAGGATCTTGATCAATAGGAGTCCATTTCTCAAGATCCCGTTAAGCGCTCTTAGTGTATGTAGTAGATAAATCCATGCAATAAGTCATTTTGGAATCTAGAATCAACTCAATATCAAACACAACTTGCAAGATCAAAGAGAATCAACAAGATCACAAATAGATATATATGAGACTTCATATATTTAAGCTCAAAGTTCTACATAAACAAATCCAAACCACATATTGAATATCCAACACTTGATTAAACTATAACCAAGTATGTTCAACTACAAATCACAAATCCTAAACCTAGGAATTTATAAACTCATAGCTGAACATAAATTAACTACACCCCTTTTAAGTTCATGGAACTCCAGCCAATGCTACATCTCCAAGAGGAAGGGAAAACTCCTAGCCACGCATAGCAATGGGAAGCTTCACAACTAGGAGAGAATCCAAGCTACACATGATGAAATTCTGCGGTGAAAATGTAGGGAAAATGAGAGAGAGAGAGAGAGAGGTGGATGGTAAGATGACAATCCTCTATTGTGTAAGGTGGAGGAAAAATGAGGGAGTTATGAGAGAATGATGGAGTGTTTTCAAAACTGGTTGCCGGGTTAGGTTTGTACAGTAAGTCAAACTTTTGAAAATGGTTCGAGTCTTCGAAGGTTCACCGCAGCTAAATTTTCTCGAAAGATTTCTTTAATAATTTGTTGATTTCGCAGCGGCGAAAAGATTATCCTCCCTGTGGCAAACTTTTCCCGAAATGTTTTTCAAAGATTTTTTGATTTCGCCGCGGCGAAACATCATCCACACCACGACAAACTTTGCCTGTTGCCTCGTTGACTTGTGTTCTTAGTCTTCACTCTTTGGCTTTACTTCTTGAATGTCCTGTAATGAAAAATAGTAGTTTGCAGTATCAATTGTTCTAAAAATCAATTTAGTGCAATTACTAACTATTTGTGACAATTTTACCTTCAAACTACATTAATTCAAAGCAAGCACTCATAAACTAAATTAAGCACAATATTCGATAATAAGAGCCAAAAAGTATTAAAAAACCATGAATTGTCACCCCATAATATAAAAAACTTGGGTTCAATCAAATTCCCCCACACTTAGACCTTTGTACTCTTAGACAAAGCTTATAAAAGTCAAAGAGATACAAGTGCAAAAGAAAATACCGATCATGCTTCAAAATGAGAGTAGCAAATTAGTTAAACCACTTTCTCAGTAGTTAACCAAAACAGACTGAAAAAGCGCTAAGAAAATAAACAGTATAAGTATTTAATCTAAGAGATCGAGCAAAAGGTATTTCTCTCAAGGGATGGTGTTTAACTCTCAACTCACTTGTCTTGGGACAATTTCACTCTAAAATCTGCTGAGTCCATTTCCTATCATAGGCTTGTAATAATTCTACCTCACCACCACAAGAACTATAATTTTGAAAATCAAGAGGACTTTCAGGGTTGTAATGTAGGAAAGGCTAAATGAAATGGATTGAATAGAAGAAGAAAAATGAGTAACATGTATAACAATTATTTTCCAAATGAACAAACATCAAAGATACGAAAGAAAATGTTTTTTTAATATATTTTTTAGAGAAAGCTTTCTGATCTTTTTCTTTCTTTTCCTTTTGAGAAAGCTTTATTATTATTATTTTTTACTTTCTTTTCTTCCTTGGCTTTTCTCAATAACCATTCTCTTTTGAGAAAACTTTCTGAACCTTTTTTTAAGACATGTATGAATTCTACTATCTACAAAGATCAACTTAAACTTAGAAACTGGAAATAAAATATTTACATCAATATGAAGACATATGCATGCACTCAAAAATATGGCTCAAGGGGCTAGCAATGGTTAAGTGTTTAGGGGTTTGTGTTTGGATGAAGGGTTTTGAAATGAGCGCCTCTATCATATTCACAAAATTTTAGTTCATCAAGCCTTGATTAAGAATTAAAACAAGTTCTAGAGAGATATGAAATTAAGTAGATACACACATAAATGAAAGAATTCAGGCCCAAATATCTTTCTAACAAGCTTAGTATCTCAATTAAGCAATCTCAAGGTTTAAAAACGCATAGTGCTACTCTTTCAGTGTACCCTCACTTGCTTCTCGTGAAAACATTGAAAATGGAATTAACCAAAATCAACTATCATTTAAAAACAAAGATGGTTTTTTTCAAAAACACATGGACAACTTTGAAATTTTAAAATCTTCAAGACAAGAGTATTAAGAATCTAATGTGGAATAAATGTTGAATTAAGGGAATTAAAACATTTGCTTGGCCGAAAAGAGATGAGGAAGCTTTGCCTCGGCGACATCAAAGTTGGCCGCAGCGAAGTATCTGAGTGACGGGCGTCGCCACGGCGAAAAGTGACAAAAACGTGGAAAAATGCCTACAATTTCAGATTCACCTCAACATGAACCAAGTTAACAACTTTAAGCACACAAATGACCTATTGAAGAACACTTAAGTGGCCAAAATTGATGCATGAAGAAGATATTTTGCTGAATTCTCAAAAAGATAAATTCATCCCCCACACTTGAACACAGAATTGTCCTCAATGATGAAACAGACGAAACACAATCGCATAGCAAATATAAACAAAGAGCAACTAGGCTCAAGGAGAAATCAACACAGCAAAAGAAAGGTAAGAGACAAAACTTAGAAGGGAATATTATTGAATTGAAAAACTACTAATTAAACCAAAAACTAAACTACTTTCTTAATGGGGTAGTTTCTCCCCCACACTTACTTAGCAAACTAATGCTACAAAATATGTCATACGTAGTCACAGGGAAAAAGTAAGTAAATAAGTGAAGGAAAGAAACAACATGGGAGTTATGGAGGTTTCTGATTCTCCCGGTAAACCTTTGATAGATGGCCATGTTGTGGTGAAACAATTTCATCCATTGCCATGTCGGTGTCAGCCTCCACTATGCTAGATTCACCTAAAATGTTTGTCGCGGCGAAAGTAAGAGCTAGCCTCAGCGAACTTTCATAGAAAGTGTAATCTGTAAAATGCTAACTATCAAAAATGAAAGAAAACAATATGCAAAATGAGAACTTATACTATCAACAAGGATGAAGCAAAACTATCTAGAATCAAACTAAAAGAAAAGGCTCCTAACCTCACTTAGCAGCAAAATGACAAAAGTTAACCTAGAGAACTAATTACTTGGTTCCCTGGCAACGGCGCCATTTGATTTGAACCTTAGTTCTTACCTTTGGAGGTCAAATCAAAAATTATCCAAGGATTGGAATATAGGGTGCAACCTCAATTCGTTTCTCTTAATTGGACCTTAAATGAATGGGCCTAAGTTGACCTATATGTCATGCTATGCAAACTAATTGGGAAAAGGGGGTTTGATCTTTGAAAACATTAGTTGAACTAAAATGAACTGTAAAAAAATATGTAAATTGTATTTTTGGATTTTTGGGAATAGAAAAACGAAAAGATTAAAACTAGTGATTAAACAAGTGATAGAATCCTTTTGAAAATGAGCTTTGGCCATCATAGTTCAAAGTTGACTTTTATGGAGTAGAAATCACTAAGCTTAAAAATGAAAACCTTAAAGGACTCTTTAAGTCCAGGATCTTGATCAATGGGACTCCATTTCTTAAGATCCCATTAAGCGCTCTTAGTGTGTGTAGTGAATAAGTCTCTGCAACAAGTCACTTTGGAATCTAGAATTAACTCAATATCAAACACAACTATGGAAGATAAAAGAAAATCAATAAGATCACAAATAAACATATATGAGACTTCATATATTTAAGTTCAAAGTTCTACACAAACAAATCCAAGCCACACATTGAATATACAACACTTGATTAAACTATAATCAAGTATGTTCAACTACAAATCGCAACAAATCGCAAATTCTAGACCTAGGAATTTATAACTCATAGCTGAACATGGATTAACTACTCCCCTCTTAAGCTCATGAACTCCAACCATTGCTACATCTTTAAGAGGAAGGGAAAATGCCTAGCCAGGCATAACAACCTGAAGCTTCAAAACTAGGAGAGAATTCAAGCTACCCATGATGGAAGTCGGTGGTGAAAATGCTGGGAAAATGATGGAGAGAGAAGAGAGAGATAGGTAAGATGATGATCAATGATATATTCCCTTCTGTCGGCTCTCCTCCTCTTATCCCAAAATAGGGTTTTTTCACAATGGTTTTGCGAGTTGGGTTTGCACAGTGTGTAAAACTTTCGAAAATGTTTCGAGTCTTCAAAGGTTCACCGCGATGAAAGAATGAGCTTGCCGCGTCGAACTTTTCCCAAAAGGTTTTGCTTGGAGTTTTTGGTTTCTTCACCGCGGCGCTGCGGCGACCTGAACTTCATGCCAGTGAAATTTTCCCGAAAGGTTTCTTCAATAATCTGCTGATTTCGCCGCTGCGAAACATAAGTTTGTTGCGACGATCTTCAAAGATTTCTGATTTCGCCACGGCGAAACATCATCCTTGCCACAGCGAACTTTGCCTGTTGCCTCGTTGACTTGTGTTTTTGGTCTTCACTCTTTGGATCTACTTCTTGAATGTCCTACAATGAAAAATAGTAGTTTGTAGTATCAATTTTTCTAAAAATCAATTAAGTGCAATTACTAACTATTTGTGACAAATATACCTTTAAACTACATTAATTCAAAGCCAACACTCATAAGCTAAATTAAGCAAAATATCTGATAATAAGAGCCAAAAAGTATAACAAAAACCATGAAATTGTCACCTCAAAATATAAAAACTTGGGTTCAATCATATTTCCCCACACTTAGATCTTTGTATTCCTGGACAAAGCTTATAAAAGTCAAAGAGACACAAGTGTAAAAGAAAATACCGACCATGCTTAAAAATGAGAGCAGGAAATTAGTTAAAACATTTTCTCAGAAATGAACCAAAGTAGACTGAAAGAGTGCTAAGAAAATAAACACTATAAGTATTTAATCCAAGAGATTGAGCAAAAGAGATTTCTCTTAAGGGATGGTGTTTAACTCTCAACTCACTTATCTTAGGATAATTTCACTCTAAATCTAGTTAGTCCATTTCCTACCATAAGCTTGTAATAATTCTGCCTCTCCACCACAAAAACTATAATTTTGAAAATCAAGAGGACTTTTAGAGTTGTAATGTACAGAAGGTTAAACGAAATAGAATGAATAGGAGAAGAAAAATGAGTACATACATCAAAATTATTTTCCACATGAAACAAACGCCAACTATGCATAAGAAAATATTTAAACAAATAACAAACATAATCTAACATTTTTTATAACTTTTCTCTTTTGAGAAAGCTTTATGTTTTTTCTTTTCTTCCTTGGCTTTTCTCAATAACTATTCTCTTTTGAGAAAGCTTTCTGATTTGATTTTTCTTTAAAAATTAACTAGAGATCAAATATTTACAACAATTGAGGAAATATACATGTACTTAAAAAGATGGATCAAAGGGGCTAGCAATGATTAAGTGTTTAGGGTTTGTGTTTGGGTGGGAAGGGTTTTTAAAAGAATGTCTCTATCATATTAACAAAATTTAGTTCATCAAGCTTTGATCAAGAATTAAAACAAGTTCTAGAGAAATATGAAATTAAGCAGATACACACAAAAATGAAAGAATTTAGGCTCAGATATCCTTCTAACAAGGTTAGTATCTCAATTAAGCAATCTCAAGGTTTTAAAAAAGCATAGTGCAACTCTCTTAGTGTACCCTCACTTGCCTCTCGTGAAAACATTGAAAATGGAATTAACCAAAATCAACTATCTTTTAAAAACATAGATGGTTTTTCAAAAACACATGGACAACTTTGAAATTTATAAAATCTTCAAGACACAGGAGTGAGAAGAATCTAATTTAGGAGAAGTATTGAAATGAGGGAATTAAAACAAAAAATATCTTTTTCTGTTTATGAAAGGAATTGACTTTGCCGCGACGAACGACAAATTAGTAGCGTCGCCGCAGCGAACCATAAGTTCGCCGCTGCAAAATATTGCAGAGAAAATGAAACACTTGAAAAATGCAATTCACCTCAATTACCAAGTTTAAAAATTTGCAGAGGACACACAGATGACATGTACAAGTAATTAAATGGCCCCAAGATTGATGCAAAGATAAATTGCCTAAATGGAATAACCTCCCTCCCCTACAATTAAACATCATATTGTCCCCAATGTGAATAATAATCAAAATACCATGATGTAGGGAAAAGGAAGATGAAGGATATTGAATAATAACACACCGGGAAAAGCACAATAAGAATTATATAAACAACTGACCATTAAGTCTGTGAATAACAACATTGTAACAGAGTACCAGCAAACTGAAAATTAAAAACATGACTAGCTAAGACAAAAAGAACAAATGACTCAATCTACTGCATGGGAGGGTCAGCCTCAGATCCAGATGGACCTGCTCTAGATGTGCCAGTGCCGCTCAGTTGGTCATCTTCATCAGATGGTAACTAGAAATGAAAGTTCTCGGCGAGCAATGCATCCATATGTCGGCGATACCGCCTATCTCGGTCATAAAAGGCATCTCTCTCCTTCTACCGTGCTATCTCTTGGAAGAGAGTGTCCTGAAGATGGGAGAGATCCGTACAAAGTCCATTGACCTTACCAAAAAGGGTCTGTAAAGTAACGAGCTCAGGAGTGTCTTGAGCTAGAGGAGCATCCTCAACTGGTGCTGCAGCTGTAGAGGTTGCACCAATATCATGAGCATGGTTGGAGGGACGAGGTGGGTGAATGGTGGGTTGCTTAAGGCGGCCATACCTAAAGAGTGAGGCCGTATCAAAATAAGTGTCACTATCAAACTCCAAAACATTGTGGGAACAAAAAATGTCAGAGATAAGGTGAGAAAAGGTGATGACATTGGTTAATTTGGCCGTAGTGATGGAGTCATGAAGGGCGCAGGCGATAGCATCAGCTATATTGACCAAACGACCAGTCATTAGGAGATAAATGTGTAAGGCTTGTTGTTTGGTGACATATGCGAGGTGAGTGATCGGGACAATATTGGTGCAAACCAAATGAAGCCAAGGACAAGCTTCGGGTCGTAGATCAGATCGTTTGAGGTAAAGTTGGTAATAACATGGCTGATGCCATTCGGCGCCCTCTTGACAGAGGGTGCGAATAACATCGTCCGAAGGGTAGTGGTGGATGAGCTGATCATAGTGGTAACGAAAAATGTTAGGAAGATTGAAATGGCGACGGATACTGGCAGTGGTGAATGCATTTGGTTTTTTAATACCACAGAAGTTAATTTCCATGGTATCATTGAATCTAGCATATATGTAAAAATAGCGAACGAAGTTACCGTTGCCTTGAGCACGGGGTTTTACTAGGCTTGTTAGCTCAGAAGCAACAAGTTACTAGACAAAAGGATTGTTAGGAGGAGCTAAGGGAAAGGGTCGCTCTTTAATAAGAGGCCTAGTATCAACCTTCTCATACAATTCCTTAAAGGTAAAACTATCGGAGGAATCATATTCGTTAGGAGGGGGAGCGTTCTTAGTTTGAGGCAGTATCCTGCAGAAAATGTACACCAAAATATGACTAAACAAACGAGTAAAGTAAACTATCGTAAACAAATTGAATCTAAAAGGGAAAATGGAAAAGATAATAGGATAAGAAAAAACTTAACCTACCCTAAACAATGTAAAAACTAAGAAAAATGAAGAGAAGAAAATACTTACAAAGATTGAAGAAAAAGGCACAGAGAGTCGGAAGGTAGAGGATCGCGAGGATGGGCGCGATAAAAAATTAGGGGTGGAGACGAAGGAAATGGG
>JAOSBL010000211.1:28142685-28153504 GCA_027568915.1 Erythroxylum roraimae | reverse complement strand
TAAAAGCCCAAATGTTCATTTAGAAATGGGCTAGACTTTGGTTTAATATAATTGATTAGATTAATTATATTAAAATAAATTTTTTTAAGAAATGAAGGAGCAATTTTGGTTTTATTAGGTTTGAATGTGCAGCTGCACATTTGACATTAAAATGCTAAATAAATATGGTCTTTATTATGGTTTATCATCATTAAATGGAGTTATGAAACTACCATTAAATGGTTTAATGGTTATCTTTTAATGTTAGCATGTAACCTATTAGTATTGATTGCATTAAAGAAGAAAGATGTACATTGGATGGACCATCTTCCTTCTTACATCATCGAAAACCAAAATTAACATGATAATATTAGGTGATTGGACTTTTCATATAGCCAACTTAAAACAAATGAGAATAGTCTCATTTAATGGCTTCTTTATGTTTGATTAAAGAAAGGGCTGATGCATTGGATGCTTCCCCTCTTCTCTTTTATCTTGCATAACCGAAATTAGGAGAGGTAAGAAAGGATTCTTGCATTGTTTTGACCAACTCTCTCCTCTCACCTATGCATGGCCGAAAATTACATGAGAAGTGTCTCATTGTTTCCTTCTTTCTTCTAAGATAATACTCCTCCAAAGTGTCTCTTCTCCTTTCCCACCAAAGGATTTTGTTAACCAAGTTGTCTTAGGAGAACAAGAGGTAAATCAAATTGGTTAAGGATACAACAACAAGGAGAAAATAGATTGATAAAGGAAAAGATTCAAAAGCAAAGGCTTTTGATATAAAAAGAAGGAGAGAATAGCGCAGCAAGGAATTAACGTTGTAGCGAAGGAGTTGGTAATATCACTATTTTGTTTATGTTTATTATTATCCTTATACCATATCATATATGGATTGACATGATGATTTGGATATATTGCTTCCGCTGCAAATATGATCTCTAAAAAGTTTTGAAATCTACCGGTTCTCCAAATATAACATGCTTTTTTTCCGATCCAACACATAGAGGTTGCTTAGTCTTTCTTAGTCTACATACATATACAAAATGTTAAAGAGGTTTAGCATGGAGTAGTCCAAGAGAGGTTATCTTCTCATGGTTAATTCGGACCTTTGTTCATACCCTTGGGGGTCAAATCAAAAATAATCCAAGGATTGCAATATAGGGTGCAACCTCAGGTCGTTTCACTTAATTGAAACCTAAATAAATGGACCTAAGTTAAACTATATGTCATGCTATGCAAACTAATTGGGAAAAGGGGGGTTTAATCTTTGAAAACATTAAATGAACTAAAATGAATTGTAAAGAGTATGTAAAATGTATTTTTTTGGATTTTTGGGAATAGAAAATGGAAAGATTAAAACAAGTGAGTAAACAAGTTATAGAATCCACTTGAAAATGAGCTTTGGCTATCATAGTTCGAAACTAATTTGATGGGAATGGAAATCACTAAGTTTCAAATGGGTAAACCTTAAAGAACTCTTTAAGTCCAATATCTTAATCAATAAGACTCCATTTCTTAAAACCTTCTTAAATGCTCTTAGTGTGTATAGTGGATAATTCCATGTAACAAGTCACTTTGGAATCTAGAATCAACTCAATATAAAACACAACTATGCAAAATAAAAGAGAATCAACAAGATCACAAATAGACATATATGAGACTTCATATATTTAAGCTCAAAGTTCTACATAAACAAACCCAAACCACACATTGAATATCCAACACTTGATTAAACTATAATCAAGTATGTTCAACTACAAATTACAAATCCTAAACCAAGGAATTCATAAATCATAGCTAAACCATGGATTAAACTACTCCCCTTTCAAGCTCAATGAACTCTAGCCACTGCTACATCTTCAAGAGGAGAGAAACGCCTAGCCACGCCTAGCTCCAAGAAACTTCATAACCGAGAAACAATCAGAGGCACCCTTGGTAGAAGTCGACGGTGAAAAAATGGAAGAAATGAGATGGATGTGAGAGAAGATGATGGTCTGATAGGTGGTGGGATTATGATGGAATATCAATGTAATATCTGTCAACTCCCTCTCTCCTTTTCTATGTTTTCAAAAACGGGTTGTTGGATCGGGTTTGCATTGTTGGTCAATTTTTTGAAAATTGTTCGAGTCTGGTGCCAATTCAAATGTGTCGCCGCGGCGAAAGGATGAGTTCGCCACAGCGAACTTTTCTCGAAACATTTCTTCAATTATCTACTAATTTCGTCGCTGCAAAAACATTATCCTCACCGTGGCGAACTTTGCCCAAAAGGTTCTTCAAAGATTTTTTGATTTCACCGCGGCGAACTTTGCCTATTACCTCATTGACTTGTGTTCTTGGTCTTCACTTTTTGGTTCTACTTCTTGAATGTCCTACAATGAAAAATAGTATTTTGCAGTATTAATTGTTCTAAAAATCAATTTAGTGCAATTACTAATTATTTGTGACAATTTTACCTTCAAACTACATTAATTTGAAACAAGCACTCATGAGCTAAATTAAACACAATATTTGACAATAAGAGCCAAAAAATATACCAAAAACTATGAAATTGTCACCAAATGATATAGGAAACTTGGGTTCAATCAAATTTCCCTACACTTAGACCTTTGTACTCCTAGAAAAAGCTTATAAAAGTTAAAGAGACACAAGTGTAAAAGAAAATACTGACCATGCTTAAAAATGAGAGCAAAAAATCAGTTAAATCACTTTATCATAAATTAACCCAAGCAGACTGAAAATGTGTTTAACTTTCAAGGGAAAGTGTTTAACTCTCAACTCACTTGTCTTAGGATAATTTCACTCTAAAATCTACTTAGTCCATTTTCTACCATAAGATTGTGATAATTCTACCTCTCCACCACAAGAACTATAATTTCGAGAATTAAGAGGACTTTCAATGTTGTAATGTAAGGAAGGCTAAATGAAATGGATTGAATAGAAGAAGAAAAATGAGTACATGCATCACAATTATTTCCACATGAAACACACGTCAACTATGCGTAAGAAAATATTTAAACAAACAACAAACATAATCTAACATTTTTTTAACTTTTCTCTTTTAAGAAAGCTTTCTGTTTTTTTTTTTTAACTTTTTTCTTTCTTTTCTTTGTATAGAAACCATTTTTTTAGACATCTTTAACTGGAGATGGAGATATTCACATTAATTGTGAAATATGCATGCACTCAAAAGATGGCTCAAAAGGGCCTAGCAACGGTTAAGTGTTTGGGGTTTGTGTTTGGGTAAGTAGGGTTTTTAAAAAGATGCTTCTATCATTTTAACAAAATTTTAGTTCATCAAGCTTTGATCAAGAATTAAAACAAGTTCTAGAGAGATATGAAATTAAACAAATACACATAGAAATGAAAGAATTCAGGCCCAAATATCCTTCCAACAAGGTTAGTATCTCAATTAAGCAATCTCAAGTTTTAATGGCGCATAGTACTACTCTCTCAGCATACCCTCACTTGCCTCTCATGAAAACATTGAAAATGGTAACCAAAATCAACTATCATTTAAAAACATATATGGTTTTTCAAAAACACATGAACAACTTTGAAATTTATAAAATCTTCAAGGCACGGGAGTGAGAATAATCTAATTTGGGAGAAGTATTGAAATGAGGGAATTAAAACCAAAAATGTCTTTTTTCTCTTTATGAAAGGAATTAACTTTGTCGTGGCGAAATTTTGCAGAGAAAAAAGAAACACTTGAAAAACTTGCAATTCACCTCAATTACCAAGTTCAAAAATTTGCAGAGGACATACAAATGACTTGTACAAGCAATTAAATGGCCAAAAATGGTGCATAAAGAAAAATTGCCAAAATGGAATAACCTCCTCCACACTTAAACATCATATTGCCCCCAATTATGAAACAATCAAACACCATGATGCATTAAAAGTAATAGGAAGGCTATTGAATAATAACACATCGGGAAAGCACAATGAGAATCATATAAACAACCGACCATTAATTCTGTGAATAACAACAAGGTTATTGAGTATCCAGAAGACTGAAAGCTAAAAACACAACCACCTAAGACAAAAAGAACAAATGACTCAAACTACTCCATAGGAGGATTAGCCTCGATCCAGATGGACCTGCTCCAGATGTGCCAACGCCGCTCAGGGGGTCATCTTCACCAAATGGTAAATGAAAATGAAAATTCTCAGCAAGCAATGCATCCATACACTGGCGATACTGCCTATCTCGGTCATATATAGTCTCTCTCTCCTTCTGTCATGCTATCTCTTTAAAGAGAGTGTCTCGGAGATGGGAGATATCTGTATAAAGTCCGTCGACCTTACCAGCGAGGGTCAGTAAAGTAACGAGCTCAGGAAAGTCCTGACCTGGAGGAGCATCCTCAACTGGTGCCGCAGCTATAGAGGTTTCACCAATATCATGAGCATGGGTAGATGGACAAGGAGGGTGAATGGTAGGTTGCTTTAGGCTGTCATACCTGAAGAGTGGGGCCGGATCAAAATACCTGTCACTATCAAACTCTGAAACATTGTGTGCGTGGAAAATGTCGGAGATAAGGTGAGGAAAGTGATGGCATTGGTTAATTTGGCCGTAGTGATGGAGTCGTAAAGGGCGAAGGCGATAACATCAGCTATATTGACCGTCATTAGGAGATAAATGTGTACGGCTTGTTTTTTGGTGACATATGCAAAGTGAGTGGTCGGGATGATATTGTTGCAAACCAAATGAAGTCAAGGACAAGCTTCAGGTCGTAGATCAGATCCTTTGAGGTAAAGTTGGTAATAACGTGGTCGATGTCATTCGGTGCCCTCTTGATAGAGGGTGCGAATAACATCTTTCGAAGGGTAGTGGTGGATGAGTTGATCATAGTGGCAATGGAGAATGTTTGGAAGATTGAAATGGCGATGGATACTGGCAGTGGTGAATGCATTTGGTGCTTTAATACCACGGAAGTTAATTTCTATGGTATCATTAAATCTGGCATATGTGTGAAAATGTCGAACGAATTTATCGTTGCCTTGAGTACAGGGTTATACTAGGCTTGTTAGTTGAGAAGCAACAAGTTGCTAAACGAAGGGATTGTCAAGGGGAGCTAATGGAAAGGGTCTCTCTTTAATATGGGGCCTAGAATCTACCTTCTCAAACAATTCCTCAAACGTAAAGCTATAGGAGGAATCAAACTCGCTAGAAGGGGTAGCGTTCTTAGTTCAAGGCATTGTCTTGCAGAGAACGCACACAGAAACAAAACTAAGCAAATGAACAAAACGAACTAAAAATGATAACAAAAGCAACGAGCAGAAGATATTCAACAATTCTAAGTAACCTGGACAAAACTAATCTAAAGCTAAAATAGAGAGAAAATGAAATGTACAAACTAGTCTAACCTAAACATTTAGAAAAACTAAGATAAAAGAAGGAAAGAAATACTTAAGCAGGGTAGAGGGGAATCTACGCAGAGAAGGCTGGCGAGTCAAAGAGTGGTTGTATAGAAGAGAAGATGGTCGCGACGAAGTGGAAGTGGTAAACAAATGGGAGAGTCAAAATGGGAAAGATTGGGTTAAGAATCTCTAGGATGGTCGCGGCAAAAATGAAGGTAGGAAATGAAGGAAGGGGGTCGGAAGGGTTAAGTAGGGTTTGGGATGTGTGAAATGACAGAAAAGGATAGAGGGAATACGAATGGTTAAGAGTAAATAGGGGTGGAATGGTAATTTCACAGGGTAAAATTAGCGCAGATTAAACCTTCGCTGCGGCGAAAGCTAAAATTCATCACGGCGAACTTAACCATAATCACAAAAACATTAAAAATATCAAAGTTTCGTCGCAGCGACATGGAATCCACGCCGCAATGAAATAAACCCGAAAGGAATAGAGAGGAATGCGGTATCTTTGTCGCGGCGACGTGGACTTCACGTTGCAGCGAAATTTACCCGAAAACACATAAAGGGTGTGAGGAACTTTCGCCGCGACGGTGTGGAATCCATGCCACAACAAACTTATCCCGAAAGGAACATGAGGCAAGACAGAAATAAACATTCAACAAAGGAATGAGAAACATGACTAACAAATAAATGACACAAGCTAAATATTAAGTAACCTTAAAGAGCATATACAAAGTCATAAGGCACCAGATAAGCTCAAGAAAATAAAGTGCAACACAATTAATCATATCAATTTCCTCAAACTTAAAGATATATCATGCATCAGGCTGACAAACATAGAAAAAATAAAACAGGAGACAAAACTAGCATGGGAATTATTGCATTGAAAAAAAATTGCTGATTAAACCCTAAACTAAGGTAATTTCCTACTGAAATGGTTTTCCCCCCACACTTATTCAAAAAAATAATGCACCCGACAGTGTCATAATCAGTCACAGAGCAAGAGTAAATAAACAAATGAAGGAAAGAAATAACCTGGTGGTTATGGAGGTTGTTGGTTCTCAAATAGAGCTTCAATAGGTGGCCATTCACTTTGAGTTTGGCTCCGATCTCTTCATGTAAAAGTTCTACCATACCAAAATTGTGCACCTTAGTGACTAAGTATGGCCCATCCCAATGAGTGTTGAACTTTCCATGCTTAAAAGTGAAACGAGCCTTGAACAATAGAACTTTGTCTCCTTCCTTAAAGCTCTTCCTCTAGAGAACCTTATCATTCATCAACTTTGTTTTCTCCTTGTTGAGGCGAGAATTCTAGCCTCAACTCCTCTAATTCTTGCAATTGTAACTTCGTCTCTATACCAGAAGATTCCAAGTTCATGTTGCACTGTTTGACTGCCTAATATGCTTTATGCTCCAACTCCATCGGCAAATGACAAGCTTTGCCATAGATTAAACGGTAAGTGGACATGCCTATTTGTGACTTGTAGGCAGTCTGATGGGCCCATAGTGCTTCTTCTAGACACAAGCTCTAGTTTTCTTTGATGGCTTTACTATCTTCTCCAAGATGTGCTTCACCTCTCTATTCGATATTTCAGCTTGACCATTGGTTTGTGGGTGGTATGCAGTGGAGACTTCGTGAGTAACTCCAAATTTGGAAAATAGGTTACCAACGACCCTATTACAAAAGTTTGTTCCTTTATCACTAACCACAGCCTTAGGAATCCCAAACCTACAAAAAATGTTGGACTTAAGAAATTTAGACACTGCTTGCGCATCATCTTTTCTAGTAGGTACAGCTTCTATCCATTTGGATACATAGTCGAGAGATAAAATAATATACACAAAGCCAAAAGATGGAGGAAAGGGACCCATGAAATCAATGCCCCATACGTTAAAGATTTTGCAAAATAGTAAAGGCTACTAAGGCATTTCATGTAGTTTACCTAACCCTCCAAAGCATTGACATTTGTCACATGATCGAAAAAAGGTAAATGAATCTTTAAAAATGGTAGGCCAATAAAGTCCAGAATCTAAAATTTTCCTAGATTTTCTTCTTGGACTGAAATGCCCACCACAAACCAGTGAATGGCAAGCTGAAATTATAGCATCAAATTCTTTATTAGGTATGCATTTTCAGATGACTTGGTCACTGCACAGTCACCATAGATGAGAAGCATCCCAATTCTGATGCCTAGCTTCGCTCCTTAGCTTTTGGGCCTACGAATTAGACATAAAAGGAGGGGCTAGTCCAGTGATGAGATCTTAATCAAATGGGTAAACCTTAAAGAACTATTTAAGTCTAAGATCTTATTCAATAGGACTCCATTTCATAAAACCTTGTTAAATGCTCTTAGTGTGTGTAGTGGATAAGTCTCTGCAACAAGTCACTTTGGAATCTAGAATCAACTCAATATCAAACACAACTATGCAAGATAAAAGAAAATCAACAAGACCACAAATAGATATATATGAGACTTTATATATTTAAGCTCAAAGTTCTACATAAACAAATCCAAACCACATATTGAATATCAAACACTTGATTAAACTATAATCAAGTATGTTCAACTACAAATTACAAATCCTAAACCTAGGAATTCATAAATCATAGCTAAACCATGGATTAAGCTACTCCCCTTTTAAGCTCATTGAACTCTAGCCATTGCTACATCTTTAAGAGGAGAGAAACGCCTAGCCACGCATAGCTCCAAGAAACTTCACAATTGAGAAGCAACCAGAGGCACCCATGGTAGAAGTCGACGATGAAAAAATGGAAGAAATGAGATGAATATAA
Organism: Erythroxylum roraimae; assembly: GCA_027568915.1. Taxonomy (NCBI): domain Eukaryota; kingdom Viridiplantae; phylum Streptophyta; class Magnoliopsida; order Malpighiales; family Erythroxylaceae; genus Erythroxylum; species Erythroxylum roraimae. Next base: position 28,145,367 of record JAOSBL010000211.1, on the reverse strand, counting down.
GAGAAGACAATGGTTTGATAGGTGGTGGGATTATGATGGAATATCAATGTAATATGTTGGACCCCGAACTTTTCTAAGAAGTTAGAACAAATAAATGAAAATTTTTGAATTAGAAATGATAGACAAGAGTTAAGTAGTGAATGAGAAATGCAGATAGATTCTTATTTTTCTTTGGTTTTTTTGGTGGATAAGAGATTTTGAAATGAGAAGAATTAATGTGAAAGTTAGAAGTGAAATGAAAGCAAAAAGTGAAGTTAAATATGTGTAGTAAGTTGATGAAGGATATGTATATATGTGTATGTTTTGTTATTAGTGTTCATAATTAATCATGGACTATATTTTCTTATGGATGATATTTTTTTGAAATGGAGTTGAGAACGAGGAGTAAATGAAGTAGAAAAGGTGATCTTGGTATGAGTTGTGTTAAGGAAAGGATTTGAAACAAAATGGGTAGTTCGATCTGAAAAATGTTCACTGAGTATGCTTCAGTCTTTTAGACACAACTTTTTCTTTAGTTATCCAAACAAAATGATTCTTGATTTGGATTAAACTAGAAACATATGGCTACATTTCTTATGAAGACATCAAATTTAAGTTCTATCTTTAAGAATTTCAAAATTTGTCATAAAGTGAGAACTGGATGTAATACAATGCGAGATGAATGTAAAATTAGTGTTCTAACTTTAGGCAAAATTCTGGATTGATTTAGATAAAATCAGACAAAGTTTCTTTTATAAAGTTGTAGATCTTTCTTTTATCTTTCCAACGGTATATGGCATGAGAATTTTGGACTTTGGAGTCAAAAGTTATGGTCCTTAAAAGTAGAGATGCTTAGGAGTATAATAATGTATCTTCCATGTTTTACTTCTGCTTCTTCTGTATTTGACATCTGCTTCTTCTATGTTTGACTTCTGCTTCTTCTGTGTTTGACCATCTGCTTCTTCTATGTTTGACCATCAGCTTCTTCTGTGTTTGACTTCTGCTTCTTTTGTGTTTGACCTTCTGCTTCTTCTATGTTTGACTTCTGCTTCTTCTGTGTTTGACCATCTACTTCTTCTGTGTTTGACCATCTGCTTCTTCTATGTTTGACTTCGGCTTTTTCTGTGTTTGACCATCTTCTTCTTTTATGTTTGACTTCTGCTTCTATTGTGTTTGACTATCTACTTCTTCTATGTTTGACCATCTGCTTCTTCTATGTTTGACTTTTACTTCTTCTGTGTTTGACCATCTACTTCTTCTATTTTTAACTTCTGCTTCTTCTGTGTTCGACCCTCTGCTTCTTCTATGTTTGACCTTCTGTATACTATCATCTGGCCTATTTTTGACCATGTAGATGATAGAATTTGTCTTTGAGGTCTTCATAAAAGTTGTAGATTTTGAAGTCCTCTTTCAATCCATCTAAAGAACACCTTAATCCGATATCTGTAGGGAAGGTTGTGACAATTTTCTCAATCCTATATCGTCTAATGACGTCACTTCGTCTATAAATGATATCATATCGCCTGTTGCTATTTTTACCTTTCAGTTGATGGAATTTGTCTTCTAGGACTTCATAAAAGATGTAGATAGTGAAGTCTTCTTTCAAACCGTTCAAGAATGATCTCGATCCAATATCTGTAGTGAACAATATGTGAATTGTCCCAAGGCAGGTTCAAGATGATTGAGAACAAAACCTTGTTCGATTCTTTCAGCCATAACCTTGTTATCCGACCTCCAAATGAAATGATTCTTAAACCCATAGATTCTTAACACATTTCTCTATTCCTCCATAGAATTTTATAGATTTTGGCGTTGATTCTAAAAATATTATTTGAATCAAATTAAGGGTATCGATTGGAACAGTATGAATTGGATATTTTACTAAACATGTTTCAGTATTTTGATGATATCTTGATCTGTAGAACTTCAAATGCGATGATTCTTGTTTCAAATTAAATTAGAAACATGGAGATACAAATTGTATGTAGAAATAGAAATCTAATTCAGTCTCTGAGACTTTCAATTTCTGGATGGAAGTTGTGCATAGTACTATTGCAATATAAGAACAGTCCAAAAATGGTTAGGATACAACCTTCAGATTACTGAACCAAATTGAATGATTTTGGTGTCATTAGAAACTTAAGACAATAGAGAACACTTTCTAGAAGAAAGTGCTATGTCAGAATGTTCAAGGGTATTTTTAATAAGACACTTGAGGTTAAAAGAACATAAGCCTATAAGGAAGGATAAAATAAAATTTTTGGACTCATTAAGGGCATAAAAGGAAGATGAAATTGTGGTCTTGCATTTTAAGAAGAGGGAAGAACGAAAATGGAAGAGAAAAAAAAAGAGAGAGTGTCATGAAGAAGTGAGAGAAATACGAAAAGAAGAAGAGAAGGAGAGAAATAAGAGAAAACCAGTTAGGGTTTCAATTGTGTTAGCCTTTAAGAGAGATTTTGGGGTTGTCCAAGAAGGGAAAAAGGTAGAGGAAAAGAAGAGTTTTCCTTTAAGCTAAAGATCCCTTCATTTGGTGAAGAATAAAGGTAAGATCATTTTGAATCTTTTGGATTTTTGGAAGGATTTTAGTTCATGGAATTTAGAAAATGCTTGGGTTTAAGTACGCTAGAACCAATTTTAGTGATTGTGCTTGAGGGATTTTCAATTGAAAACCCTATTCAGTGGGATTTTTGTTTTTGTATAAAG
>JAOSBL010000211.1:28118833-28131837 GCA_027568915.1 Erythroxylum roraimae | reverse complement strand
TATCTCCCAAACCACACATCCGATTCACGCAAACTTGATATCCCTGGAAACTAGACAGAAAAACCCACAACTTTCATGAAGACTTCGTCCCAAAATTCCCAGCCAATCATTCCAGAATTCATCCACAATCAGACTATTCCACCAGAACCTTTCACCAAAATCTGGCCCAAACGTATCCCATCAACCTGAGCCTTAATCAGCCTATTTTGCCGTCATCTTTACACCCAAATCGCCATCAATACTCCTGGCCATTACTGCTTATTATGATTATGAAATATGGAAAATCGATGTGAAGACGACTTTCCTGAATAGAAACCCGGCTGAAGATGTGTATATGATACAACCTGAGGGCTTCATATCCAAAGATGGCAAAAAGGTATGCAAGCTTCATAAATCCATTTATGGATTGAAGCAAGCGTCTAGGAGTTGGAACATCCAATTTGATGAGACAATTAAAGAGTTGAACCTTGTGTGTACAAGAAGGTTAGTGGGAGTGCTATCATATTCCTTGTGTTATATGTGGATTGCATATTACTAATAGGAAATGATATCTTAAGTTTGCAATCAGTCAAAATTTGGTTGTCCCGGAATTTTTCCATGAAAGACCTTAGAGAAGCAACTTATATATTGGGAATAAAGATCTATAGAGATAGATCAAGGAAGTTGCTAGGTCTTTCACAGTCTACATATATAGATAAAGTGCTAAAGAGGTTTAGTATAGAGCAGTCCAAGAGAGGGTTTCTTCCCATGACTCATAGGATAAAACTCTCAAAATCTATGTGTCCTAAGACGCAAGATGAAAGGAATCGCATGAGTATGATCCTGTTTGCTTCGACAATAGGATCAATCATATATGCTATGTTATGTACAAGACCCGATATTTAAGTGTTACAAGCAGTTATCAATCGGATCCTAGTGAGTGTCACTGGGTGGCTGTCAAAAATATCCTAAAGTACTTGAGAAGGACTAAGGATGTATTCTTGATATATGGAAATGGAGATCTCGTAGTGATCGGACATACGGATGCCATTTTTCAATTTGACCAGGATGATTCCAAATCCCAGTTAGGTTATGTTTTCATACTGAATGGTGGAGTAGTCAGTTGGAAGAGTTCCAAACAAGAAACGACTGCATATTAAACGATCGAGTCAGAGTACATTGCAGTTGCGCAAGCGACAAAAAAAACTGTTTGGATCAAGAAGTTTGTTATGGAACTTGGAGTGGTTCCGAGCATTGTAGACCCGATATTATTGTACTGTGCCAAAAATGGGGCTATTTCTCAAGCCAAGGAACCAAGCTCTCATCAGAAGTCCAAGCACATACTCAGGAGATATCACCTGATCAGGGAAATTATTGATAGAGGTCTGTGAAGATAGAGAGAGTGCCCACAGATCAGAACATCGCTGATCTTTTGACTAAGCCACTTCCTCAATTAAAATTTGATTATAGTGTACTCGCCTATGGTATTAGATAAAAAAGCAATTGAATTTAGTGCAAGTGGGATATTGTTAGAGTAGTACTCTAAAGGAAATCACCTTTAACACTTTTGTACAAACTTTATTTTGATTAATAAAGTGAAAGGCAATTTTTCATTAATTTGATGTTCGTTTATTTATGAATTGATATCGATCTTAAATCGAATTAATGAAGTCCATGATACAAAACATAGCATGAAGGAAATCATGATGAGATCATGATAATGAGATTCCTATCATTTGCAATTATGTTAGTATCTAAATTATCCCTAGTCATAGGACTAATAAGACAGGACATTATTAATCCGAATAGACTAGCACATGTTATACTCATTGATTTGATCAAGCAGTGGAGCTCACAAACTATAAGTATGAGATGTTTAGAGTTAACATGTGGCTAATTACTTAGAGTTGTAAGTGCATCGGATGACCCACTATGGGATTATCATATGGATGATCTATCAAATGTAAGTGATTAATCTCATTATAGTAATGGTGCAAATATCCTTAGACTTGAGGTACTCAAGGATATATTGGATACTGATCTTGTGCTTTGACGTCATTCCTTGTTGCCACGATCGTGATTGAAGGCTCAATAGATGTACATAAGTGAGTTCTTCACTTATGTACAGTAGAGCTAACTAGTCACAAACACACTCAAGTGAGAGAATAAGGTGTCTAGAAGAGTTATAGAGTTATAGAGAAGTGTCTTGAGTCTTGTTCATGCAATTTATGCAATTGTTGCATGAATCAAAGTACATGCAACACAGAAGACCAGAAAGCAAGCGATGACTGCAACCTGGTTAGATAAGGATTATGAAAACTTTGAAAAAGAAGAGCCAGAAGAAGTTAGCGACATTTGCTTCATGGCTGAATCAGGAGATGATGAGGTATATTATTCTGACTCTGATATTGAAGTTGATGAATTGAAAAATGCATATTATAAATTGTATGATCAGTACAAAAAGTTGACAGTGAAGTATTTCAAAGAAGTTGAGAAGTCTAAAAACAATGATGCATCTCTAAAGGGTAAGACTAAATCCTTAAAATCTGTGAATGAGAGTTTGGCGACCAAAAATATGTCTCTTAAAGTTGATTATAAGCAAAAGATCTTTGAAAAGGAAGCTTTGGAAGAAAGAGTAGCTAAGTTGGAAAATACTTTGCTTGAGAAAGATTCTGATAAAGTGAGACAATTAGAAGAAAAAGTTGTCGCCCTGGAACTTGAAAAAGATAAATATTCTGGAAAGATCTTATCTCTAGAAAAAAGATATTATAAATTTAGTTGATGGAAGGAATAACCTAGATGCATTACTTGGGAGTGGTAAATGCATTTTTGATAAGGCTAGAATAGGTTACAATGAAAACAATAATATTAGGCCATACAAGAATTTCTTTGTAAATCCAGTAATAGATATAATCAAAATAATAGGAACCTGATATATGGTAGAAATTATATCAATTCTCATTCATCTATTTTATGCTTCAATTGTGGCAGACATGGTCACATTAGTCATTCTTGTCAATTCCTTAAAATGGAGAAATTATCTTAAATGTATGTTTAGATATCGAAAGGTCAAGCCACTAACTTGAAAGACACGAGAAAAATGTGGTTACCAAAAATGAGATAATACTTTCTGCAGATATGCTTCAAAACAGGGACAAGAGAAAATCAATGAATAGTTAATAGTGGTTATTCGAGACACATGATAGAAAAGGATTTGTTTATCTGGAACAAAAGTTTTGACATGCTAGCATGAGCATTCTATCAAAATTGTTGAAGAACGAGTTAGTAAGATGACTACCTACTCTGAAGTTTGAAAGCAATAAGAAAAATTCAAATAAAAAAAGGATACAACATTACTTCAATTCAGAGTGATCTTAGAGGATAATTTGACAATAGAAAGTTTGAAGAGTTTTGTGACAAAAATGGTATATGTCACAATTTTTCTTACCCAAGGACTCCTCAGTAGAATGATGTCGTTAAGAGAAAGAACATGACCTTAGTTGATATGGCCAGAGCAATGCTATATAAAAGTGGCCTACCCATTGTTATTGGGCATAGGCATTATCTAATGCTTGTTATATACTCAACAGGTGCCTTATAAAACCTATTATGAAAAAGATCCCCTATGAGCTGTGGAAAGGAAGAAAACCAAATGTCGCTTACTTTCGAGCATTTAACTGCAAGTTCTTCGTTCTAAATAATGGGAAAGACAACCTTGGAAAGTTTGATATGAGATCAGATGAAGCTATCATTTTGGGTTACAGTATAACTAGTAAAGGATTCAAAGTTTTCAATAAAAGAACAAAGAAGATAGAAGAATCAATATATGTAGTATTTGATGAAGCACTACTTTTGATAACAGCAGCTGCTTCAAATGATGAAGAGCATCCTTTGGTTCCTAAAAATACATCGACTACACCTACGGTACCCTCAAAATTACAAGTTCAATAAGGTCCTTCTGAAGTCAGGATAGAGCAGGCTCCTTCTTCTCAGCAGGATTTTATGCAACGAAGAACACCAAAAGAATGGAGAGGTCAAGATATACATCAATACATTCTAGGAGACCCCTTCTGAAAGTCTAAGAACTAGATCTTCCTTCAAGAACAACTTTGTTGCCCTCATCTCAAAATTAGAGCCGAAGATCATTAAATAGGTTCTTACTGATGAAAATTGGGTTTCAAATATGAAAGACGAACTGAATCAGTTGGCTAAAAACAAAGTTTGGAAGCTAGTACGTCGTCTGCAAAACAAGTCAGTCATTGGAACTCGTTAGGTATTTTTAAAAAAACTCAAAGAAAATGGTAAGGTGGTAAGAAACTAAGCTAGACTTGTAGCTCAAGGTTATAATCAACAGGAAGGTATTGATTTTGATGAAATTTATGCACCTGTTGCTAGACTAGAATCGATTAGAATTTTACTTGCCTTCACATGTTATAGAAACTTCAAATCATTCCAAATGGACATCAAAATGCCTTTTTAAATAGGTATATTAATGAAGAAGTGTTTGTTAAGCAACCTTCAGGTTTTGAAGATGAAAACCATCCTAATTACATGATGAAGTTGGCTAAAGACTTGTATGGTCTAAAACAGGCTCCTCGAGCATGTTATGAGAGGTTAAGTAATTTTCTGCTTAAGAATAACTTCGAAAGAGGAAAGTTAGATAAAAATTTATTCATGAAGAAAAAGGAGAATGATTTACTCATTGTGCAAATATATGTTGATGATATAATATTTGGTGCTACTAATTAGACTTTTTGTGAAGAATTCTCAACATTAATGTAGGGGGAGTTTGAAATGAGCATGATCGGAGAACTATCCTTCTTTCTTGGATTACAAATAAGGAAAACATAAAAAAGGATCTTCATTAGCCAAGAAAAATACATAAAGGAAATTATCAAGAAGTACCACTTTGAGAATGCCAAACTAATAGGTACTCCTATGTATACTGGAGCTAAACTTGATAGGGATGAAGAAGGCAAGGCTACGGATGAAACAAAGTATAGAGGAATGATTGGGTCACTACTATATCTTACAAGCTTAAGACTAAACATTATGCTTAATGTGTGTCTTTAGGCATGTTTTCAATCAAATCCAAAAGAAAGTCCCCTTCAAACAGTCAAGAGGATCTTTCGATATCTTCACAGAACTATGGATTTCAGATTATGGTATCGAAACTTTGATTCTTTTAACATAGCTGTCTATTGTGATGCAGATTATGTTGGTGATAAAGTCGATCGAGAAAACACAAGTGGGCACTGTCAATTTCTTGGCGGATGTCTAGTTTCTTAGTCTTACAAGAAACAAATTGCACAGTGCTTTTAAAAACTGAAGTGGAATATATAGCAGTTGCCAGTTTTCGTGCTCAAATTTTATGGATGAAACATCAACTCTAAGATTTATCTCTGAACTTTAATCATATTCCTATATTATGTGATAATACTAATGCAACAAATCTTTCAAAAAATCCTTTGCATCACTCTAGGGCTAAGCATATATAAATCAAGCATCATTTTCTTAGAGATCATGTTTTAGAAGGTACCATTAATCTTTTGCATGTTGATACTGAAAATCAAGTAGCTGATATCTTCACTAAACCACTCTATAAAGATAGATTTTTCCTGTTGAGAAATGAGCTTGGTATTACAAACTATCTAATATTATTTCTGTATAAATTTTCTATGCTACTTCTCTCTGTTAACATTAGCAGGATCCTTCTTCTTTAGAAGGCTCCTCTCACTTTCGAGACCTCTTTTTATTTTAGTAGGCTCCTTCTAGTTTAGAAGGCCCCTCCTATTTTAGAAGGCTCCTTTCGGTTTATTAGAGCATATTACACGTGTCCTAAAAAGGTCATTTCTTTTGTTTTATCATTTCAGCTTTTAAAGACATGCGCGCATTTCTGACAAGTGGTTGTACGGGACTGACAAAAGATACACAAACGATCACACTTCTTATATTAGCATACGATCGTTTATCTTCACACAAGAACAACGTTTAAGAATTGCTTAATATACCAGAAACAAACTTGTCTCTTCTACTCATTCTCATTATTCTTGGAAGTGCCACTCTTTACTCTCTACATTCTAACTCTTTGTTTTCATCTTAAACCTTCTAATCCTCACCCTTTGCTATTACAATGACACGAACCAAACAAAAAAGACAAAAGAAAACCCCAACTTCTTTTGATAGCCATGGTGAAGCTCATGTTACTGAACCTATCTCCTTTAAACTCCAAGTATTAGAAATGTCATTCTACTTATGCCTATTCCGACTCCAAAAACTTTTACACTTCCTAAACTCGGTCTTAAAGATAAGAAAGTGCCTGAAGTGCACTATATTATAAATGACAATGATTCAGATGAAGAACTTGCTAGGTTGATTAGATGACCAGGGACTAGAGGAAGTCTTGCAAAGTAAGCCGAGAAAATTTCTGAACAAAAAGAAACCAATAATTCTGAAAAGAGAGAGGAAGAAGAATCCAGAAAAAGAAAAAGGGAAGAAATAAAGAAAGGCAAAGCGCCTGTGATTGAAGATGTTATTAAGGATCCCATTCATAGAAATAAGATGTTTCATAAAGAGATGATTCATAAGGAAAAAAGGGCAAATGAGATAAAGATAGCTACACAAAAAGGAAAGACATCAATACCACAAAAAATGTTTCAATCAATGGAAGTTGAAGTCCGCTACAAAATGCAATACAAGAAAAGAAAGGTGGTTACTGGGGATCTTTCCTCCCATGATGTTTAATGACATAGGTATATCTATATTTCCTTACTTTGTTGCCATTGATTACGAAAATTTTCTAAAATTAGATGAGAACGTATGTGATGAGCTAGTCAGGACATTTTACACACACATGAGAAAAGAAGAAATTGTTGGAAAGCTAGCCATTGTCTCTTGGGTACGTGAATGTGAAATTTTAAATTTTGAAGAAATCTTAAGAAATATGCTGCACATAACTCCTATATGGCGAACTAATTTTGCCTATCATAAGTGGGATGTTGATGATCTAGAGTTAGTAGAAGTTGTCAAATCTATCTGTTGTCATGCTGAAAACACCTAAGATGGGAGACCCTGGAGCAGGCAATTAGACTTACTAACACGATGTCTTGCATCCTTATCAGCTACTTCAATTTTTCCCAGGAGTAGCTCAGTTGAAAGATGAAGCCTACTGGACACTTATGTAGTGTATAATTTACTAAAAGGAAACAAAATGAATCTTCCAGCAATGATCTTGAGGTTTATGGTGGATAAGGGGAATCATAAGAATACCACCGGTTGCCTGCCTTATGGGATATTTCTTACCAGGATTTTTCCCTATTATGGAGTTCCTTTTGCAAATCTAAATTGGTATGTACTGGCTAAGTTTCACCCTTCCATTCCTTACCAATTTGGATATAAATTGCAAAACAATGTCTGGGTAGAAAAATGATCTGAAAGAGTAGCTAAAAACTTATATCCTGCTCCAGAATAACAAACTCCTATCCCTCCTTAGGATGAAAATAGTGCAAATCTCTATCAACACCTGAAGGACATTCAAGCCAATCAAGATCAAATGTGAGAACAAATAGATAGCATGCAAAATTAGCTTCTTGACATGTAGATTTTGCTTAGAAGAATCTTTGCATCTCTTTAATAACTTTGTTGCTATTTATTTTCTGCTTGGCTCATTTATAGTTATGATTTTATTTGATGCATTAATTACTCTTTCCCTCTATTTTTTATAATGACAAAAGGGGGAGAAATTGTTTATTTTGCACTTTATGATATATTTACTGTACATGCATCTATATGTGATATATTTTCAATATTACCTTGATGATATATTTGTTATTGATAACATATTATATTGAAATGTTTAAATCTGTGATAAACAAACGATAGGCTCCTTCCTTTAGAAGTCAAGTTCCTTCTAACTACGAGTAAAGTTTACAGGTATCTTTCGAAACTCTTTATTATTATTTGAATTTTGAAAATATATCTATTATTGTTTGTCATCACCAAAAATGGGGAGATTGTTAACTCAAGGTTTTTTATTAACGATTTTGATGATAACTGCATAATTCTTCAAAAAATTTAAATTAGATTTATTTCTTTATATAAGCAATAGTATAATTCTTAAAAGGAAATAAAATCATAAGGTAATTGCTTCCATTTTTGCAAGAACCTTCTTTATGAACTTGCCTATTCAAAAATGGTTCCACCTCCGAAAATCTTGACAGAACATCTGAATATCGAAAATTTCAGCAAAGATAATATTGAAGATTAAGCAACAACATGTTGAAGAAATTGCCTATTTAAGGAAGAACCACTATAGTTGTGAGACACACAGATATACAAAAAATTCAAGGGAGCCATCGATATACATTGACAGCATCAGTATTTTGAAATTCATATCATTATCAAATCCCTTGTGTTTTAGAAAGAGAAAAAACTTTTGAGAGAGTGATCATTAAAGCTCATATTGAGCAAATTACTTTATCATTCGTTAAGAGCTTGTAAAGGCTAGACAAATACCACTAGTGTGGAAGGTTGAAGAACCTTGAAAAATATTTACTTGTGAGCTTAAAGAGGCTCTTCAAGTTACTACTTGGATTTAATAGTGAAACACTCAAGTTGGATACTTGGGGACTGGATGTAGGATTGGGTTATAAGCCGAACTAGTATAAATCAATTGTGTCATTCTTTCTCTCCTCTTAACTTTTAAATTTTCACATTATATTGTTTGCATTTTCATTTTGCAAGACGCTCCTTTAGTTTTAAAAAAGGCTCCTTCTGTTTTTAACTTCGTAAGAGGTTCTTTTAGTTTAACAGGCTCCTTCTGTTTTTAAATTGCTTTAAAAGGATTTATTTTTTAACAGGTTCTTATCGCCTAACAGGCTCCTGTCGTTTAACAGACTCTATCGTCTAATAAGCTCCTATTATTTTTTTAACTGGGATCTGTCTATTATACAAATTGAAAGTCCTTGTAAATGTTTTAAGTCACATACAGTTCACCCCCTCTTGCATGTATTTTCTTTATCAGGATTAAATACATCAATATAATAGTGTTAAGAGATGCTAGATTCTATGATTTTCAATATCTCTTTTAAACACAATTTAATCTGGCCTTTGAATTAGCCTAGCCACTTTTGATTGTTATCATAACCTTACAATTTTGGTAAAAGATAAAAACATCTTAAATACATTATTATAAATAAAAAATCATATATACAAAATGGAAGTAGGTTCTAATCCCTCTAGCACTAATTTATAAAATTCATTATAACCTATTCATAAAACTACATCTTAAATACATTATTATAAATAAAAAATAATATATACAAAATGGAAGTAGGTTATAATCCCTCTAGCACTAATTTATAAAATTCATTATAACCTATTAATAAACTTTCTCTTTAAAATCCCTTAAATATAGCCAAAATGGTGAAATCTTATTCTTATGAGTTGTTTTGAAAATTTTTAATAGTGTAGTAACAAAGCAATTAAATAGAAAGATATAACTCTTCTTGATGAACAAGTTTTTGAAGGAGAAATGGAACCTATTCCACTTGCGCGTTTAAGTCCCAATATATAAATAAAAGAAATAAAATAATTTTAAAATAGAAAAGTAATATATCTTTCAGTTTGAAATCAACAAGCTCAAGTTTTATAATAGTGTTTCTAATTCTAAAATTGACTTAGGAAGAGTTAATAATACCATATGTCATAAATATTCAAAAAAAGATTTATCAAAACATTTAACTTTTGATATACCAAACTTTAATCATCAAGGAGTGGATTATAATAAAAATATTCAATAATATATCAATAAAACGCATAAAATAATGAACACTATTTTCATCCTTCCTCCTTAACACTCTCCTCAATAAGTGAAAATATGAACAATGAATTTTATGTGTTAAAAAAATAATTTGAGCTTTATAAACAATATTTATATGAATATTTCTATTATTTTGATAATAAGGATAAAAGATTATGGTTTCAAAAAAGTTCTTACAATAAAGAAAAGAAATCCAAGAACAGTACTATAAGGTTGTACAAAATCATATAATACATATCATTTTCTTTGATTAGTGTTTGAAATTTATACCTAAGAAATTATATCAAAGAAAACAAATCCAAGAAACCTACTACAAGTTTGTACAAAATGATAGAATACATATAATTTTCTTTGATTGGTTTAAAATTTATACCCAAGAAAATAAAATTGAATATCCTTTAAGAATATTTATAATAATAATAAAATAAAAACATGGAAAACTTTAATAGGAGAAAGAATACAATCAAACAAATCCTCCTTTATGTGAAATAAAATTCCTTACAAGCAAAATAATGTTGTAGTCTCCCTTTCCCCTAAAGATTAGAAAATGAAAGTGAAAACATAAATTAAAAAAAATGAAAAATATTATGTGCCAAAATAGTTACTCAAAAGGTTGCCCACAAACTATAGGAAATCAACTTTCTATAATAGAAAAAAACTTCAGAAAATACTATTATTATCAATGTTTTCAAAACCAAACTAATTTGGCCGGTTTAATTATAAAAACTTTGAACAAGACAATTTTCTAGTTTGATTTTTAATTTTTGGGTTTGATTTAGTTTAATATTTTTTGTTGTTAAAATAATAAATTTATTAATTAATTGATCAATTTTTATAAACCAATTAATTTTCATTCAATAGTCTCCTTTTTCAATTGAACTTTAAAATTTTTAATTAGAAAGGATAATATTTTTCAATTATTTTTTAAAATCTTTAATTTTATTCAATCTTTAATCATTTGAACCTTTTAAATTTTAAACCTCTTATTGCACTTGCTATAGTTTTTAAAACATTGATTATTATTACAAATAAATATTCCACCATTAAATCTCCTAAGTTTAACCCTCGTAAAGTGTCTAGTGATAACTCCAACCAAATTATAAAAAAAAAGGATTGTGAAGATTTTCTCGTAGCCATACAAAATAAATTAAAAAGGATAAATGAAAAAATTTATCTAATACTCTAAATTCTTTCCCATCAGAAACCTTAAATACGTTAGATAAAAGAAGAAAATAAAACTAGAAGTCAAGCTATAATAAAGACTAGTAACTCCTAATAAACAAATTCGCAAATCTAATATGATCAAACAAGATAATAATACAAAATCTGATAGTTTGAACCTCCTTCTCCAGTAATAGATAAAATTTATAGAAGTCCATAGCAAAACCTTATTCTAGTAAGCCTATTGTTCCTAACATTAGTATTGATAATAATCCCAATTTCTTATGACAAATAAAATATGATGCTACCTTAGTTTATGAATGAAATATAAATGATTTGTCTAAAGATACTATATTAAATATGTTACAACAAATGAAATTGGTTACAAATATTTATACAAAAAAAATTAATAAATTCTCAATTCACCCTTTATTGTTTTAACCGAGAAATAATTATGATTAAGTAGGAGTTAAGAATCCTAATGAAGATAGTGAAACAATATAAAGTTTTCTCCATAAAATACATTCTAAACTAGAAGAATAAAACTCATCTTAAACTAAACAATAATGAAAATTTACCAGAAGATTTACTATTTATCACAAACAAAATAACTTCCCAAAATACTTTATCAAAATTAATCTTAAGATAGATAAAGATTTTATAACTGATATAACAACCTTATTTGAGATATGATCATATTTAAATTATATAAAACAAGGAGTCATTCTCATAAAACTATAACTAAAAAGATTAAAATCCTTTAACAATTTCAAATTAAAAGGTAATTCTAAAACTAACGCTTACATATATGTGAAAAAATTTCTGGTAAAAGTCTCCTTTGTTATAGTTGAATATATTCGTCATATAGGGTTTTTAGGAACTCCCTTTACTAAACTTATCCACTCCTTATGTAGTAAACAAAAATAATATATCAACAAAGATAAATAACAAAATTTATGTTTTCCTTTTATAGAAAAATAAAAAACTAAGAGAATGAACTTAGTCAAAGTATGCTTTATATATGAAAATCAACTAAATACTATAATACATGCAAAACAAAAACAATTAAGTTATTTTAAGAAAAAATAGAAAATAAACTATAAAATGAAAATAGTAAACAAAAACTCAAAACCTTACAAAAGAAAATTGAAATTGAAATTTATATTGACCTACCTAATACCTTTTGGAATAGAAAATAACATATTGTTGACTTACCCAATAAAAATTTTTAATAAAAAATATTAGAGTTAGGCTAATACAAATGAATACAAGCATAGAAAATCATTACAAATAAGAAATGCATGATTTATTGATGAAAAAAATAGCATTTCTCATTCTAGATCTCCTTGGAGCTATAATGCCTTTTGTGTTGGCCAGAATTATGAACAAGAAAGAGGAGTTCCTAGATTAGTTATAAATTATAAACCCCTTTAATAAAGCATCACAATAGATGATAAAACATGCTGACTTTAATGATTACATAATGCTCATATTTTTTCTTAAAATTTTATTCGAAATTAGGATTTGGGCAAATCTAAATAGATCAAAAAGATAGTTATAAAATATCTTTGATTATTCCTTTTGGACAATTTGAACATTATGCCCTTTGGGCTGAGAAAATCTCCATTTGATTTCCAAAGGGTTATAAATGTTATTTTTCTCACCATATTATGAATTTGTATAGTATACATAGATGACGTCTTAATATTTTACTCTTCTAGAAACTAACATTTTAAACATATTAAAACTTTTATTTATGTTATTAAGAAGAATGGAGAAACAATATAAAGATTTCTAGGAAGCTTAAATTATGTTATAAATTTTTATCCCAACTTTAACAAATTACTTAAACCCTTACGTAATATATTAGATAAGAAACCTACTCCTTGAACGTGATAACATAATAATGGCCCTGTTTGGCAAACAGCTGATTGCATTAGCTGTTAGCTGATTGTATTAGCTGTTTGTCATTTAATGTTTGGTAAAATTAGCTGTTTAGTATTAATAGTTTATATGTAAAATGACTTATGAGGACATGACTTTA
>JAOSBL010000211.1:28094287-28105442 GCA_027568915.1 Erythroxylum roraimae | reverse complement strand
ACTAGATGCGATAATTATCGGCGAATTCTCTCCACCCTTTCGCTTACCAGACTGCTCCTACGCCTCAACCATCCTCCCATTGTCATCAGGTTCATTGCAGTTATCATCAGCGGCATGCCTCTGTGTCCTATGAATCGGAATGGGAGGGATCTTTCGAAGCTTGTAGGCCGTTGGGTTCCCGTAGTTGGCAGTTGAAGATGGCGAGTTCTTTCTTCTGGCGGAACAAAGGGAAATGTAAAAGGTGACTTACAATTTGGTTTAAAACCAAACAATGTTGCTAAAGGGTTAGCGACGTTTTACTTAACAAAACGTCCCAAATTCTATTCCGGAACATTTTTTTGATAAAACGTCGGGAAAAGTGTTATAAGTTAGTGACGTTTGTTTAAAACGTCGTAAAAATTCAAATTTTTTGTAACATTTTTTAAACGTTAGAAAAAGTAATAAAACGTCTTAGGTTATATTAATTTTTTTGTAGTGAATAAATTGTCTTCCCCTTTTCTTTGACACATTGAAGTTAATAAAAGTTTTAATCATCTCTTTAAGATTAATTATAAATTTATATCAATAGAGACAATAAAAAACTAACTCTTTGATATATGACTATGCTCATTAAAATTTTAATCGACCTATATCAAAGTTTTTAATAACAAATATACTAAAAAATTTATTCTCTTTTTAATATGTATAACTCTTAATTAACTAGTTAGAGTTATAATGCTTAAGCAAGTTTACAAGGTTTAATAATTGCTTATAGTAAATTTATTGACATTCTACTCACAAGTTTAACATATATCAGGCTAATATAATAATAATAATAATAATAACAACAACGTATTATTTTCTTCATTGAACTTTAGTCCAATTGATTAGATTCTTTATTAAAATACTTTATTATTCTTATATTTGACCAAATTTATTTTTCTTAACCTTACTTTTAGGAAAGAATAATTAATAAAAGTCCAAATAAAATAAAAATTAACATTATCCCCTTTTGTAAAGTATTCATTGTTGTATTTGTAGTATACAATAAAAATTAAGAGAATAAAATAAAACTTTTATGTTAAATTGCAACAAAATTTTTTATGTGAAATTGTAATAAAATATACTTATCTCATTTGTTGGTATCTATTTCTCAAAATGTTATGCTAAATTGCAATATGTTTTTATTTATCTCACTTTATGCTAAACTATATTAGAGAGATTCTTGTGGAATTAAAACTTTATATGTATATATCTTATAAATTCACATGTACCTTGAGATATATGAATGTTTCAAGAGACATATAATTAAGGTTGAACTGTAAATATGTCTAATATCATGTGACATTCTTAAGATCCATACAAATTTTAGGACTTTGACCTATAATATTTTAGTATAATGTAAATTGTAAGACTTTGAACCAACTAATCATGATCAATATATCTCATGCAATCATATTATATGAGAATACAATTTTATTTTGAGTAAATATATAATTATGCCTAACTAACAGTGTCAAAGAAATCTAAAATATTGATATGAAAAATATGTCAATAAAAATTTCAAAGGAAAAAAAGCCTCTTAAAAAAGGAGGATTCAAGAGCGATGTGAGAGAGCGATTGAGAGCAACAGAGCGCCCAGTACTTCGCAGATCACCGAAGCGTTGAGATCCCTCTTCCATGGCTTCATCTCCTTCTTGTCTCCCATCTCCTTCTTGTCTACCCTTAGCCTACTCCCCATCTCAAAAAAAACCCCTCTTTCGACCCTTTCTCCCAGCGCTAATGCCGAAAACATTGACCCAAATTGCCCCAACATCCCATCTTTTAAGGCACCTTTAGGATCGCACCAGTTGTCTGAAACTCCGATTGACCCAGAGACTCTTTTACCTAACCCAGACCAAGCCAAAAAATTGCTTAAAGTTCTTCCCAGAACCTGGAAATCTGTCGTTGTTGATGGTGTGGAGAAGGCCTCTAACAAGGCTCCGGCCTACTACCCTCCGGAACTCAAGGAGGACCAAATTTTTGTCATCCCGCCGCCTGAATTAACACATCAAGGAGCACAGAAGTTTCGGCATGCCCTAATAGGCTTCTTCATTGGTAAGCGTCCCGCCTTCCCAGTAGTTCAGAGGGCCTTGTCCAAGGCATGGTTAGCTTGCGAGTTAACTGAAATATTAATGACTAGTTTAAACAAGTTTCTGTTCAACTTTGACTATAAATGTGGAATGAATGAGGTGTTGGAAAAGGGGCCCTGGCACATTCAAGGAAAGCCCCTGTTCTTGCGAAAATGGAGCTTAAATACGGGGGAGCAGGAGAATGTTAGATACGCCCCTGTCTAGATAAGATTTCACAACATCCCCTACGAGTATTGGAACAATGAGGGGTTGGGTAGGATTGCCATTGTAGTGGGGCATCCTTTGTTGATAGATTCTCACACTACAAAAATGTCCAGAATACTATATGCTCGACTGTGTGTAGAACTAGATCTGGAAAAGAAATGGCCTTCATCCTTTCAGTTGGCAACTTATGATGATGAGGGCAAGATGTCATTCAAAGAGATTGCAATACAATATGAATGGAGACCTGAGAAGGCAGCTCAGAAAAAGGAATGGCATCTAACTGGTTGCATGTTTGAAACTGGGTTCCAAGCAAAATTGGAAAAGGACAATAATTCTCAACCTTCTAGTGGAAACCAACTAAAGGACAATGACCCGAAGAAAAGCCCTGCTAAGGAACTAGCTAGTCCTGAGGAAAGCAAATTGGATGGTACCCCAATTGAGCAGAGTAAAGGCAAGGAAGTGCAACAGAAGCAGGATGCTCCTTCAGTCAACCTTGAAGATGCTACCTGTCTTGGTATGTGTGAATCAGGTAACTCTCTTGCCTCTCCTAAATCTGATGTGGTTCCTACTATTTCTAATGAAGCTCAGAGCTCGGGTTTGATAGAAGGGGCAGAGGGGGACTTTACCATTAGGAGAGGTAGGAAATCTAGAAGGAAACAAAAATAATAGTGTTGTCTTATTGTCTTCTGTTATGGATTTAGGTTTCTAGAACATTAGAGGTCTTAATAACCATAAAAAATAGCTAGCTGTGAAATCTTTCCTTAAGATGCTGTCTGTTTTTCTTTTGTGTTTGATAGAATCTAGGATTAAATCTCTTTCCCTTTTGAATAATATCTGCTCGTCTATGTTTCCTAAATGGCATTTTTGTAGTAATCTAGTCCAAGATTCTTATGCCAGGTTAGTGGTCACTTGGAATCTAGACCGTTATGTGTGCACTCCTATTATTACCACTGACCAATTGATCCTTTTGGAAGTGTCTCCTGTTAATTGTGATTCTGTTTTCTTTGTTACTTGTGCCTATGGCTCAAACAACCTCACTCATAGGAAACACCTTTGGGAAAACATTTCAAACATCAAACTCTCTGTTAGGAACCAACCATGGATATTGGTTGGTTATTTTAACACAATTCTGTTCTCTCACAAAGCAGACCCCCTTAGCCCCTCTGCTATTAGTGGCATGAGGGATTTTAGGAAACGTGTAGAGGATTGTCGAGTGTTTGACCTCAAATCTTGTGGTCCAATTTTCACTTGGTCCAACAAGCAATCTGGTGATCTCCACATAATCAAGAAACTAGATAGAGCTCTGATTAACTCGCAGTGGAGCTCTCAATTTCCCAGATCCTTTGGAGAGATTCTCAACCCTAATATTTCTGATCACTCTCCTATAGTGATAAGGACTTTTGCTTTCCTTCAGAGAAGACCTTCACCTCTCAAATTTTGAAACTTCCTAGTCCCTCAACCCAACTTCCTTCAAACCATAGAAGAGGCTTGGAACTCTCAAATCTGAGGGACTCCTAATTTCTGTGTTGTGACAAAACTCAAAATAGTCAAAACTGCCCTCAAATCCCTAAATTTAGTCCAGGTAGGAGATTTAAATAAAAGAGTTGAGACTTGTCAAACTAAATTGAAAACCATCCAAGATCATATGAGGCTTTTGCCTAATCGGACCCAACTTGTTGCTGAAAAGCATGAGGCTATGACCAACCTGTTTAATGCTTTAAATGACTAAGAATCCTTCTACAAACAAGCTTCCCGCATTAAATGGCTTAGGGAGGGGGATAGAAACACTAAGTTCTTCCACAATTCCATCTTGTCAAATAGGAACAGAAACACAATCCACTCTTTACTGGTAAGCAGTGGTCAAAGGATCACTGACCTAGAAGCAATCCAAAACACCTTTCTGAATTTTTTTCTAAAACTCTCTTGGTAAAAAGAAAGACCTAGCTCATGCTAAGGATTATGTGACACCTCTATTTCCTCACCCTCTTCCTGAGAACCTTAGAAACACTCTTGTAGCTAAAGTTTCTTCTCAGGAGATTAGGAAAGTCTTCTTTTCCTTTAATTCCAATAAGGCCCCTGGCTCGGATGGGTTTAATGGATTCTTCTTTAGACATATTTGGCCTATTATTGATACTGAGATCACTAGGGCAATTCAAGACTTTTTCCATCATAGGAAGCTCCTCAAAGAGCTTAATTCCACTTTTATTTCTCTTGTTCCAAAAAAGAACCAACCTTCCACTGTTTTGGACTATAGACCTATTTCTTGTTGTAACATGCTTTATAAGGTGATAATAAAAATCTTATCTAATAGACTTAGACAGATTTTTCCCCTCATCATTAGTCCAACCCAAAGTGCCTTCGTTTAAAATCATCGTATTGGGGACAACATTCTCTTAGCTCAAGAAATTTTTAAAAACTATCACCTTTCAAATGGCCATAAGAGATGTGCTTTTAAAATAGACTTGGAAAAAGCTTATGATTCTATTCAGTGGGATTTTCTCCTCATGGTCGTCCTAGCTGTAGGACTCCCTCCCATGTTTATTAAGTGGATTGAAGAGTGTCTAACCTCTCCTTCATACTCTATCCTCATTAACAGGACTCCTATAAAATTTTTTTTGTGGGAAATCAAGATTAAGACAAGGTGATACTCTCTCTCCGTACTTGTTCATCTGTATGAAGGTCTTCTCTAGGAGTCTGAATGATTCAATAGCAAGGAATCCTACTTTTAAATTCCACTGGACATGCAAAACTCTCAAACTTTCCCATCTCTTGTTTGCTGATGACTTGTTAATGTTTTGTCATGCTGATTTGACCTTGGTAACTGCCTTCCTTAATTCCTTGAACAATTTTTCTAAATTTTCTGGTTTGGAAATGAATCTTAACAAGAGTCAATTCTTCTTATCTTCTGATATAAATCATTGGGCCATTCAATTAGAAAATCTTTCGAGTCTGAACAGAGGTTAATTCCTTATGAAATACCTAGGTGTACCTCTCTTAACAGGTAGATTAACTAGGAGAGACTGTATCCCTTTGTTGGAAAAAATAGACTCCATAATTAACAAATGGACAAATAAGACTTTATCCTATGCTGGTAGGCTCCAGTTGGTAATTTTTGTTATGTCTACCTTCCAGGTCTATTGGGCTAGCCATTTCATTCTTCCTACTTCTATTACTAAAGATATTGAGTCTAAACTTAGGAACTTTTTGTGGTCTGGGAAGGTTGTGTCAAAAACTCATGCCTAGGTAAAATGGTCTGATCTTTGTAGGCCAAAAAAGGAGGGTGGTCTGGGGATTAAACACCTACCCACTTGGAATAATATTTTGTTAGGAAAAAGGATCTGGGTCCTTTTTACTGATAGGGAAGCTTTGTGGGTTAAATGGGTATACACCATAATTCTTAGAAGAAATAATTTCTGGAGTGCTCAACCTACTAGCAATAACTCCTAGAACTGGAGGAAACTCATTCAGGTTAGGAATATTATTGGGAACCACTTTAGATTTAGGATAGGGAATGGTGTTACAACTTTCTTATTGCAGGACCCGAGGCATCATCGAGGAATAGTGAAGGATCTCTCAACCCAAGGATTATTAATGGTCTAGAGCTCCCAATGAATGCAAAAGTAGCTGAAGTTATCACTGACAGTACCTGGAGCTGGCAAACTACCACAATTAAGGCCATTCGTATGCTAGAACCATTAACATATCAACCTGATGGGTCTCAATCGGATAGACTAGAATGGATTGCCAGCCCTACTAAAACCTACACAAACACTTCAGCATACTCTTTGTTGCGGCCTTGCTCTCCAAGTGTTCCTTGTTATAAATTGGTGTGGTATCAAGGTGCAAACCCAAGGCATGCCTTTATCTTATGGTTAGCTTTCCTTAATAAGCTATGAGCAAGAGACCTACTACTTTATACTTTTGTCCCTAACCATTGTTCACTCCGCTCTTTAGACAATGAATCTATTAAGCACCTTTTCTTTGAATGCTCCTTTTCTAAATCAGTTTGGCTCCACTGCCTAAATCATTTTCAGCTAAACATTCCATACCTTCAAAATTGGTTCAACCAAAGCACAAGCCCCAAAAACTTTGACCTTAACACCTTTCTTATCCTGCTATCTGTTGTTGTTTATAACCTTTGGTCCGAGAGAAACCTCAGAACCTTCCAAGACGAAGCCATGGAAGTGGGGAGCTTCAACATTAGAGTGATCTTCCAAGTAATGGAGCAACTTTGCTCAAACACCGTGAGTAGGTAAATTGTGTTTTTGGTTTATTTTCCTCTAATTGTTGTAGGTCCTAATTGGAATGGTCAATCATCAGCAAATTCCCTCGTGGCAACCAATTGAGTCAAGTATCCAACTATAGAAGGGTACACCATATGCTGACATTAGACAGGAGAGGATGATACCTCCAAAAAGTAGTGACCAACATGGTGTCACACATGGCAATATTCCTATCCTTGGGTCATCCAATAGTAGCAGTGCGATGAACCCAGATCTTGACAGTAGGAGACTTCTAGAGTCAAAAACTGGAACAACATGGGTGTAAGTAACAAGCTATAGGGGGTGTCTCTTATCATCTTCAGGTTTTCACCAATGGTCATTCTAAACTTGTAATCAGTGCCTGGTTTTGTTGCTTGTTAGACATGGCTAGGCTGTATGTTGGAATGAGTTTTGGCTTATCAGAATAGGATGAATCCCTTACGTGCTTAGTTTATGGTAATCTATGAATAGCTATGTTGTTGGTTAGGCTGTACCTACTATAAGATCCTCTTCTTGGTAGTCTTATTTAGCCTGTATGTAGAGGCAAGTTAGGCTCTTATGGCAAAGATGAGTTCTATATGTTAGTAGGAAGGGCCATTTTTGGCAGTGGTAGAGAACTGATTTGGGGTGTCCTCGTAGCTTGTACATAACTTCTATTTATTTTCAATCAATTTACTGAATTGCCAAAAAATAAATTCAAAGCTTAGTCATTTGTTAAATGATTAACCAACATATATTTAGCCAAAGAAAATATCATATACCATGATGTCACCTTTATGTATAAGCTTTTTTAATAGTTAAATATTTTATCTCTAATAGACCTTGTAATATTCTTATTTTTATTATTGAGCAATACTATATAAAGATTACCACAGTATAACTAGATAGGACTAGCAACGAAATCAATCACATACAAATATTCTTATTTTTATTATTGAGCAATATTATATAAAGATTACCACATTATAACTAGATAGGACTAGCAACTAAATCAATCACATACAATTTAGAATCAAATTTATCAACCAAGTTATTTGTGAAGAAGTCCTATAATATGCAACTAATTATAGTAGAAGAGATCATAAGTATTTGTTTGACATTTTTTTAAGAAGCAACACCATTTGCTAACAAAAAAAAATGTCTTATGATGTTGACTTTCCATCATAAGAGCACATAGCAAAGTTAAAATTTATATACTCAATCAAATTTAAAATATAAATATTTGAAAAAAAGATGTTTCAACAAGTTCTTTTATGTCAAAAATATTTAGACAATGTTTGATTAACTTTATGTAACACGCCTAAGTCATTTGATGCAAGGTAGACATCATCTACATATAGAAGTAGAAAAATGACCTCCCTATGAATTTCTAGTATAAACACCTCTTAATTTTATTTTTCAAAGCCAAATGAGATCGTTACCTCATTAGTACTATCTTGTACTATATGATGAGTTCTTGGTCATTTATTGGAAAGACGTCAAGTATAAAATCTTCTAACCTTAGATAGAAGGGTGTTAGATATGAAATCATAAAAGTATGTATTCTTATAGCTTATACAAAGATTGAGAATGGCTTACATTATCAAATATATCATATTCTAAAATAAGCTAGTTGTGACTCTTCAATTCTAGTTCCTCCCTTTTTATAGTAAAATCTTTAACCTTTAGAGTTATCTGGATAACCTACCAAATAAGAACTAGAGAAAATAGATAATTTATTTTATAAAGATGATATCGAGTACCTTATTAGGGAAGTCCTAAACCCAAAGATAGTGAGTTAGGATTTTAGTCTTTCTAGAATTTTAAAAGTGTTTTAGGCAATGATTTGCTTTGTACCTTGTTTAAAATGTACAAAGAGTTTTTATAGCCTTACTTTAGAGGTAATATGGAAGATTATTCATATTATTCATACTCCTTATCATATCATTATCTACCTTTTTGACACACCATTCTGTTCAGGATCAACTGTCGTAACAAATTGAGTCACTATTCCACAAGATTCTAAGTATTTAACTAACAAACCTTTTCTCTTATTTGAAACCCTCAGGTCTATAATAATACTCACTTCAATGATTATACTTGAAAATATTAATAATTTTTACAATTGTTTCTCAAATTTCATATTAAAGATCATAAAATCGTTAAGAACAAACTTTTTTCTTAATTAGGAATACATGTTATTTTTCTTTTTAGGCTTTATATTTCATGTAGTCATATTTCTTATGACCTTTATTTTTACAATAACGTATCTATTACTCTTTATTAACATCACTAAGGCAACTCATAATACTCATCTGACTTGTGTTTTTAGATGGAGGATTTTTTAGAACTTTTCTTATCCTTTTTAAGAAATGCGGCATTCTTTGCATAAAAGTTCCCCATTTAAATTAAACCCTAAAATTTAGTAAAGTTAAAAAAAAGGGCCCTAACATTATAAAAAACAATTATAGTTGAACTTTTAATTAATGAAAATTTAAAGTACCATTTAGATTTCATTTAAAAAATGCAAGTGGTATTTTTTAATTTGAAAAAGGGGTCTACATTTCTATATCTCAACTATCAACGTTGGCCCCACCACTTTGGTATAATGTCTTTTAAAGTGATTTATGGATTATATTATGAAATTCCTAACTACATCCCTTAATATCTCACTAACATAACTAAGGCAAACCCAATCTAAAACCACTCATAACTTAATCTCTTCTTCTTTGGTCAAATCTTCTCTTTCTTGTTCTTTAAATCATAAACAAACTAATCTCATTCTTCATATTAGTCATAACACAAAATGGAAGAAAATAACTCATATGGTAATTCGTGTCCTGATTAGTGGGTCGTTGATGACTTAATTTCTTATTGGTCATGACAATGATCAAGAACTTATTGGTGTCCACTACAAAATGCATGCAAAAAGATGTAGAAGGTTTAGGAAAGATCAAAGCAATGAATTACATAAGCATCAAGAAGGCTAGAAAAGGTACTTTTATTAGGCTTTAGTGGATCAAAGACAACTAACACAAAACAACTCAGAAAAATTTATTCATATTAGTATAGTCAAAACCATCCCTCTATTTTGAGTATCCTAACTCTTTAACTTTTCTTGGTATTATTTATTTCCCTCCTTTGATTATGATTTCTACTCATTTTTTTTTCACATCGTGGTTGTATATGATTATATAAATATGGTGATGACTTTCTCTTATAGTTTTTTCTAATTCTAAAACTTTCATGTTATATATGTGAAAATAGTGATCTCTATATTTTCTGTGTCAATGGTAGCAAACTCCATCCTTTTCTTTTCTTGAATAGATAGATTACTCAATTTACATTTTTGTTAAGAAAGAAAGAAGTTGGTCACAGATTTTACATAAAAGATGCCATTTTTATTTTTTAGATGGAAACCTAGAAGAAAGTTTATAATTCCATCAACTTAAGCTTAAATAGAATAGATTTTACAATGTTAAGTTTCTTCTTAAACACTACTATATAGTAGGGTTTAAGTTAACATTTTGTTAAATACTTAATGTAAAAAAGTCCCTTTTGCCTCTTTTTATTTGAGTTTGTGTTTAAGTGCGGTGGTAATAATCCATAATATTGATAGGTTATGCATATATCTCATAAGCATTGACACGTAAAATGTATTACAAACATTGGACAATATCATTGGTAACACCAAACAATAAACCAATGTACTCATGCTCTTTAAGATCTCAAAAGTGCCTACAAATTAAGGACTCATTTTTTCTTTAACTCTAAATCTTTGAATCCCTCTGGTAGTTAACACATTTAGGAATAAATGATCACCCACTTCCTCTAAAGTTTAGCTCCTCTAATCCATTTAGCTCTTTTATCCATTTTAGGCCACATCAACCTTGTTTTCTATTAACTTGACCATCTCCATCATCACCAAAACTATCTTAAATATCAAATGTCTTCTTTTATACATATCATCCTAATAAATAAGGGATATGCATTAACTTCCATACAAAATCTCAAAATGTTTCATCTGAGTGATGGCATGATAATTGTTATCATACGTAAGCTCCACTAGTGCCAAATGCTCATCCTATGCCTGTTGGGACCGAAACCCAACCACTTAAACTAAACCATTACGAACCCCGATTCATTTACTTGCTCTAATACTATATAAGTTGGGACCCGATCTCGGAACCGGATCTCAAACGAAACAAAACAGAAAACGGAGCAAAACAAGGATATCGAAATCAAAAACGAATCGAACCAGAAAATCAGCGGAACGGATCGGAATTCATTTAACGGAAGAATTGAAAGCGAATCGAAAGAGCGAAAGCAAACAAAGTAATAAATGGATCGCAAATCGGAATACAAATCGAAACTAATGAACGGATCGCGAAGCGAAACGAATTGACTCGAATCAGAAACTTACAACAAACGAATCGGAAACAAAGCGAAGACGAAGCAAGCAAACGGTTCAGAAGAACCGAAACTAATGTCCGACATCCGGTAACAAATTTTTTTTTAAAAAAAAAACTTATTTCTTAAACCTTTCCACTTTTCAAATCATTTATACTAAGCTTCCAAAATTGTCACGATTACAAACCT
>JAOSBL010000211.1:28073356-28086094 GCA_027568915.1 Erythroxylum roraimae | reverse complement strand
CCCATTTTGGGGTCGATATGTGTTCGGTTTCGGGTCCTCTATGCTGTGTGGGTCCGAATGTTGGGCCTCGAAGACGGAGTCCAACACTTCTCCTTTACTGAACCTTTCAAGTGATTCCTTCATATTCTAAAACTTCTTTCATAATGTTTTTATTCTCATTCATTATATTATTACTCTTAAACTAATGGAAGGATGTTTTTAGCCTTGTTGAACTTTGTAATCGCTCATTTTCTTTCATACATGAAATTCCTTAGTTTCATTATACTTTAAGGATGCCTTTTCCTATGGTTATTGTCAATATCAATTAAATTCACCATACTATAACTAATCATCATTATTTTCAAGTTATTCTAGATATTTGAACTTATTTTCATGAGCCAAGTTGGTTTAGGCATATTATATTTTCCTTCTCCTTTTAATTCACTTAAATTATCTTATATTTCTTTCATTGATTCTTTTTTTGTACTATTTTTTGTCTATCTTCTTGCAATATTTGAGGTTTAGGAATTGATCCTTGAAGTGGCTTATCTTTTTACTTTCATACCAAACAATGCTAATCATTTCATTACAATGAAACTTACCTTCACCATTGTTTTCTTTTCTCTTTTGTTATTTTTTCTTCTTAAGCAACCTCTTGAACTTCCTTGTCAAGATATTTCCTCATTGTTGCTTTGAGTAAAGGTTTTATAATCATCAATGTCACTTTCTTCCTTTTATGTTTTAAATATGATTCTCTTTCTTTTGCTTATGCCTTCATCCTATCGAGTTTCAATTAGTCTCATATCATAAGTGAGTATTGACTTAATCAACTCCTCTAGTGTTAGGTTGTTTAGGTCTTTTGATTCTTGATCATTCTACATATTTTTGTAGTATTATTAACTGCATTTAGGCAATTAATACCTGACGGTTTCATTAATTTTGAGTTTTTTAAGGGAATTCAAGCTTTTATTTAGTATGCATGTTCTCAATCTGCATATATGGATGCATTCAATTTGGTGTCTTATTTATAAATGGATATAAGGGGGAAGGTTAAATGTTAAGGCTATTAGCTATGGATGCTAATGAGATGTTGGTTTACAATGGTAACAAATTAGTTAATTATAAACTAATTGCATATTGGGATGGTGCTTTAGTCATTATAGAATTGTCGATTGAAATATTATTGATAATAAGTGCTATAATGAACTCACTTTAAACTATGATTATGTTTAATTTTTACCTTTCAAAGTTAACTACTAACTATAATGAGACGTACAACGACTATGGCATAACATAGGTGGGAGAAAGAGTAGCCCCGCCATAAGCACCAAAGAGATATGATTTCCAACTCATGAGAGGTTTCTCTTATAGATCCCGAGCCCATCACCCACCTATGATGGATATCTTAACTAATATGCCACTTAGAGAGTAACTTGATCATTTGCTCCTCCATTTCACGACTATGCTTCAATTAAATTAATATCAAACTCTTCAAATGAATAAGTTTGAGGTGGTGAGATATGTATATTGGGCACTCTTATAAGAGTTAGATTTAGAGAAAAGGTTATGGTGGACAATGGATTTTGACAACTAGTTAGAGTTTTTTAAGATCCAAGAGCCAGTGTATCAATAGCTACTTTTGGAGTTTATGTGCACATTTCAATTGGTTGAGAAGAACCAAACTTTATTTTAGAACTTGTAATTGTCAATAATGTTGTCAAATCACTAAAAATTTATTGTGATATCATCATAGTAATTTTCTTTTTGAAAAAAATACATGTATTTAAAGGTATTAAACATATAAAAATAAAATACTTTATCATTAAAGAAGAAGTTCATAAACAAAGAGTGTCATCAAACATATTAGCCTAAATCTTATGATTATGAATCCATTAACAAAAGGATTATACTTAAAGATATAATAAGCATGTCAAAGGAATTGACATTTCTAGGTACCATGATTAAACAAAATATTACTGTTTATGTTGACAATCGTTCATATATTATTTTTTATATTTAAGCTTCTTGTTATTTATTGAAAGTATGCATACATGAATGATCATGTTAATTTCAATAGTACTTGGTTTTTACAAAGACATTATTATTGAACCATAAGATATATCTCGTTATAGATCATATTATGTTGGTTGCTGTCAGGGACTTATTACAGCTTCTGTCTTGGGCATTTTTTTTCTCCATTTCTAGAGTATAAAGGTACTCACTTTGCTGTCCTTTTTTCAAATTTATTTTTAACGTATGTGTTTATTCATGTTAATCATTGAAATGGGTTTTTGTTTAATGTTTCTAAAACATGATTTGTTTATGTACAAGTAAACATCTCGATCATGTAATGCTTAGATAATTGCTTAGAAGAATAAGGATGATTTATTCATGTATAAGCAACTTCCTATCATCTAACATTACAGATATTTATGCATATGTTATAGTACAATGCTTTCTTCTTATTCTATTGTTAATTTGCAAACTAAAGAATAAATGTTCTGCAAGATTAATATGGATCCTACCATAATGGTTATTATATCTAACTATGAAATAACTTTTTTAAATAACAATTTTGCAGAAATGAGTCATATTTATAGATCTTGGATGTATAGACAATTAACACCTGATGGTTTTATAATCTTAAGTTTGTTGAGGGAGTTCAAGTTTTTATTGGCTATGTATGTTCTCAACCTACATATATAGAAGGTCCAAAAATCGTATGTCCATATGTCCATGTAAAAAGTGTAAACATATTCGTTTTCTTCCTATTGATGAAGTGAATCTGCATTTGTTAAGAAAAAGGGTTTGTTCCAAATTATTTTATGTAGACATGACATGATAAGCCATTAATTTGTAGCACCTCAAGGGTAATGAAGTAAACTCGTCAATAAATGTAGATAGATTTGAAAGGGGAACTGGATTTATAATAAATAATGTGGGTGTATCTGAAAATCCTTACACCCAAATGGTTTATGATGTAGCCGGTTATACCTTTCAGGCAAATAAAAAATCTTGAAGAAGACCCAAACCTAAATGTAATTTTTTTTTGACTTACTAAAATCAGCTGACAAAGAATTATAGCCAAATTGTGAGGTCATGACTCAATTATCTTCAATTGCTCAAATATTTAACATAAAGTCTAAAGGGCATATTTTTTATCGATGTTTGGATAAAATTCTTGCTTGGTATAATGAATCATTGCCTCCTAATCATAAATTGGTTGATAATTTGTACAATATGAAGAAACTTATTAAGGGTCTTGGTTTGCCAGTTGAGAAAATTGATTATTGCAATTTCAGATGTATGTTGTTTTGGGGAGATGATATGGAATTACAAGAGTACAAATTTTGTAGTCAATTTAGGTTCAAACCAAGAAAGCGTACTATAAAGCAGAAATTAGTACCTTAGAAGCAGATGTATTATTTTCTGCTAACTCCAAGACTTCTAAGACTATATGCCTCTGATGTTACTGCATCTCACATGAGATGGAATAATGAACATAAATAAGAAGATGGAATAATGAGCCATCCATTAGATGAATATACATGGAAACATTTCAATGACACCCATTCTAAGTTTGCAGCTGAAAGTTAAAATGTTAGGTTAGGATTCTCAACAGAAGGATTCCAACCTTTTGATCAATCTAACCAACTATATTCATCACGGCCAACCATAATTACTCTTTATAATTTGCCACCATAGATGACTATGAATGATGCATATATGTTCTTGACGGTGATTGTGTCAGGGCTTACAATTCCAAAGCATAAAATTGATGTATTTTTACAACCATTGGTATCTCAATTGCATTATCTTTGGGAATTTGGTGTGGAGACATATGATGTGTCTCTTAAACAAATTTTTTTGTTAAAAGCAGCTTTGATATGGACTATTAGTGAATTCCCTATGTATGTTATGTTTTCTGGATGGAGCATAATAGGGAAATCGGCTTACCCTTACTGTGACAATGATTCTGATGCGTTTTGTCTTCCTAATGGGGGCAAAACATCTTAGTTTGACAACCACAGGAAGTTTCTTTCTCCAAATCATCCATTTAGACATAATAAATAAAAGTTCATTAAGAATAGGATGGTACAAACAACTCCTCCCCCTCATAAAGCAGGTGAAGAGATATTGCAGGAGATTGATGAATTATGGTTACTGAACATTACAGAACTTGAAACTGAAGAAGCTAATAGAAGCATTAGTAAAAACTTTGGTTGGAGAAAACGAAATATCTTTTAGGATTTTTAATATTAGAAAACTAATTTCATACGTCATAATCTAGATGTGATGCATATTGAAAAAATATTTTTTGACAATTTGTTCTACACCATAATGAACATTGAAGGGAGGACAAAGGATAATGCAAAATCAGGAGCTGATTTGAAACTTTTTTTAAGAAGTAATGAGTTAAATAAAGATCTTCGCATGAGTAAATATCCAAAAGCATGTTACACTTTGGACAAAAAATTAAAGGAAATTTTATGTGAATATTTCCCGATGGTTATGTTTCGAACTTGGCAAGGTGTGTGGACGTGAGGAAGTACAAATTTTTTAGGATGAAAAGTCATGATTGTCATGTGGTTATGCAAAGGCTAATTCCAATTGCACTTCGGGAGTTGCTACCGAATAAGGTTTAGAAAGCTATAATAGAATTAAGTTTGTTTTTCAAAAGCTTAACATCATTTGAAACAAAGTTGGCTGAAATGGAAAAACTAGAAAGGAAAATTTCAGTTATCTTGTGCAAATTATAAGGGATTTTTTGTCCAAAATTCTTTGACTGTATGGAGCATCTATCTGTACATTTAGCGCACAAAGCTAAACTTGTTGATCCAATTCAATATTGATGGATATATCCATTTTGAGAGGTAATTATAGTTAATATTTAAATAAAACCTATAGCATATTTTAATCAATAATTGTAATAATCCTATTTGTAATGTAGGTATTTGCATCACTTGAAGAAAAATGTTAAAAACAAGGCCAGAGTTAAAGGTTCGATATGTAATGCTTATTTAATAGAGGAAGCAAGTACTTTTTGTTCATATTATTTTGAGTCGCATATGCACACATGAGAAAGAAAAGTTCCTCATAATGATGATGGGGTTGAAATGGGTAATGTTGAAGGTAACTTATCCATTTTTACATATCCTAGACAATCATATGGAAGCTCAACAAGAAGAATGTTAACAGAAGAAGAAATAAAGGCTGCCTATGGTTACATTTTATTGAATTGCCAAGAGGTTCAACCTTTCGTGCAATAAGTATAAGTTAATTTTGAAATTGATTATTTAGGTTCTCAAGGTGAGTGATGTTCACAACTAAAAAACATAATAATACTTTTAGATTATACGAGGAGTGGTTACGTGAGCTAATGCTCGAAAAAAACACAGGGTGATATCAATAAAGAAGTTGAAAGCCTCTTTCCTCGATGCTTTGAGAAATATGTAAGTTTTGACTTGTAATAATTAAAATGGTTGAATTATCATATCAAAGTGTTTAAATAAAATTATAGTATTTAATATGATTTTTTATGTAGGCCTCAGAAAATACAACAGAGAACAAGTTTATATGTGATCTTGAGAAAGGACCTTTGCAAACTGTTAAATCATATTAAGTCTATTTTGTTAATGAATATAAATTTCATACAAAAAATCATGGTCATAGCATGGCAATAGTAAATAGTGGGGTTTGCATAGAGGGAGAATTGATGGATTAATATGGTAAATTATTGAGATACTTGAAATTGAGTACTCCGCATTGCCAATAAAATGGAGTAAGATATTTATGTGTGAATGGTTTAATCCAACTCCTAATGTTGGAACAAAAGTGCTTAGTCGATACAATCTAATTGAAATAAACCAACAAAAAAGATTTAGACAATTTGAACCTTTCATGTTGGTGATGCAAGCGACCTAGGTGTATTATGTCCCTTTTCCTAGCTTAAGACAAGATAAGTCAGATTGGTTGGCCGTTTGCAATGTAAAACCTAGAGGTATTTTTGAATTACATGAAAAAGGAGAAAAAAAGAGAATTGAAATTGAAGCGTTTCAGGAAGATGTTCATGAAATAAATGCATGTGTAACATATGACGAGAATGAACCTTTGAACAATCTAAATAATGAATATGTTGAAATTTCATCTGGAGAGGATGGGGAACCTATAGAGGGCGAGAGATCTGAAGAAGAGCCTCACTTTGATTCTAATTATTTAGAAAAAGAAGATGATGATGATTTTGATTTATAATTAAGTGATGGTAGCAATTAATTTGTGAAAGTAATAGAATATTATATGAATAAATTTATTATTATATCAACAATATACTTTTATATATTTAATTTATATTGTTCTATTAGTTGAATAATCAATAAAAGGTTAAAAATATGCCACAAGAGGAAAAAAGATATATTGCGGCTAAGGCTCAGGTTATCACCATTTGGAGGAGCTAGTGCACGTCCAGGTGAAGCATCATATTTTATAGATGCTACAGAATCAGGTGTTGCACGTCTAGTTAGTGCACATCCAGCTGAGGCATCACTTTGCCCTCCTATAGTCCTTGTAGAGTCACATTCCCTAACTACTACTACTCCATATAGCACCCCTACTACATCCAGGTCATCAAATACTGTCGATGCAACATTTACTCCCATACTTGAATCTGAATCTATACCGAAAAAGATATCAAGGGTAGACGCTGCGAATGAAGAACGTGGCCTCTAGCTGGAGCTAAAGGAATTGATGAATTTACATTACAATTGTCAATGATCTGTGAGTGAAATTCTTAAATTTTTGTAATACACGATAACACCATAGTTTTATACTGGAGTTATAGGTTAAATAATTTGAAAATGATCTAAAATAGCTTCTATATTAGGTTGGTTCTATCTGGAATATGCTCTAAAATTATCTCATCTAAGTTTAAGGAGAAGATAGAACTTAAGGGTCATATATGAAAGAATATCTCTCAGGGGACAAAAGATTTTTATTATCAGGAGTTTGAGGTACAAAAAATAAATTCTTTAATATTTTTTATTTAATTTAATTTTATACATTAATTACATAAATATTGTAGTTTACAAGTACTTATAGTATGTTTTTCTTTTCTTATTTTTCTCAAAGAATTTTTTTGGGATTCAAAATTTGATGATGTCATTTATAACATATGGGACAGGCAAGCTCGTGCACATTATAGAGACTTTTTTGGTTTGATAGACAAGAATGGTGTATGACCTCCTTATATATTTGAAGAAATATGGAGTCGTTGGAAGCAATACTGAGCAACACCCGAGGCAATCTCCATTTCAGAGCACAATTCTGCAAACAGACAGGGAGGACTGGAGGGAGAGAGTCTATCTATACACACTGGAGGATCCATAACCCACCAGAAGCATGCAGAGAAACTTGTAAATATCTAAACTTTACACTTATATTCTAATTTTTGTGCTAATTACTACCAATTAGATTTCAATATAATTTGATATATGAAATTTAGAATGAAAATATATGTGTATTATGGAGAATGACAATTTTATAAATGTTTTTTGTCGTGAATGGTTGTGTTGTTGAGAAATTTTTTTTGTTTAACAAGGGGTAAATATTATAAAAATAAAGGAAACTCTGCTAAAATTTTTATAAATTGTAGTTAACTTATAACACTTTATTCTGATGCAAGAAAAGTCTATGGACACGAAGCCTATATTACGTCAGCTCTTTTTACACACTCACACTAAGAAGCATGATGGTATGACCTTGGTCAACACCTGATGCAAACAACTTAATGTATGTAAAATTTATACTTTAATATTAATTTGATAAATAATATTAGTTAAAAATTATCACTTATTAATATAAACAATTATAATGATAGGAACAAATACAAGAAAGCATTGAATGGCAGTCTTAGAACTCTGAACATGTTAATGAGGGTCAGACATATCTTGATGAAGTTGGTGGTAGGGATCGCCGTGGAAGAATTTTTGGCTTAGGTTCTTTTGCAAACACATGCTACTTGCAATCCTCCACATCCAATACAGCTGGATATAGTAGGCGGTCCACATCCAATGAGAGGATCGTTCAGCATGAGAGTACAGTGGAGATGTTGTTGGACCCCGCTTCCGGAGCCTAATATTTGGAGACATAAAATGTGAGCAAACACATTATCCTATAGGGTTATTTCCATGAACCCTTATTAGTTGTCTTACCACAAGGGTGGCGTGCCCACAATAGTTAAACATCAACATCACGAGCAAAGCACAATCATATTTCATTAATAAATCCAAGAAGAGTTTATACAAGCTTTCATTACAAACTTATTACCAAAAAAAACAAAATACAAATGATACAACATTTGAATACTTATGTTTGATATGATTCTAAAATACAAAAATTTTAGAACTAACTTAATTACAAGAAACTTTACGCTTGGTGTTTGTCAAACTTTGCAAGGATTGCTATTCGTCTCTTTCTGCTCCTAAGGAGGGAATAGTGGGGTGAGCTACACAGCTCAGTGGCTAACATATTTATAGCCATTAGAAACGAGCCATACGATTCAGGCACACACCCATATATACATCCCATTTAATCTAGCAATTCTATCATCCACAATTTAAGCTCAAAATTTCATAATTTAAATGTCATCACATAGAACATATCATGAAGATTCATCCATCAAAACATAACATTTAAATATGCATCATACTTGACAATTCATTTATGCAGTGCACAAACAAATGGCTCGAGGGTTCCATGGAAACAGAATGTAGAAACCGAAGTTTACCCCATGAACAGAATGAGTCCAAATTTCAGAGCTCATATGCCACAAGCGGGCAGCCAGGAGAAGGCACTTGTCAACGTGCATGTGACGAATATAATGGTTCCACTCTCGCCCAAACAGAAGCACATCATCATGCTCAGAAAATCATTTTATCAAATGCTCATACTTTTCATGCTCTTTCTTTTTCTTTTCATTTAAACAGAATGCCATGACATACTTCAAGGCATAACATGATCATAATCACAATTCAATTATATCAAAATCTCATACATCTTTCAATGAGTAACATAAAACACATCATAGCAATTCACAATGTAGCAATTCAAGCATATACACACACATAGGCAAAATGCCCATTTACACAATAACCATAAATATATTACCCACCTAATTGGTGTGCAAAAATCCAAGTCAAGGTTGTCTTTCCCCTTGCTCTTGGATTGGATTCTCTTGGTTCACTAAAGTAATTCAAGTCTCATTCAGTAGGAATCCAATTGAAAATCTCACAATACAAAATCACTAAAATTGATTCTAGAACAGTTAAACCCAAACATTTTCTAAACTCCATGAACTAAAATCCTTCCAAAAATCCAAAAGGTTCAAAATGATCTTACCTTCATTCTTCACCAAATGAAGGGATCTTTGGCTAAAAGGGAAGCTCTTCTCTTCCTCTTCCTTTTTCTCTTCTTGAACAACTCCAAAATCTTTCCTAAAGACTAAGAAGAATTAAACCCTAGCTCAACTCTCTTCTTTTTTCTCAAACCACCAAGCTCTCTTTCTCTTTCTGTCTCATTTTCGTTATCCTCCCCTTTTATCCCTCAATTCACGTTTTTCTTCTTCATTTAAAAGCAAGACAACACCTCTTCTTCCAATTATACCCTTAATGATTGAGAAATGTCCAATTTGCCCTTCCATTTATGCCTTATGTCTTTTATGCTTAAGTGTCTTGCCAACAGTACCCTTGAACATTCTGACATAACACTTTCTTCTAGAAAAATTCCTCCATTGTCTTAAGTTTCTAATGACACCAAAATCATACAATTTGGTTTAGTGATTCGAAAGATATACTTCAAACATTTTCAGATTGCTCTTGTCCAAATCAGTATACTATGCACAACTTCTATCCAGAATTTAAACATCTTAGAGACTGAATTAGATTCTAATTTCTTCATACCATTTATAGCTCCATGTCTCTAATTTACCACAAATTAGAAATCATCTCATTTGGAGCACTACCGATCCAGAAATCATCAAAATACTGAAGTATGTACAGTGAAACATCCAATTCATACTCTTCCAACCCATACTTTTACTTTGATTCAATAGATCCTTTTCAAAACAGCATCAAAGGCTATAATTTTCATGGAGAGGTAGTAAAATGTGATAGGAATCTATTGTTCCAAGATTCACCTTATTTAGAGGTCAGATGACAAAGCTATGGCCGAAAGAATCAAACAAGGTTTAGAATCAAACAAGGTTTGGTCCCCAATCATATTGAACCTATTCGGGGAAAAAGGCATAACTGACTCTTGAGATATCAGACCAAGGTATTTCTTAGATGGTTTGATCAAGAACTTCAAGATATACAACTTTTATGAAGACCCCAAAGACAGTTTCTATCATCTGAAGGGTCAAAAATGGAGCAGACTATAGGATCAGATGAAACCAATTGAAAAGTTAGACGAATTGAAAAAGCAGATGAATTGGGAAAATTACTATAACTTTCCCTACAGATATCAGAATAAGGTGTTCTTCAGATGGTTTGAAAGAGAACTTCGAGATCTACAAATTTTATTAAGACCTCAAAGACAGATTATATCGTCTCAGGGGTCAAAAATAGACTAGATGAAAGGATAAATGAATAGTGCACAGAAGAAGTTTCAGTCAACTATAGAAGAAGCAGAAAGTCAACTATAGAATAAGCAAAAAGCAGAAGAAGCAAAAAGTAGAAGAAGCAAAAAGACAGAAGATAGAAAAAAGTAGAAGAAGCAAAAAGATAGAAGAAGCAAAAAGACAGAAGATAGCAAAAAGTAGAAGAAGCAAAAAAGCAAAAGAAGCAAAAAGACAAAAGATAGCAAAAAGTAGAAGAAGCGAAAAGACAAAAGAAGCAAAAAGACAGAAGGTAGCAAAAAGTAGAAGAAGCAAAAAAGCAGAAGAAGCAAAAAGACAGAAGATAGCAAAAAGCAGAAGATACAACTTTACAGACAATACAACTTTACTCTTGAACATCTTCCCTTATAAGGACCATAACTTTCGACTCTATTGTCCAAAATTTGCATACTATATACCGTTGGAAAGATAAAAGGAAGACATATAACTTTTTAGAAGATAACTTTATCTAATTCAGCCTAGATCAATCCAGAATTTTTCCTAAATTCAGAACACGAATTTTACATTCATCACCAACATGCTTCACCCAGTTCTCAACTTCATGACAAATGTTGGGATTCTTAAAGATAGAATTTAAATTCAATGTCTTCATAAGAAATATAGCCATATGTTTCTATTTTAATCCAAATTAGGAATCATCTTGATTGGATAACAAGAGAAAAAGTTGTAGCTAAAAGACTGAAGAATACTCAGTGAACATTTTCCAGATAAACTACCCATTTTGTTTCAAAATCTTTCCTTGACACAACTCATACCAAGATCACCTTTTCTACATTATTTACTCTTCATTCTCAACTCCATGTCATCCATAAAGAAATTATAATCCATGATTAATCATGAACACCAATAACAGAACATACACATGTATACATATTCTTCATCAATTTACTACACATATTCATCTTCATTTTCGCTTTCATTTTACTTCTAACTATCACCTTAACTCTTCCCATTTCATAATCTCTTATACAACAAAAATACCAAAGCAAAACATGAATCTATCTACATTTCTCATTCACTACTTTAATCTTGTCTATCATTTCTAATTCAAAAATTTTCATTCATTTGTTCTTTACTCATGACTAATCACTAAAATTTTCTCATTTAATAGTTTTAACTTCTAAGAAAAGTTCGGGGTCCAACAATCCCCCCCCCCCCTTTAAACAAGTTCGTCCTCAAAACTCTTACCTAAGTGATCAAACAAATGGAGATAACGCCGTCTTATGATTTCCTCAGTCTCCCAAGTAACTTCTTTACTCGAATAATTTCTTCCTAATGACTATTTTCACCAATACCAGATTATATTGATATTTCTTAACATTCTCATATACATCACATTACGAATCTAAGACATCTTTGTTAGTAATACTAACTCATAAGTCAATGATCCGGTTATCAATGTCTTTATATGGACCAATATAATTCGAGCTTAGTTGATTCTTTCTCCTAACCTAAGCACAATTTTTTTTTTTTTTTGCACTCAATCTAAGCTCATTTTGAGAAGGTGGTCCTCTCAGAAATATTTCATCTTTTGCTTCTACCTCCTTAGCCATCAAACGCTATCTCAGCATTTTCCCACTAAGATGATAGGTTGCTATTTATGCCCCTCCAATAGTCTCTTTGTTCAATCATCTTTATTGGTACACATTCTTCTTATTTCAATCATAAGGTATCATTCTTCCTATTCCAACTCAACATTCGTACTCATTTTCAATTTCTTAGTAAGATCCACGCTTTCCGAACCCTCAATTTGAGCTTTGTTCATGTGAAACTGATGTAAACTTTCAGTGCAGCTAATAATGCTTCATTTTGCCCCAATTCCAACTCCATTATGCACTCTTTATTACACTAGATTTAATAACCTCAATATCCAAATTTGTGATACATTGCTATTGAATTTTTCATTCAATGCGTCAGATTATAACACTAGCTTTACCCGTATAGTACTCATTTGTACAATCAAAATCCTTCAAATAATTCTATCTATTGTTTTAGTCTCGTATTTCATCCTTTCAACTCAATATTTACCTCAAATTAAATGATCTGTATATTTCAAAATGTTCCTGTACTTATAATGTCTCCAAACTTTC
>JAOSBL010000211.1:28033687-28045324 GCA_027568915.1 Erythroxylum roraimae | reverse complement strand
AACTAGAAAATATCTTATACTTTTCCTATAAGAAATTAAGATACGAGTATTATATTCGAAGTCATCAATTCCTTTTTGGTACGTAAATGATTACTCACCAGAATTTTAACAATTGAATTATAGACTCTTGTCAATTAGAAAATTGCAGCCATATCTCGCACGTAAAATAGAGTCAAGAGAAGTTAAGTACTGTACAATCTTACCCGTAATTAATAAAAAAGTTATTTTTGATAATATATAAATAACAATAACAACATTTAATACAAATTTCAAATAAAATACGACATAAAGAGGTTCAATAATACATAACTTTATCTTTAAGTAATAAAAATACTGCTTTCAATAGTATATACCAATCTTAAAATTATCTTCTTTTGTTTATTCTATTGAAGGAATTAAATAAGATGTTGAAATCAACTAATAAAGCTCAATTGAAACGTGATAAAAGTGATGATCTTCTTCTCTAGCGTGTGAACCATAATTATTATGTTAGTTTCATATTTAATATATTTATTTAAGTAAAGATATTTTTATTACATACTTATTTATTTATTTATTTTATAAATTTTTTTAATTATATTATAATTACAAAATTCATGCTATACTTAACATGAGTTATAATTTAAAAATATAACTCTAAGATTAATGAGTTATATTTTTTCTTTATAAAGCAAAATTAATTTGAAAAATTTGTAAACTAAGAATTAGATAAAAGTATGAAAATGGTTAGAAAAAATTTCACAAAGTTAATTAGTCATAAAATTTATATGAAATATCACTTGTGTTATTATAAAAACAATAATTAAAATAATTGTACAACTAATCTTTAAATTAATATTTCTAAAATATTTAAATAATTTTGATACCATTCAAGAGTCGGTTAATCAAAGGTGAATTAATTGCTAATTATATATCATGAAATGTATAGGATTAATAGAGTGATTAATATAATTAATACTTTTAAAGTAATTAAGAAAAACATTGTCGTACTATTTATGACCTACCTAATCTGAGGTAAATTAATCGAAAAGCATATAAACATAAAATATATAGGATTAGTAGAATGATTAATATATCTAATTATTATTTTAAAGTAATTAGGAGAAAATGTTATGATGCTATCTAAACCGTACTTAATCAAAGGTAGATTAATCAATAATCATGTAACACGAAACATATAGAGTTACAGTAGAGTAATCAATAATCATGTAACACGAAACATATAGAGTTACAGTAGAGTAATCAATACTAAAGTGATTAAAAAAATATTATGGAACCATCTAGACCTACTTAATGAAAGATAGATCAATTGATAATCATCAATGTATATAACTAAACATACAGAGTAGTAGAATGATCTATTACCCTAAAGATATAGATATTTTATGTGGTTCGGTTTATTCTTAAATGATTTTTATAAAGATTTGTTGAAAGGACACGTAGAAACAGTCTATTAGTTTTTTAACAATCTGACAGATTTGACATGTTTCGTACTTTTGACAGATGAAACATGTCGCGTATCGCTTGCTTCTACCTAATTGGTTAACACAAAATCTAACGACAATCCTTTTTTAATAATATGACTTTTCAAGGAAAAAAATCAAATCACCGGTCTTTATCTCCGTTTTTCAAAA
Source organism: Erythroxylum roraimae (assembly GCA_027568915.1). Taxonomy (NCBI): domain Eukaryota; kingdom Viridiplantae; phylum Streptophyta; class Magnoliopsida; order Malpighiales; family Erythroxylaceae; genus Erythroxylum; species Erythroxylum roraimae. The sequence goes on along the minus strand of JAOSBL010000211.1, from coordinate 28,043,690 downwards.
TACTAAATTATAAGATAATTTGTATAAATGAATTAAACTGTAAAAGATACGTGAGTCTCTTATCTTGTTATTGATATTCATATAATTTGAAATTTGAAAATATTCTAAAAAAACTAATTTTGAAGTCATACATGTTTAACTTTTCATTTATATTAAAGTAATACTAGCTTATATTAAAAATATTAATTAATATTATTTTATTACAACAATAATGTGTTGATTTTATTTCATATAATTTCATCTCATCAAATTCAAATTAAATATTCTCATATTTGATTATATCTGACTAATTTTAATTCGTATTTTTATTGCGTTTTATCATGTTGAATTGCATTGTATTTCATTATATTAGAATTAATTTCATTTTATCATTTTTTTAAATTTACATTTATGAAATGTTTGTTACTTTTAATTAGATTCTAACTACAAATAGTTATCTATAGTAGAATTTATTAATTTTTAATAATGACTCATTTCTTTTAAATAAATTTTTTTTATAGATATATACTTTGTTTTAATTTTGGTCTATCAATTTTTTTTGAAAAAGGGAAGGAATTAGATAATAAATATAGAAAGTTTTATAAACAAGGTGAAAAGCTTAGGGTTGTAACCCTATAGAATAGACAAAATGCAGCAGACATTACATTAGATATGCTGAGAAGATACTATGTTTGAACTACACTTTTGGTTAAGATTTTTTGTCAGTATAAGCTTCTTAACTTCAGTGATGATCATATATTTCAGAGTTTCCTTTTAAGAATATTTGTTTGCAAACTGTTTAAGATTCCTTTCTCTCCGTAAGGTGTCAATTAGGATCTGTTAGGATATTTTTCATGATTTTTTGAAGAAAATGAGTAAATTTGGAAAAAAGAAAAAATGATCAAGGCAATTAGGTCAAATTCTAACTTTTCTTTATGATTTCATTTGGGAGGGAAAATTTAGGGGATAATTTTAAGGAAATTAATTAAAATATAAGGAAGAAAATATAGAAAAAGTTGAAAAATTATGAGATGTAGGATTAGAGGATAATATCAAAGGTCATTGATGACCAATGGCAATATTGTTTTCTCTCATATATTGATATACTTGTGATAAAACCCTATCTTATTTTAAGTTAGGGAGGTTAACACTAGAGGTTGGGTCTCTATCTTCTCTCATCCTCTCACGATTTTTATTTAAGGTCTTTCAAACTGTTTACCTTTCTTCCTCCTCTTTTCTCTAAAAACCAGCATCGATTCTCTCTAACAACATTACCTCTAACTAGTGATCGGGTTGTCAAAGCTTTCAAAATTAATTTCGATTCTCTAATTTCTTGTAATAGTTGCGGAACTAGATTGAATCCCAATAGAATTAAACACTAGTTTCTTTATTTTAAATAATAAAATTAAGTGGGGGTTTTCGACTAATTACTAATTAACTAAAATTTAAAAGACATCAAATTAAATCAACTAAATATAAAAGTGAGAAATTCAATAATTCTAAACTATGATTCAAGGGAAAGATCTCATATAATTGTAACATTGATCATTGGTTTAAAAAGAATATTTTTCACAATTCAAGCTGTTAAGATAACCATAATAAGTCTCAAATTTTCTTAAATTAATTGATTTAAACCCAACATCCAAAACAAAACTTAACATCAATTGACTGAGTATGATAGCTTTCCATATCAATTAAATGATAGCAATAAGCTTAGTGAAAAAGACTAAACCCTAAATTAAATAATCGAGATAACTGGAATTATTCAACTTAGTTTTCTTTTTTATCATAAGTTAAATATACAAATTCATAAATAACATATTTGCTACTTGTACCAATCCTTCAAGACAATTACAGATTATTGAACTCATGGATAGTTATAGAATAATCAACATTAAATTAATTTGTCAGATTAATCAATATTAATCATTCATGAAATATAAGAACTCAAAACAAGAAATACTTTAATTAAAACATGAACAATAGTTTAGGAAAAAAAAACCTCACAAGGTTACAACTAAAGTTTTGAATCCCTTTGAATCAGAATAGTTAAGTTTATGTACACATAACTTTAGTTTCAACTCCAAAAATAGAAGAAAGATGAAATATTGAGAGAAAAGTAAGAAGCAAACGATTGATTATTTTGGAGAGGTGAAGAACGTCCCTTTTTATTGTTTTCCAACTCTAAACCTAATCTATTCCTATCTTGTAATGATGCCTATCTAAAACAAATCCCAATCCCCACTTAATAGAGATAGAAAGAAGTTTCCTAATTAAACTCCAACTCTTCAAGTAAATCTTTTAGGGTTCATTAAGTTTTCAAATCAAAACATAATTGGTTATTTCCATAAGCTTGCTCAAGAATCATATCTCTACCACTTAACAAAAATGAACTTAATTCATCAATCAAAGGGACTTTATAAGGGTCGTAACTTAGCTTAGGTAAGGTATGAAAAAAAAAAGTTTTTTGGTTAGGTTATGTATGGTTGGATGTAATGTTTTTAATGGAATGGAATGTAATAGAATGGAATGGAAAGGTTTATAATGAAATGAAATATAAATAGATGTAATATTAGAAAATTGTTGTTTGGGAGGGGTGGAAGGGTTTATAATGTAATATAGTGAAATGTTGTTTGGATGAAGGGCTTATAATGTAGTATTGTGTAAAGTTGTTTATCATTTTACATTCCATCCCAAACCCCCCAAATTGGTGCTTTCCCATTTTTACTGTTTAGAATGGAAAGAGATATAATATGAAACTCCCCTCTTCCATCCCATTCCATTCTATTCCATTATAAAACCTCCTCTCAAACGATAGAATAATATTACATTCCATTCCATTCTATTATAAAACCCCCAACCAAACATAATCTTAAGTAAATTGAAGGAAACCATTCTAACTTACCTATACAAGTCTAAACTTAAATCAATCCAAAACTCACTTGATTTAAATAACATCCTTTTCAATCACCTTTTTTTCCTTCTTTTTTTTAAACAAGAACATCAAAGAGGAGATATTTTTTTTACTCCACCCTTCACCCAATCTGTAAAAAATAAAAAATCAAAATAATGAAATTTGAATAAACTAATTTAATTTTCATGGGAATAGTTTAAATCCTATGCAAATGAGCTTTAAACAACTCCTTCAATTTAGAGGTTCAAAATCATTAAGGATATCCAAAAAAAAGGGTCAAAGTGGCTTTTAACAAGGTTATTATGCAAGAAAAGAAAGGGTAAGGCTCAAATTAGTTTTCTAGGAATACAAAGTATGGTAGGCTTGTTTAGGTTAAAAATGATTATCCTAAGTGCCCTTATCATCTTTATACAAATATTAAAAAAAAAAATGTGGTCTCAACACATATTCAAAAACAAGTTCTAGCATAAACAAGTTATATATGATAACAAAAGAAAAAGAAGGAAATATGTATGGGCATAAATGTGATGAATGCTCTTAGGCTTAAATCTCATGTACGTGTCAAAATGCATCAAATTCTTGCACACTTTCATTCAACAAAAACCAATGACATACTTAGAATAATTTAATGAAAAAAATATTCATGATTGTCCCTCTCATGCATTTTTTAAACAAAAAATGTACCCTAACTTAAGGATTATTTGTAAACAACCATCAAAAAATTATGAGGCCATCAAAAGGAATAGTCAATATATGAATTATAGTATCATGAATGATATATACTTAATTGATTGTATATTTATTCAATAACACTTAGTGATTAATGATATGAAACTGCTTAAGATATTCACTTTAGTTTATATATGGTTTTAGGTATAATATAGAAGCAAAGGAGCTAAAGTAAGTCGAAAATACTATATTTGGGCCGTTTTTCAAAAATTCACACTCACTTGTCTTCATGGAGAAAAAAAGAAGAAGATTAAAAGCAAGAAGACAAGAAAATGAAGAGTGAAGAACAAGGCATACGAACACTCTCGGCCACACCATAGTGTTCACGGGCATGAGACATCTTCTCACGCCCATGCAAGGTGTCTCACGGGTGTGAGATACCTCTCACACCAGTGAGTGGTCACTCACGGGCATGAGAAGAGGGACAACTGTCCCATTTAACCCTACATCTTTAATATAAATGGACAGAACATGTGATGGTCGAGGGTTATGAATGTTTTGGTGTTTTCGGATGGGAAAAAAGTGTAGCTTTTGGGAGAATGAAGAAGGCAATGGAAGCTCTCAACCATGAGAGACCCATGGAGGGCTAGACATCCCCACGCCAATTCAGAGGTGATATCGACGCTGAAGAGCCTAGTTAAGCATTTCTCTCATTGTTTGTTATTCTTTCTCTTAGGGATTGATTATGTTATCCTATGTTTAATGTATAGGTGTTGTGTGAGAATGATTGAATGCTCTATTTGATTATTTTTAGGTAAGAACTTATTTCTAGAATCTTTAATATAATCCATAATTTTTATGTTGAGATTCATTTGTGGCAATTAATGATTTTTAATCATTAGGGATAACATGACCTAGGTTAAATGACTCGAACTTGTGTGGATGTTGCCTTGATTAATTTGTTTTCCTAATTGTAATGTGGCTATCTAATTAAATCTAGGGAGTTTATTCTAGGTTGTTCGATAGCTAGGTTTAGTTAACGAGCTCTTCTTAATTAAACAAGACCTAAGGGAAAACCAAGGTTAACAGAGTTTATTATTAAGCTACAATTAATATTTTCTATGAGAGGTATAAGGACAACAATTCAATGAAAATATGTTCAACCGTGTGTAGGTCGAGATTGAATCGATGACTGGTCCCTAACAAATTCATCACTTTCATCATTTTTAGGTTGTTTGATTTAATTTGCTTTTGTTAGTTTAGTTTCATTTTATTTTATTTTAACCTAAACCAAAACCCCCCATAACCTAAACACCATATTATTTCTTTTAAAAAGCTTTACACACACTCTCTGTGGTATCCACCTAAACTCAACACTGCTATAATTGTAGGTCTAGTTATTTTACACACACTCTCTGTGATAACCAACATAATTACTTCCATAATAGTTTGCAAGATGCACAACAATTCTCGTATAGACCAGAAGTTTCAAAGTACAACTCAGGTCCATCTTTAGAAGAACTAGTTAATGTTGCCATTGCTAACACTTTACAATTTCAACAGGAGGAAAGACAAATTTGGTTTAGCTTCCAAGATTTAGAGTGGAAGCAAAAATCAGGTACATTTTTGGAAGAATCAGTTAATGTTATTGTTGCTAATGCTTTGTAATTACAACAATTCCAGAAGGATATGATACAATTCCATCAAGATATAAAGTCTAGATTCCAGAGCTTAACAAGCTAGGTGGGTCAGTTTGCAGAAGCTGTCGAGCGCCTAGCATCACAAAACAAAGAGACAAACCTATCTTAACCTGAGGTATACCTAAAGGACATTAGTGTAGAGGCCTTATGGAGTGAAGAGAAGCTTGAGAATCTTGATAATACTACTCAAAAAATTGCTTGTGTCAAAGAAGTGGAGAAGGAGCTTAAAACAAAAAAGGAATTATCATTTAGCTTAGAGGTAAATGATGAGTCCCTTATTGTTTTTAATATTAATCCTTCACCTTTACATAGCAGATTAGAGAAATTGAACGAGGAAGCAAAAGATGAAGAGACAGCCGAGATGAACTCAGTAGAGATTAATAATTTGAAGATAGGGAAGATGCTGGAGGTGAATGATCATCAACTTAGTCCATATCCTGGAGAACCTCAAGTGGAGGAAGTGTATGTGACACTCGAGGATCATAATTTTGTCACGTGATAAGGAGAAAAATGTGTTGAGCCAACGACACTAAACAAGGACATTGTTTGGGAGGCAACCCAAGGGAAATTTATTTCTTTTTCTTTTTCTTTATATTTTCACATTTGTTTCTTATATGCATATGTTTTTTTAAGTTTGTTTGTTTTTTACTTGTTTTTAAGTTTTTTAAAAAGAGAGAGAGAGAATCAAACAAACAAATAAACTTTTTCTCATGTTCTATTACTTCTAGGATTATATAGTCATGATTAGAGTGTGAATTAACTAGAAGAATCTATGAAAACTTTAGGATGAACTTTTTCTTATCTAATTGGTCAATATGCATTATCTTTAAAAGAGTAATGACTAGTGGTAGAAAAAAGCCACTAAGATTTTGAGCCTTATTAGACTTACACATACATATTAGTCTCATGGTCTTTTATTTATATATGACCTTCATGACATGTACATCTTGATTTTGCCTTGAATTTCTATTTGAGACCACATTTTTATCACATGCATGAACATGAAAATGATTAGGCATTTTTTGTTTTTACAAGCTACATTAGCCAAATAGCCTACACATTAAATGAATTTTCCTTTGTTAAGCCCCCCTTGGGCTTTATTAGCCTTTCTTTTTGTGCTAACCATATTACATGCTATTAGACTTAACCAAATATCCTACTCAAGCCTTAAAGCTAGTGGAGCATTTATTGATTGTTGAGTTTATGGATGTACAAAATTCTAAGTTTGGGGGTATGCATATGTGTGGGATGGTTATAATTGTTGGGATGCCAATTTATTTCTTATCATTCCTATGTTGATGTAGTTTCTTTCTTGAAAAAAAAAGCAAAAGGAAAAGAGAGAGAAAAAACAAAAGAAAAAGGAAAATGTTTAAACAAAAGCAAAACAAAAGTTGTATTAAATGAGTTACTTGAGTATGTTGGATATGAGGTGGATATTGCTTTCAATGGTCACTCCCTATGATTACAAATTCTTGTTTATGATTAACTTTTGTGGTTGATATATGCTTGATGTCGTTTGTAGTGTGAGAGCTTAAATTTGAGCTAAGAAACATGATTTTTGCATTCATCATAGTTGATGTACACAATTGTGAGTGAATGTTGGATTTTGCACTTGATGGTATATTAAGTGTTTTTCTTGTTTGACTAGCTTTGATGGTTTTTACACTATACTATGCAAATAAATCTCACCTTAACCCTTGCCCACATTACAACCTTGAAAAGTCTTTGATTCATGATTATGGATGTGAATTTTAATGGTGGAGAAATGAAATGATTTGTAAAGTTGTGGAATGTCATTATCATTGAGTGTACCCATGAATCTATCTTATTTAAACACATTTTTCAAGTCTACCTTTAGATTGATCAATTTTTAAAGGTGATGAATGTTGATTGATTATGAGTAAAAGCATTGAATGTTAAATTCTTGCTATGATTTTTTAAAGTTATTCAACTTTGCTTGTGATTATATATTCTTAGGAAATGTGGGAACAAAGTAAATGTTTTTGGGTTCATGATCTTAATTTTGATGTTTTGTTCGGAGACGATCAAAAGCTAAGTGTGGGGAAAAATTTGTAATTGTTATGTTGAGATTCACTTATGGCAACTAATGATTTTTAATCATTAGGGATAACATGACCTAAGTTAAATGACCCGAGCTTGTGCAGTTTTTTGTCTTAATAATAGTTACTATTAAAATTAAAGTAACTAAAAGTAATAAACAGAAATGAAGTAAAAATAAATAGAACATTAAAATAATACTAGTAGGTGTGGGTGGTAGAGTGTTATGCGGCGTTGGTGTGGCTAGGTTGATGTCTTGCGTTGTTAGCTGGAGCTGCGACTACTTGATGGGTTTGCCTGGGACCTTTGCAACTGTTGGAAGAAAGGACTTTGCCTAGATGCTGAAAAAGAAACAAAAGAATAAGGTTTTGTTTTTTTTGGTTTTTTAAATAATAAGAATAATTGTTTTAAAAAATTATATAATAATTTTTTTTATGTTTTTTAAAAATAAATAAATAATTAATTAATTACAAGTTTCTTTAAAACCAATAGATTACTAACAAGTATAAGGCGTGATCATGCATTATGAATATTAGTATTATGAAATTTTAGGGGTTCCATTCTAGAAAGCTAAATCACATAAGGCGTGATCTCGTCTTATGAGATTTAGTATCCTAGATTTGTAGAGGTTCCATTCCAGAAAGCTAAATTGTTTAAGGCGTGATCTCGCCTTATAAAATTTAGTATTATGGAATTTTGAGACTCATTTCCCCCTGAAGCCAATAAACTAATTTCTAAAAACAAACAAATGAAAATTATATATATCTAAAACAAAACTACTAAAACTATCATATTTTGGGTTGCCTCCCCAAAAGTGCAATTATTTGATGTCGTTATACTCGACAGGTCTGTTTTCCTTCTCAAATTTTTATGCAATTGTAGTTTTGCACTCCTTAAGTAATGTTACTAGCCCTTTCTCTTACCCTATATTCAACCTTTTTTGAGATGATCATAGGTAATAACTCTCCTTCACCTAAATAGACATATTTTAGGTGATCAGGTACGGCTTTCAATTTTATCTTTGGAGCCTGCAAAACAAAAGGTAACATTTTCTTATGAGTTATAGTAATTTCAACATTTAAAGTTTTTGAATATATTAACATTGATGCTAATGATTTTATAACTTCACAAGTTTCATCAACTTGCTCGTTCACTTCGAATTTATCATTAAACTCCAGCTTATCTTCAACACTTTCTTCTTTAAGCATATCCTGCACAAATGAATCCACAATATTTATATGATAAATAGATTGGAAATCATTAAGGTACTTCATTGCTTTAAAAATATTGAACTTTACTGTCTCTCCATCAAACTCAATGGAAAAAGTACCCACATTCACATTGATTTTCTTCTTGGCCGTCTTCATAAAATCGAACCTGGATGTTCAACACTATCTCCATCCATTTTTAGGATGTAAAAATCCAATAGAAATACCAAACCGTTAACTTGGACTAAAACTTCCTCAATAATTCCAATAGGAAGCACATATGAACGATCAACTAGTTGAATAATCATATTAGTTTTTGGAAAAGAATTCAGTTTTAAAGCTCGGTAAATTATGGCATGACATTAATGGATGCACCTAAGTCTAGCATAGCATGTTCAATTTTCTTATTACTAATAACACACAAAAGTGTAAATATTCCTGGATCTTTACATTTTATAATAATTTTCTACTTATCATAATTGATACTTTCTTATACAAAATTATTCTCTTCTTGTCCTTTAAATTCTTTTTATTTGTGCACAATTCTTTCAAGAATTTTACATATTTTGGAACTTGCTTAACTACTTCTAAAAGTGGTATATTGATTTCCACCTTTCTGAAGGTTTCTAGGATCTCTCTTTCATATTCCTTGTCTTTTGATCTAGCCAACATGCTAGGAAAAGGACATCTACGTGCATTAATTGATATCGATGAAGATAAATCATCTTTTACCTTTATTGATTTTTGAGTTAGAAGTTCGTCTTTCTTTTCTTCATCATCATTCTTTTCTACCATCATTAGTAAGGAAGATCCAAATTGATTTTCCTTACTACTTCTCAAAGTCATTACACTCACATTCTCTTTAGGATTTGCCACCATTTGGGAAGATAATTTTCCTAATGTTTGCACCTCTAATTTACTGACAAAGGTGGCTAATTGAGTTATTTGATTTCCTAAGAACTGAAGGCTTGCTCTTGTTTCCTATTGAAATTGTTGAGAATGAGTAGTAAGTGCCTTAACAATTTCATCCAAAGACATACCTGAATTTGAAGATTGAGGTAGAACATATGTTGGACCCCGAACTTTCGGTGGAAATCAGAAATATTTAAATGAAATGAAATGGGTGTTTATGTATATAAATTTTGTTGGAGATGATTTTTGTGCGTTAAGAAAATTGATTTATCGATTTTGAGGACTTTGATATTTGAGTAACTTTATATGGATTATGAGAGTAAAGAGAATGAGATGATTGAAATGGAAGTTGAAATTAAGAAATAAAGAGTGAAAATGTGAAAATATGAAAAATTGTGTAAGCTTGACTTTTTGGGATTAAAAGTTGACTTTTTAATTTAAGCCAAATTTGAGGAAAAAATCTTCATGAAACTTGTAGCTCCTGTTAAGAGCTTTCTGTAGCCATAAAGTTTGATATTTTTCGATATCGGGAGTGAGAGTTATGATCAGTCAAAGTTAAGTAT
>JAOSBL010000211.1:27954863-27965129 GCA_027568915.1 Erythroxylum roraimae | reverse complement strand
GTAATGATGTATGTTCATGATGTTTCCACGTAGTGTATGTTTGTGTTTTAACAAAAATTCTATACTGAGTTTTGACTATATAGCACGCCACCCTCGCAGGGCACGAACTTGGATATCACCATCGATGTCGGGTTCAGGTCACGCGGGAGTGGAGTGTTACATAAATGCCCCTAGCAGCTAAAGAGGGGTTCAGAGAGAGAGGAAAGGATTTTTTGAAAAGAGAGGAAAACAGCAGTTGTTGTTTAGGAAGATGATGAAGCAAGTGGTTGTACGTTGAAAGGAAGAGGAAGATGAAAGCAAAGAGCTAAGTAGTAGATTGAAAAGGTGTTGAGAGTTGGAACAGAAGCAAGGGATTGTGGCTTGTAGGGAAAAGAGAAAAGAAAAGCTAGAGATCAGAAGGGCTGGAGGCTAGGAGAAGAGAGACAGATTAACATATCCCATCTCTTGATAATGGTGAAAGGTGGGAAAAGAGCAGGAGCAGAGCAAAGCCATGGATCAGAAGCAAAGCCATCCGAAAATGAAAAGTGATCATATAGAGGGGAAAAGCAAAGATGTGAGTGAGGAGTGCAACACGAGGACTTCCCAGGAGGGGTGCAACATGAGGACAGTACTTTGTACGTTACCAATACATGCTCTGGGCTTGAGAATAAACCCAAAATAGATCCCTTTTTCCTAACTTGTTTGGTTGCACAAGTGCTATAATAGAATATGATATAACCGCATTGTTTATTTATATGTCGATAAACGCACATATTGAAACCTCCCGAGTTTCTGAAACCTAATCCACATTCCAAACCTCGTTAACTGTAATCTCCGATTCTCTAGTGATTGATATTGGAACTATCCCCAAAAGCGATGGAGTGGTTATTGCATCCCAGACCCGGTGGTTATCTCATCTGTACATGCCCCCATTGTGTTAATCCTGTTCAGAATCTTACCAAATCCAGAAAGGACCATGGTTTGAAAATTGAAAATACAAGCAAAGTGAAATTACAATATTTTCAAAAAATCCAAGCCTCTGGGTTCTTTCGAACATCGAGCCATTGTTGCTTGGTTTGTTAGAAATCTCCAGCTCTTTTAACTTTATAACAACAGGGTTTCACATCCAATCAAAGTTTAGCCTGACTTCTAGATAATAATTTTTTCCGTTAATTTGTCTTGAAAATCCATTAAGGTCTCATCTGATTACTTTCATGTTAATTGGTCCATAAAAACCAGTTGCCATGCGCTTAATGTTGTCCACATTAAATAGTTTTCATGACAATACCATGCTAGTTTGGTAAAATATTAGCAACGATTGGATATTGAAAACTTTATTTCAATGCCAAAAGAAATAATACATATAAATGTTTGTCAAGCCTACAATTAGTTTCCTGTTGTTTGAATATTTAACTTTAGAAGTTATTTTTGTCCTACTTTTAAAGTTTGTTCATATATAAATAACATCTTATGAAAAGATAATATCACTTTTCAATTTAATATGAAACATAAGTTAGCCTTTAATATTTTAAAAAGTTCAAATTATTTGTTAAAATCTAATAGAAGACAGTATTTTCAAGGGTGTATACAAATATAAATAGAATTAATCTTAAGTCAGATTATTAATGTAAAAACTAATACAATGTTGACTAATTAAAAAGTAAAATAACTTTATATATATATAGATAGAATAAAATATATAAACTTTCTTTATAGTTTAATAAATTTATAAAAACTCTTAAACTAAACAAAATGCTTTATAATTTTCAGTTTTCTAAAAAACCCTTATCTTAAATTTTGGTTAAAATAACATGTGACATGGATATCTCACTTATCAAATACTATTTAAACCATGATTCAATTCATCTCTTAAACTCGAACCTAATTAATCAAACATGTTTTAAATTAATAATTTATTATAATTATATTAAATTGTTAACTTAAGATAAGGTTAATTTATTATAATTATTGATAACTTAAGATCAATAATTAATTCTCGGTTAAAATCATAAATCTATTCACGAGGCCCCTAGAACTACGACTATTTGGAATGGAACATCTCTATTTACGACTTAGTACTTGTCGAATACCCTTATCCAGCCTATTCATTAAAAAACTGGCTGATATGAATTATCATTATGATGAAAGAGAACAAAACGTATTCAGTTATAATGCGTTAACTACATATACAGGGAGAAACATATATTTTTGTGTTAACGATCAAAAAAAGAAAAAATCGAAAATAAATAGAAGAAATGACAAAAAGTTAGAGAAAGTTCTTCGGTGTTACCGTCGGATCCTCCATTTCCTCTATCTCAGATTGATCCTCCTCTCAAGTTTGACCTTCTTCAATCAATGGCCTCGACACTTTCTTCTTCTGATGAATACTCGGAGCAGCAACAGCAACAACAACAAGAAGACCAGTCAGCCAAAGACACAGACAAAGAGTGCGTTCACAAGACCAAAACCATTCAGTTTCTGGGACGCACCACTCCCATCGTTCTCCAAAACGACAATGGTCCCTGTCCTCTTCTCGCCATCTGTAATTCTCTCTCCCTCTAGGGTTTCCCCCTTCTATTTTCTGTTTGCCTGCTGCGCGCAAAATCAAAATAAAGAAAACAAATGCCCAACTGATTCCTTTCCTTTTCTTTTTAGGTTAAAATGATGAATTAATGAATGTCTTTGTGTTCCATTGTATTCCTCACTGAATTGACCCGAATTTGATATATTATGGCGGGCGGCTCTTGAACGGAATCAGGACTAGGATTAAATTCTTATCATCATTTTTTGTGCGTTTGGATTAGGTAATGTTCTTCTGCTAAAGAACAACTTGAATTTGAGTCCCGACACCGCTGAAGTTTCTCAGGAGAAATTGCTGTCTTTGGTTGCCGAACGCTTGATTGATTCCAATGCTAATGTCAATGTAATGATTCACAGGTTTCTTCTTTTGGTTGCTTTTTGATGTTTCTGTTGGCTGTTACTGTAAATCGCTTTTAACTGCTCTCTTTTCTTCCTTTTGAAGGATAAAGATGCAGGGTATCTTGAGAATCAGCAACAGAATATTGCTGATGCAATCGATTCGCTTCCGCGACTTGCCACTGGAATTGATGTAAATATAAAGTTTAGGAGGTAGCATTCTCTTTACCCCTCTCTACACGAAATGTTGAAGCCCGATATTTAAATTGTTGCTTGTGGGTTTCACAGGATAGATGATTTTGAATTCACCCCAGAATGTGCGATATTTGATTTGCTTGACATTCCTTTATATCATGGTTGGATAGTTGATCCTCAGGTATGCTCATTCTTACCCACAAACAATGTTTGATTTTGTAGTGTAATTTTGTGCACATTATGATGCCTTTACTATTACCTGATATTTCTGTTATGCATCACCTTGTAAGCTCAAATAAAGTTTCTCAATGGGAGTCATTATTTGTGATAAGCAGACACACTAAAGAGTGCGGGTTGGATGGATTTATCTACCTTAATACTCCATATTACTTCTTTTATTTGAAGTTCTGGGGAAATCTCCCCCTTCCTGTGGTGTAGTATAACAATGCTTTTTAAAATGAAGCTCTTTCGTCCCTTTACTTATAAGAGTGAGTTAAAAGGCACTTCATATCTTTTAGAGTGCAAAATGTAAAATCTTCTTACTGTTATATGCTTCAATACCAGCCATCCTACTTGAGGATTGTTTATCCAAATTTGTGAAGGATTTTGCTATCCTTAGGTAGGCACCACTGGGGTTTTAGCAAAGGTATTCTTTCATAGTTGTTAAGATAATGGGATTTAGCTTATAGAGTTGTTTTTATTTGGATGGATGGTAGACTGATATCCCTAAGACATATTGCTAGGAGGTTATGTATTGGATAGCCTGATTAAACTATTGACTGATGTTGTTTCACATTGGTTCAAGCATAAGAAACATAGTTTTGGTACGTATGTTATGTGCAAACACAGTTTTCTCATAGTTGGTGGATTCCATTTTCTTTTTCAAATGAATTTGGTTCTATTTTCTTTTTTTATTTTGTCTATTAGATGTTTGTCACTTTGCTAATCTCAGTTGAGATCGAGTATTCTAATATGGAATCCATTTTTTAAAAATGAATGGGATTTGGAAACTTTGTTACTCTTTCTTTTATGAAAAAAAAACATTGCATGATGAGAAATTAACATTCCATTGGAAGTTAATATACGAAGTATGGAGTCAGGTGGTTCATCTATTTATATGTACAACAACTGTAAAAATCCCGCTAAAACGTGGGGTCTGGTGAGATCTAATAATACGCAGCCTTACTCTTAACTAGTAGAGAGGCCTTGTCCCTAACTAATAGAGAGTCTTCATCTATATGTGACCACTTCTAAAACTAACCCTACCCCCTTATGCTATTGCATGCAACTTCATTTCCTTCACATTGAGTATGAGAGGAAACAAAGGTTTTGAAAGTCCGACCTTCACATTTTATATTAGTGGCTAAATTGGCCCTGCTGGAAAGGTTTTTGTTACCCTCCATGACTGCATTGAAGAGCTCCATGCAATTATGCTCTAATGTTGCACATGTAAATCCCAACTGTCTTCCCAGTTTGATCCCAAACAAGCCGGCCTTGCTTTTTGCAAGTTGACACCTCCTACTCTTTGCCTCACATATTCAAAATCCTGCCCCTAGATTCCCCTAGAACTTTCTATCATTGTTTCTGGATACACTCCAATTCTCCAAAATTTGCTAATTCTCAGTAAAGATGGAGAGCATCTTAGAATTGTGTAAGCATAACTATTGCTTTTCTTATTTATTTATATTCAACTTGTGTTGCCTGATTGCAACTTTATTTCGGAACCTTGCCGTGGGTGCTAGTGATTCAATGCCATATCTGCTACTTCCTGATATGTTTGTTGGAAATGATGCAAAATCTGAGAGTTCTTGCTAGATGACTATTGTTTCTTTTATTGAACTGTTACAGGATTATGACACTGCTTATGCCATTGGTTCAAAGTCCTATAATGCTCTTACTGCAGAACTTGTTGCGTTGGAAACACAGAAAATGGAAGGCAACCATAAGAATGACCTTGATGAAGAAAATAAGAATGACCTTGGGGAAGATTGTGTTGATTTTGCTGCAGCTACAACTGCTACCCTTGGTGTTCCATCCCCAAGTCTTTCTAAAACTAGATCTTTTGATGAATCTCCGTGTTCTGACCACTTGAAAGTTAGAAAAGGGGACCTAGAAGAAGAAGCAGAGCTTCTAAAGGCCTTAAAAATGTCAGAGGCAGATTTGCCAACTTCAGTAGGTGAGTCACTTATGGCCCAAGTGAATGACGGGGTTGTTTCTGTTGATTTTGATGGGACTACATGTATGAAGATTTTTGAGCCTGCAGATTCACTTGATACATCAAAGGACATTGGGGTTGATACTAACCATAGTGCCTTGACCAATGATAACAATAAGTTGACATCTCCTGAAAATCTTCAAGCGGAAATTGCATGTTCCTCTATAGAAACTGATCAGAGTGTATCTCTTCCTAAGTCTACTAATAAAGATTCTGAAGGCGATATGTCTTGCAGTGATGTGGCTACCAAGGATAGTATTGAGAAGTTGGTTCGGATGGAGGGCGTGCAATCTCATTCTTCTGGGAAAATTACTGAACCAGTTGATATGGATGTTGTACAGGGAGGTGAAAAATTCGCGAATCAACCCACTTCAACAACAAATGTTCATGTGCCAGCAGAATTTACAACTGCACATGATATGGAAATGTCAGGTATATCTGCATCCAATCCAGAGTCAGATTCATCTAGTGGCGCAATGCAGAATGCAGATTCAGCTGAAGCATTCACTTCAAGTGTTGATGGAAGTGAACCTATATATGAAGGAGAAGAGTGCATACTGGACTCTGGAGCTGCAGTCTATGAAGATCGAGAGCCTATGTATGAAGGTGAGGTGATCCTTGCTGAACAAGCTGATAAGACTGTGAGGCCTAATGATGAAATCACCCCACAGCAAGGTTAGTTTGCTTCATGTTAAAATGTGCAAACTTTCTTTTTTAAAATTGTTGATGTTTCATCTGGCATCACAAATTTTTTATGTACACATACCATAAAATCTTTGTTACATATTTTTTCAAGAGACTTTGTTTATTTTTTTTAACATTCATCAGGGAAGCTGATAAGGAACTTCTTGAACAGCAGCGCTAATCAGCTGACCTTTTATGGGTATGTTGATTCATTTGTCAGTATATAAAATTTAATTATAATTATTACTGTTTTCCTCCAGTCTCATCTGAATTTGTGGAAGTCATATAAGAGAATTGGTTATTTTGCAGCCTTTTCTGCTTACAAGATGGGCTTAAAGAACGTGAGCTCTGTGTGTTTTTTCGTAATAATCACTTCAGCACCATGTTTAAGGTTGGTTAACAAATTTGACATGCAACTGCTGTCACTATTGCTGAATGCCATTTGCCTACTTATCTGAACTATGGCGATCTTGGGAGAAGATATAAATTATTTCTTTCTTGGTCTACTAGCTCTGATGTATTCAGTCTCCTTTCTTGTGCAGTATGATGGTGAACTTTATCTCTTAGCTACAGACCAAGGTTTCATAAATCAGCCTGATCTAGTATGGGAGAAACTGAATGAGGTAACACCATCAAATAAGGGTTTAGACTTCATCACTGATTCCTGACTGAGAGATGGTATAACATAATACTGAGAGATTGGGAAGTGTTGACTTTTCCTAATTGTGGATTTATTTTGTTAAGAGCTGCAGAGTGCAGTGATCTTTTCCAGATTAAATTATTTATATCGTCTAAGACCTCTCACGTTTGTTTTCTGGATTCCAAATAAATTAAGAGAACCCTAAAAGTGAAAATTCAAAGTTGGGCCTGGAATGTTGGGTCCCTTGGTAAAATTTCCGACAGTTTGGTCTTGATATTGACTGCCTGTGTTTTGCAGGTCAATGGAGATTCTTTATTCATGACTGGCAATTTTAAAGAATTCAAAATGGAAAGCCATGAAAGTGACAGATGGGATGAACAAAATGCCTTGGACAGCACTGCAGTATGCATATAATTTTGGTTTGAAAATGAGGAGATTTGTAGCATTTACAAGTTTGATCATTGGTTTTTTTTCTTTTTTGTCAGGATTACATTTCCAGGATTAACACTGATCCACAAGATATGAAGTAATTACTCTTGACTTAAACCAGGGTCACCTCATTTTGCTGCAAAACATATTGAATAAATGATGATCAGTGATCCTATAGCGTCTTTGTATATTTTCCATTCCCTTTAATCCTATAATCTTTTACCCTTATTAGGGCTTAAGTTAATATTGTCAATTTATTGTTTTGTCAGCGCTGATCTGCAATTAGCAATAGCACTTCAGCAACAGGAGTTTGGGCAACAACACTTGCAGCGGAATAATCTGCAGCAACCATCTGTTAGTAGCAGTTCGAGACTAGTTACTGGTCCTCAGGTAGACAATTTATAGTGCTACAGTTGGATGCATGTAAATCATGCTTGTCTAATAAATGACGTGTTTATGTCATGAGGAAATTGTTTGTTACAGTTGTTACATGCCAGCTCAGATTTTTACTTTTTGCAGTAACTACTTGTCTGTACATGTGGTGCGTGCATGGATAATATGAATGTTTTGTTCGGGAACTTAAAAGTTTGCATGGTAGTTGACATAGCATAAATGGTCGAGGAGTAATGCCTTTTTGCTTAAGTAATTTACCATTTTGGAATTATGTGATTAGGTTCACTTCTCTCATTTTTTTATCTCAATGCCCATAATTATACTGAATTGTTCTGCAGGTGCCGAGAAGCAGTGTGAGAAACTCGTCTTCGACTGCTAGAACTGAATCAAAAGCTAAAGATAGGTGTAATGTGATGTGACTTGTCTTCGGTGGCAATTGGCATTGTTTAATGTAAATGGTTTGTAGCTTGGGCCCAAATGTATGATGACATTAATAAGACACTTTGACCTTACATGTGATTAGATCGAATTTTTGGTCATTAAAAAGGAAGTATATAATGCCTAGACCTTGTAAATCATCCGAGTTTACGCGTTCTTCTAATTCCCTTCCCAATCTTTACTCCTTGGCTGACCTACTATTTCAATGAAAAATGGGCAAGGCAAAAGATCCCAGATTCATCTTGTAGATAATTGGAGTCTCTCTCTCTCTCTCTCTCTCTCTCTCTCTCTCTCTCTGGGAGTGTGATTTTGGTAGCTCCTAGTCCTTTGAAGTCCATATAGTAATGGATCGTAATTTGGAGAATGGAGAATTACTTTCCTGGTCCCACTATTGTTCAGCATGTGCCATGCCATTTTCTCTTAAGGCGAACGTTGGAAAAGTGGTGGAGATAAGACGCGGTGAAGTTTTGGATTCTTTTGGAAACTCCCCTATCAATTGTCATTATTAGGAATAGCAACCAGTCAAGTCGGCTTATGTTATCGGCCAAAAATTTTATTAGGCGTCCAGGTTTGAGTGCAATCAAGTTTTAGGGGGGGTCCAAAATTAGTGATAAAATGTTTCAAAACTTGATTGGGTTGGCTTAGACATGAAAATTTTAAATTTAATTTTAAATGTCTTCAGCACCCAAAATATATAATAAAAAATACATAATAGAATTTAAGTGTCTAAATGCAAGTGACAATTGATTACTGGAGTTGGAGTTTTCTTTATTGCTTTGCAAAAAATCACAAGTAAAGATTATCTTTATTTGCACAACAAAAAATTAAATAAATAGTAAATCGAAAAGTAAAGATTAAAAAAACAAACCAAGACTAGAGTAAAAGGGACTAACTAATCATTATAATCAAGATTGCCAATAATTTGCACCATTTCATCTACATTAAAAAAAATCATTATATAAATTATGCTTAGTTATGCGACAATTTTATTAAATGAATATATGGTAATTAACAAATTATATACCTTTATCATTAGATATTATTTGAAGAAACTTTTAGTTGGATAAGTGGTCTACGTACTTATTAGAATTAAAAAAGAAAGAAAATGTATGATAATTTGATAAATAATTGTTAAAATTATAAAGGTAAAAAAAATAATTTATCAAAAAATATGGAGTTTATCTTAAACATTTTCAACACCTAACTAATTTCAGGCACACATTAGGACTTCCACAGTCTTAGGATGAAGTCAATTATGATGAGGACTCACTATCCTGCCACTAATACTAAAATTATACTTAAAAACAATAATATATATTAGAATTGTTAAGAGGTTTTGTGCAAGTGATTATTTAATCTAATATCAACCTCTATGTGGATTCCACTATAATAATATGTCAAATTGCATATTATTAATAAAGGACACAATCTCTGCATCCAAATATTTATCCAACTCCATCCTATTATAAGTTTCAACACTTTTTTCTTTGACAAATTACTTAAAAAGGAATCTCGAACTTCTAACTATAGTTGTTGATGATGATGATGATGATGTATAACAACAAATGAAGTTGATACCTAACTATTGTAATCATGCTCTTTGTCCATTTTAAATAATAATTATTAAATAAATTATAGCACAATTGTAAAATAAAAGTCAACATGTCATTCAACATAATCACCATATAATTAACAATTAAAGAATTGAAGGCCCTCCTTCTTATACCTTAGGTTTAACATAGAAAGGACTGCCATCATAGCGTTATCATAGACCAATAAGAATTGAATTTTTGTATCTTCTACTTTATCATATTCGGAATCACCTAATAAAAAATCCAACTAAATAATGCTAGCTTAATCGTACGTACATGACTAAAGCAAATGTCTGAAGTTGGATATTTTGTTTTTGAAAACAAGTCAATAACATTATGAAATATTGCTAACTTTGCACAAATTGCTTTATCCAACTCTTATTGTTCTTCTTTCGACAAGCAAGTATATTGAGATCTCTTTTTCTTAACTTGATATGCACCTTAATATACTTAGTTGCCGACTCTTAACATATTGAATGTTGAATTCTATATGGTAAGACAATCTAAAACCAACTTATTTGTGTACAAAAAGCGTAGTGTTTATATAGTTTTTTTCAAAAATTTTAACTCTCGTAGATGTCATACTCTAATATGCTACGATTTTTCATATTCTTTACTCCTTTTATTACCTTTAATCCCTTCTTCATTATCAAAATCACAATATGCATGAGACGACATGTAAAGAGCAACCTCTCATCCATCACCAAGCTGTAAGTGTAAGTCGACTTGTGCATTGTGTAAGTCGACTTGTACTCTGTGTAAGTCGACTTGTGCACTTGTGTAAC
>JAOSBL010000211.1:27745715-27759399 GCA_027568915.1 Erythroxylum roraimae | reverse complement strand
ACTGGATGAGTGAGTTAATAGGCTAGGCCTATATGGTTCCTAACTAGTATACGTTGAGTCATAGGCTGGGCCTATGTGTTTTCTATGTGATATATATTCACTTTTTAGGTTATCTACACCGTCTTGGTGTGCATCAAATTCTATTTATGATATATGTTTTTCCTACTCACTGAGTACCTAATGTACTTACCCCCCTCCGCTTTCCAACCATGCAGTTTAATTTAGTGAGTTTGAAGCTCTAAGTGGATTGTGCTGTCTTTTGACATTTTCGGGGTATTACTGCACATGGGTAGTTTCCTATTTTATACTTTAGTTGCATAGTGGCTTATGAACTATTTTACTGTTTTTATTGCTTTGGTCTTATTAATATGTTTTATAATTTTATAAATTTAACTTTTGACTATTTTATTGTTGTAAAAGACTTTATATAAAAACTTTTGATACTGTTGTTGAGATTGCCTTGAATGGACTTTAAAATCCTAAATTTGTGGTTGGATGTGAATATAGAAGTGTATTTGAAATTGTTTAAAGGATTTGAAAATTTTAAAATACAGTCGTTGTGCTGCCCAAATTTTTCAAAAAAAAAGGAAGAGAGATACTCAGTTAGCCTTGCAGAGTCTGATTAAGGATACTGTGAGTGTCCTTAGCCCGGGTATGTAGCCCGATGTGGTACTGGGTCGTGACAGTAAGTTTATATGAATGCTATGCCTAATTTCAATAGTTTTCAATCAAATTAGCCATATTACATTCAATCAACAAATTACATAATTATCAAAGTAAATAAGGAAGAGATATACAAATGTTTTTATACTTGCTTGGTATTTTCTTGACTTATAACTACCCGTAATCTTTTCTTAAGAATTCGAATCCTTTATAATCTTCTTTCAAATTGGGTAAACAATAACTTTTGTACAATGTTCTCCAAGGGTTCACAATAACACTTACGAAGTGTTTACACTTACTAAAGTGGTTACACTATTTTAGATAAACTTACACCTCAAAAGTTAGCACTTGCATCTTTAACTGTAACAACAATTCTTAATCTACAATAACCTCCAAAATTTCCTTAAATAATCAAACTATGCTCAAATGAATGCTTAATTCATTTAAAGATTTTAATAATCACTTAGTAACTCATAATGAAATAATTTTTTCTTAAGAAAAAAAAGAGAATTGATACTCTCTAATTTTGTTTTTAGCCCTAGAGCAAAGAAATTATACATTAAATGCAAAAGTTGTTATAATAATTAAAAACTAGTCACCTTCTTGATTGACTTAAAGGAACATGCATTTGACTTAATGATCAAATAGGTACAAATTAATAAGCAATTCATAAAACTTAATGATCAAATAGGTAGAAATTTATAAGCAATTGATAGTGTCCAAAGCCTTACAAACTCACAAGAAATTTATTTTTTCAAACCTTCGAATAAAAGTCAAATTAGCTATATATTAGGTTTACCTAATCTTTTTAGTTTAACAATTTTTTAAAACTTTTTAATATTAAGTTTATCTACTCTTTCAATCCAATAAGTTTTCAAAGTTTATTTATCTTTTCTAAACTATCTATTTCAATACTTTCTTATTCACATATTTCTCTAATTTTGAAAAGAATTAGTTTAAGAGGATCTTTTAAGAACCAATTAATGATTCTCTTGAAATGTTGAAAAATGAAAAAATGTAGTTAAACTCCTAATTGATTTAAAAATTAAAAGAATGGGTAACAAGAAAAAATTATAATTTAATTAACATCATTTTTCATTTTGATCATTGTTTACATTCCAACTTAATTGACATAATTTTTACTTTTAATCGTTACTTACTCTTGTAATTTGACTTATTTCCTACTTGATCTTTGTTTGATTTTATTTATTCAATGCTTAATAATATGGTTATGCTTTTCTATACCATTTGATTCTTGATAATTTTGTTGTCCAATGACATAAAAATTAAATCATTAGTAATAATGAGTTTTTATTAAGTTCAAAGTAATTAATTGATAAACCCAAAATGAGATAGATGAGATACATAAAGTATCCTTTACCACAAAACCAAATGCTAGATCATAATATGCTAAAACATGTTAAGCTTAATTATTGAGCAAAATGACAAAGGCAAATAAATACTATAATGATTACATAGTATTAGCAATCCTGAAAGAGTTTTCAAAGGTCTAAATATTGGCCAAGATAGATCATATTCTTATTAGCTAAAATGTCACTTTGTGTAGCCTACTTATTTTTGCTAGTTTATGAGTTATGTAATTGTACCATCGCCTTACTATGTAGTAATATTTTGTTTTTTTATCATAAAATCTATAAATGTCATTAGTGAAATTTTATAAGTAATTTCTAATAAACTATTTTTAAACCATATGATTACATTATTAAGACTATTCACTTGTTGATAAATAGGTACTTAAGAATTGATAAACAAGGACTTGAAGAAAAAGAATATTAAAGAAAAATAGAAAAAACAATGAAAAGAAGAATATATTTTATAATAGTATATATGTTCTTTTTAGTAAAGATTGTTCTTCTTTCTGTAACTTTTTAAATATATAAAAAATATTATATTACACATATGCATATTATAACATACAATCAATTTACTACTTAAATTATTTAAAATTTATTTAAGTAGCATATGGTTAATTGTAAAAATACTTAAATTATCAAAGAATTTTATTTATTGTATAAAAGTCACTTTTTAATAAAAATACAATTTTTAATTTATATCCTCTCCTCACATTTCAGTAAAAAGGTCAATATAAATATAATTTTATATACACTTGGCCCAATATGATTTATGATAGAATTTAATATTATAGTTTATAAAATGGAACTTAATTAGTATAGTATGTCATTATCTAAAAAATTTTCTCACCATTTTTTTAAACTTTCATTTTTATTACAATAACCTTTGTATATAAAGCAATTATTATTAGACACCAAAAAGTAAACCAACTTGAAACTTTAAGTTGAATGTACTTATAAGAAAATTATATAAGAATGAGTTGGCTTAACTATGAGATCTTATAATTTTTGGGCCTGTTTTTATTCTTGTTAGTTTGATAGAATTCGATACCTTAAAGAGATTGATTAATGTTTTGAATTGAGTTTGAGTTTGAGTTTGATATTTGACGTCTAATAGGTGTAAGATTGATTAATTGTGATGATAACATTTGAAAGAATGACAATTTGGTGTCAATTTGGTGTCAAGGCATAATAGTCCAATCTAATGTAAAAACTGAATATTGTTCAATATTTTAGAAAAACTTTTCATAGGATAATTAAACTAGGGTTATTGAAAAGAATATGAAAATTTAATAGAACTATTGAAAATTAATATGAAGACAATATAAGCATTTAGTTCACCAAAGAAAGCTAATCAGTCTATTGACTAATTAGTTAAACACAAATTTTGATAGAATTACCACTCAAGTTATGGTGTTGTTTCCATAAATTTCATTCATTAATTTTAATCGAATCACCCTATAAGACGACCAAACAGCTTAAAAAAGTTTTTGAAAAGGTTAACATTGAGAACTTAAGGTACATATGATATGAGTAATTGGTGGCATATATCAGTTGGAGTTTTTAGAATTTTATGTTTGAATAATTATTTATTAATGAATGTTTTATTATATCTTTAACTGTTGTTTGCAAGCTTGATTATTGAGATTGACAAAGAAGTTCATAACATTAAGTAGGAGTTATGGTAAAATTTAAGGCTTTGTTAAAATGATGGGCTTGTGAGTTTTTAATTTATGATTATAACCTTTAAGAGGGTGCTATATATTTATGTGATGTGTGGCGATGAGAGATGGTTATTGATGCCTATTAGTTGATAATAAATTAAAGTATATACTAACCTTATTTTCAGGTTCAATTAGTTATAAGCATAATAGAGCATGTAACATTCATTATATAAGACTTATTATCCTAGCATATCTAGACTTGTACGAATCTCTCATTTGGAGAAAATTAATTGAATTAAAATTTAGGCATGTAGGAACTTATTAGTTGAGGATAATTATACATTGCATATTATTTTCTTTGGTAATTTCTAAGCAATCTTTAAGAGGGTGTTATATATATGTGTGTGTGTGTGTGTTTGTGTGATGTGTGATGTGTGATGATGATAGATGGGTAGAAAAGGTCAAACTTGAAACTGAAGTCTGAGTTGAACTGCCTGCATCCCGATCATGAGTTTGTTGCATTCTGACTTCATAATCATGAAACAATTAATACCATAATTGTTTCATGGTATGTAGACGCTCTTGAGCTTCACCACTGTACAATGCATTATAAATATATTCAACCCCTTCCATCTTGTATCTCGAGTCCAACACATATAATACTGCAATAATATCTCTAACCTTAGACTAGTAAGAATTAAACTTCTCCGTCATCCGCTCCGCCATAGTCCGAATCACTACATTGGAGTCAAATATCCACAATGATAAAACATGCTTTATGTTGGACATAGTGACAAAGATACGACGCGAATTTAGATATTTTGTTCCTGAGAATACTTCAGTCCAATTATTGAATAATTTCAACTTCATACAAAGTTCTTTAGCCAAGTTCTAGTGATCCTTTGATGGTACGCAGGTATACTAAGAATCCCTTTCAACTAGTCTAATAAATAATTAAACATATGGGATTGTTGACTCCAATATCTTAAAGGTTGAGTTCTATCTAGTAGGACAATCCAAAACCAACTTCTTTGTACAAGGAATGCATAAAATTTGTGCAACATCTTGAAAAGTTTCGACTTTTTTAGGAGTTGCACTCCAATATAAAACACTATTCTAAATAGACTCTATTGCTTCCTTTATCGTCTCCAACGCAACCTTCAGAATCAAGTTAAGAATATGCACAAAAAAATGCATATGAAATAACTTACCTCCAACCAATAAGCTCCAACCAATATCTTACCCTTCAACTTCTCAATCATAGTATCATTTGTGCTACAATTATTGACTGTGATGGAGGATACTTTGTTGTCGATGTTCAAATTCATCAAACAGTCTTTCAACATGTTTGCCAATTTTTCACTTATATACGGTGTCGGCACATAAATGAACCTATCATGAAAAAGCATACTAATATGAATCATAAATTCATAAAATAATGAAAAAAAGTAAATGATAATAATTTTAAAGAATATAAATTATATCAAAAATCTATTGTATAACTTCCAATCATTATCAATATAATGTGTCGTCACTGCCATGTAACCCTTCTTTTGGTTATCAGCTATTCACATGTCCGTTGTTATGGCAATTTGTACTTGAACTCTTGACAATGCTCTTAATGTTTCTCTCTTCTTGTCCTCATAAATTTTGAAAATATCATTCCTCAATGTATTCTAACTTGGAACCTTGAAAGTCAGTTGGAGTGAATTAAGAAATATCCTGAATCTCTTGCTTTCAACCATAGCCAATGGTTGTTAATCTCCAATAACCATATTATCCATCAAAATTCTTAATTTATTATTGTCAAAAGTTGTTACGGTCATTTTGTTCTTTCCTTTCATAAGGTTACAGGTAAAAAAAATGTTTAACCTCCTAAAACCATCTTCCTTCTAGTACATGATTCCATATATCTCTTTAAATGAGACGTTCCACCTTTCGAACCATTTGAATACAACTTATGACAATAATTGCACTCTACTTTTTCAATTCAGTCGATCGCTTGGTGTCAGAATAGAAATTTCCACTTCTACCTCCGGTAGTTTGTTAGAACTCTCAACTGAAGGAATATGTTCATCCATCTAACAAAAAACATATAAATACTTGAGGTTAGAAATAAAATATTGCAATTTGATTTTGTATTTGATTTGTAATGTTTTACCCCCTCTTTTTGTGTTAGGTTTATTGAAATTGAAAGATATTCATCCCGTAAATCATTATTCGGACATGGACAAAAAGAGGTAAATTACTAAGATGCAACATCTTAACGGAAAGGAAAATAAATGGCATTTAAAAATAACCTATTGAAAACAACTCAGATCCTTCAAATACAAAACATTAATAAATGAAATTAGGTACTTTAAAGAAACAAAAAATCGTGATGATGACTAGTAATGTATTAGTGTAAGAGAGAAGTTGCGGCCCAATTGGTCCATTTTTCATGACTTAGTTTTCCTGGGATATAATTGCTAATTGCATAAGATTCTCATTGACTCATTCCTTCACCCTAAGAGAGGATAACTAGAACATAACTTTAAAAAGGGAACAATTGGAAAAAAACAATAACATCATCATAGACACACAAAATAGAAAACTTTCTTACCAACATCACACATTAGATAAGTCAAAAATTGAAAAGTACAGTTGAAGCAAAAATGATATGGTATTTGAAGATACTGTTCTATGTTTGGGAAACATTCTTTACGCCAACAAGGATTGAGAAATCGTACTTGTCAATTATTTCAACTAGAGTTGTAGATGGTGAATTCACCTTTAGCCATCATTTGTCGCCCAGGTACATTTCTTTGATTGCTCATATCCTAACTACAACTAACAGTCACAGCGAGAGATAGATAAGAAGCTGGTCAATAGTCCAAGTTACTTTTGTTTCAAGGTTGAAAACTATGATGCACTTGTAACTAAAAATTGTTAAATCACTTTAAACAGCCAGTGTAGCCTTATTCAACACGGGAAAGGAGCATAAATAGACTATGATGCAAATTTCACCAATGCAAATTAATTCATGCAAAAATGGTTGCATCTTAGATTTGGACTATTTTTGTCTTTTATCTATTATGACCACAATAAATCAAGAGGAATAAGAAGAGAGAGTACAAACAAAAAGAGAAAGAAAACAAACCCTTGAACAAAAGATAATAACAAGATTAGAACCGTATTTAGCTTCCATCCCAACTTATCATGACCCTTTTCATTTTGTAAAAAACAAATTATATACTAAATGGCCTCAATAACAAGTGTAAATGCGAAGTGTAAATGACCTTAATAACAAGTGTGAAAACTTCCCTTTAAGGACAGAAGGTTTTTGGTTCAAGCAATCTTATAAAGTTACATCATCATCATCATGGTCACTAAAGATTCACCTCATCTTGCTTCTCTTTTTATTAAATTTGCTAACCTAAGCCTTAAAGAGCCTCCTTTCATATATCTTAGCATCCTAATCACTGTAACTAGGGCCACATGTAGAGAATGCCAATACTGAATTGACAAAATCAGGATTATGGTAGAGCATTGGACAAACAAAAGTCTATTATATGCAAGGAGAGTAGTGTCCTCAGTCCTCTCCAACCACTACATAAACCCATGTTGCGGTTCCTAAAAAGATTAACAAGGAGATTGAAAAGATTATAAGGAATTTTCTAGTCTGAAGAAGCTTACAGAAGGAACTTTGCCAAGGTTAGCTTAAAAACAATATGCCTCCCATAAAAGTAAAGGAGGATTGAAAATATAATCAATTATAGTAGTGAGTTAGACTTTACTTGCTAAGAGAGTCTATGGACTGGTTCAAAATAAGCAATCCTTATAGATAAAGTATGTATAAGAGCTTTACATTAAAAATAAAAAGTTATAGATAATTGGATCCTTATATGTAAGCAAAACAAGAAATCTTAAAAAGATTGTTTGATTAATATCTGCAGCACTTCATAAAACACATTATAAGCATGATCCCATATTCCCAATATTAACAAACAAAGTTCTCAAATTGGCCACATCACATCTCAAGACAACCAAAAAAACCAAAATGATGAAGAGAGAATGAGAGCTTACCTTCGACGTTGCCATGACATATGACATATGAAAAGGAAGATTGAAGGAACAAAGTGAAACAAAGAAGAAGAACAGAGAAGTGAGTGAGTTCTCAAGGACGAAGGGAGTTCTTGGGGAGACTGTGAGACTGTAAATTCTAGGGGACGAAGGGAGATGGAGGCAAGCAAGAGGCTGAAGGACAAGTAGGGGCGAGCATTCGACGGTGCGAGGGAGGGAGGAAGCAAGCAGTTGGGTGGTAGGGTAGGCGTGGAGTGACTTTTGTTTTATCAAAGGCAAAACGACATCGTTTTTGCTTGCAAAAAAATGTTGTCATTTTGTCTCTTATTTTATTAACTATCTAGTTGGAAAACGACATCGTTTTACTCTTAAAGCAAAATGTCGTCGTTTTATTGGTGGAAAAAATAATTTAAACATGAACAAAATGACATCGTTTTGAAACAAACAAAACGACGTCGTTTTGTTCGTGGCCCTTAGGCAGGCCATGGATCGGGCTGCTCGACATAGGCCACAGCCTATGGCCCATGGCCCATGGCTCGGTTCAAAATGCCAAGGGCCATATCCGGTATGCTCGTGGGTCGGTTTGACAGGGCCAAACCTGTTAACCACGGGCCGGGTCAGGCCGGGCTGGGTTTATTTTGATATGCCTGTATACATTTAAGATCATGCTACATTGTTTTTTCAAATTTCACTTAGATTCCTATAATCGCATTCCAATACACAAAATAAAAAGTTATGCTAGCCTAAGTCTCTTCAATTCACCCTTGATATAATCCCCGACAATGGCGCCAAAAACTTGTTGATGTTAGGCAAATTTTACAATTTATAACCCTCAAATACTGCAAGTGCACGGGTCGTGAAATGTAGTATATGAAGGGTCGATCCCACGAGGAGGCGTGAACTAATCTATCCTACGTTATCTAAGGCTAAAAATTTAATAAAATGAAAATAAAATTACATAAAAAAAGTAAATACGGGAAAGTGATTATCAAGAATTTAATTCGTAAGTTTAACATAAAAAGAAATTGAAATCGAGCAATATAAAAGTCACAATAGAAATCAACCAAAAAAAGTTACCAGATTATAAGAGAGGGAATTCTTCCTATCATTAATGTTAACCTAGCCATTTATATGTTAATGGGGTGTCGGTTCTAGACTATCTAAGGGGGAATTACTCTCTCTCAAGTTATAATCATGTGCCCTAATTAATAATCCCTAATTGGTTTAAGTACCAAACAGGTAATCTCTCAATACCAACAATCCTAACCTATTTTTAAGCTCTTTAATAAAAAAAATAGGGTTTCACACGAGATCTCTCTCTATATAATAACTGACTAGATTGAGTGTGTGGTTTATTGGATCGCCTAACTCTCATTAACCCGACCTAATCTTTTTGCATTAAGCTCATCCTCTTGATTTGTTATCAAAGCATAAAGATACAACAATCAATCACAACACTCAATCAAGATAACACAAAAATAACTAGATTAATATTAACTAAAGGAAAAATCACAAAAGAAAGTTAGAACATCTTAATCAAACCCAAATCCATAAACATGCCACGATTGTGGCTCCTTGCATCTGCTTCTGTCACGATCGTGGCTTATTGGTCATGATCATGGCCCTTCCTTCATGCTTCTGTCACGATCGTGGCACATTAGCCACAATCGTGGCCCTCTGTTTTGGTTTGGGCCTCCTCTGAATCTCCTTCGTTCTTTGATATTTGCCCTAAAACACTAGCAAACATATCATGACACCTCAAAAACATAACATTGAAGCCCAAGTGCGTGTTCTAAACCACAAAACACTGAAGACAAATATTTCACTAACTAACATAGTTCTAACCTAATCATGCACTAATCGATTAAATTTAACAACTAAACAGATCATAAACTACCCACAAAACATGATGCAATCTACAACTATCAACATCCCCACACTGAAACATTTGATTGTCCTCAAGCAAAAACAAAACAAACAAAACCCACAACATATGAAAACACAAAACATGCAAATGCAATAATGAGGTGATGATATTCAACTTCACGAAAGTATTTTAACTATGAACATTATCCCTCAAGTTGTTCTATCTTATTAACTTGCAAAATTTGCATCTAAATACCTTGGAATAAATATACATATTAACCAAAACCTTAATGCCAAAATTTGTTCACCCTTTTCACTTGCACACACATATTGATAATCATTCAGTCAATTAAAAATGTAACTATCCCTAAGTAAGTTTTCATGAAAATTCCAGCTATTCAAAAGGATCGGGAGGTTTATTTGACAAAACATTGTTTTTTGTTAATTTTTATAGACATGAACCTAACCTTTTACGCGAAGGCAAACATTTGTGATGAATGTCGATCTGGTTACTCAACTAGGTCATGCTTTTATTAAGAGGCTTGGTTGGAATGTCATTATATCCTTTTAACACGAAGGCACACATTTGTGTTGCGTGTCAATCCGATTACTCAGCTACATCACATTCTCAATTGGCTACTAGCTCTATTCATAACCTGATGGCTAACGGAATAGTTATTTGCTTATAATTTACTTTACTTTTTATTATTATTATTACCTACCTCAATTCTTTAGCTAATCGTTCTCATAAAAAGGTACTGGCAATGTTACTTATTTGATTGGCCTAAAATTATACATGAATGTGACAAATTCCTAGGGTGAATAAACTAACATCATATCCTAATTAACATGTATATTTAACCAAACTAACCTAGGTCACAAATTTCATGAGCTAATAAATCTTCACAATCAAAAAGAATATGTTCAAAGTTAAACTGATTATGTTAAGTCCTAGCCATTGATGTATTCACATGAATCACATCATGCAATCCTAAACAAACTAGCATGTTAAATTCACATTCAAAATAAAAGCATACAACACACATCCCTCCCCAAACTTGGACAACACATTGTCTTCAATGTGAGAAGAGCAAAAAACAACACAAAAGGTGGCAATAGCCATAAAATAAAACAAAACATAAAGACAGAATTTAAAAGAGAAAAGTTAGAACACCAAACCATTATGGTGATGGAGGTGGTGATGGCAATAGTGTTGAGACCAAATCCACTTAACATCGAGAGTGTTTCCCTATCTTATAAGTGATTCAAGAGAGTATGAGAATTAGCAATCCAAACCATTCCAGACCATTCATAATTTATTTATAGAATTTAAAACAAATCTAACTACATAATAATTTAAAGCTAACTACTAAATGTGCTTAGTTATGGTCATTAGCTTGACGTTACATCCTTCAAAACTTAGCCAGGATCAATTATGAGTGGCTTGCTTCTACCCGTGTTGCCCAGATTTAGTTTAGTGGCCTATAAACAAGCTACATATTGGAAAATAATCAAAAGGACATAACTAATTAAATCAAGCATAAGTCAGTTTAATAATGCCCTTTTAAGTAACAAATTGTCAACAAAATAGGGAATAACGAAACTCCTTGAATCTACTATCGAATCCAACAATTTTTCCTGTACGAGGGTGAGTTGTGCTTTTTCTTCCTTAATCATCCTTATCTCTTCTTCTTCTTTTACTTCATGAATAGAGACCTTCATATCTACTCCAAGCTCTCTATCCGTTGCCATCTATTTTTCTTCTTACTCCTTTAAAGATTTGACCACATCAATTTTCTTGAATGATTCACCCTTTTTCTTCCCGTGGTCTTCTACAAGGTGGGATTCAACTTGTTTTTTTGTTGGTGTTTCTAGCTCTTTCCCACTTTTAAATGTGATAGCCTTACACTACTCTCTTGAATTTACCTTCATGTTGCGCAGAAAGTTTTTCACACTTCTCTTATAAAACTCTCTGGAAAGCTGGCCTATTTGAACCTTTAGGTTATGAATAGAAGATGCATGATCTTATGTTACTTGCTTAAGCTTCTCTTTTAGTCTCTTCTGGGCCTCTTATATGTTCATGATCTTATCCATGATTTTGTCCAATTTAGAATCCCATGATTCTTGCTGAAATCCTAAAAGATTTTGATGTCCTAAGTGAGTCCTTACATTGTTAGACCAACAGAAATCTGGGTGGTTCTGCCAACCCGGATTGTACATGTTCCAATAAGAATGATAATTTCCCTAACCAAATTGTGTCTCATTGAAATTCGCAAGGGTCCTTTGCTCCCTATAATATATTGCCTCCATCATTTAACGTTTTGGACTCCTCATAATTGCCTTATGATGTCCAAATTGATGTGTCTTCTACTTTGTGCCTAAACTTCTTTCTCTCTTTTTTTTTAAATTTTTTATATTTCTTGTAATTGGGTACCATAATCACAAGAGATGGTGAAAATCCCTTAAACTAAAAAAATTAAACTAATCCTACGTCTCTCGGGCAACAACGCCAAAAACTTGATAATGTTAGGTAAGCTTTATAATTTATGGCTCACAAATACTACAAGTGCATGGATTATGAAATGTAGTATGTGAAGGGTCGATTCCACGAGGAGGTGTGAACTAATCTAATCCTACATTATCTAAGGCTAAGAAAATTAATAAAATGAAAACAAAATTGCACAGAAAAGTAAATACGGGAAAGTGATTATCAGGAAATTAATTTGCAAGTTTAGCATAAAAAGAAATTGAAATCAAGCAACGCAAAAGTCACAATGGAAATCAACCAAGAAAAGTTATCTAATTATGAGAGAGGGGATTCTTCCTATTATTAACGCTAACCTAGCCATTTATGTGTTAATGGGATGTCAATTCTAGACTATCAAAGGGGGAATTACTCTCTTTCGAGTTATAATCACGTGCCCTAATTAATAATCTGTAATTGGTTTAAGTACCGAACGAGTAATCTCTCAATTACCAACAATCTTAAACCTAATTAGTTTTTAAGCTCTCTAATAAACAATCGAGTCTCATACGAGATCTCTCTTTATATAATAACTGACTAGATTGATTTTGTGGTCTATTAGATCGCCTAACTCTCATTAACTTGTCCCAATCATCTTACATTCGACTCATCCTCTCGGTTTGTTACCAAAGCATGAAGATACAACAATCAATCACAACACCTAATCAAAATAACAAAAAAAACTAGATTAACATTAACTCAAGGAAAAATCCCAATAGAAAGTTAGAACATCTTAATCATACCCAAATCTATAAACATATTTGTATTCATCTTAACATTCAAGAAAATAAAAACAAAGATGAAAGAAATACATATGGAATGGGATCCAGATGCCTCAGGAAAGCACCGGCCACGAAGACCCACTTCTTTCTCCTCTCTTCCTCTTTCGCCCTCTTCTTCTTCTCTCCTCTTAAAGTGTTTCCCAAAATGACAGATTGGAGGCTCTTTTAGGGTTCCATCTCTTTCCTATTTATAGTATTTTTGTTTTGAGAAACCCTAGGGCTTTTTCTAGGTCTGAAAAGTTCCTTAAAAAGTTAAGTCCGAAAGGGCATCTGCGTCTGTTTATGCGCAGGCCACGATCGTATCCCCTTCTGTCATGATCGTGGCAGAACATGCCATGATCGTGGCTTCATGCATCTGCTTATGTCACAATCATGGCCCTTCCTCCATGCTTCTGTCACAATTGTGGCGCATTGGTCACAATCGTGTGTAGCACCCCACTCCCGCAATGACCCGAACCCGACATCGACGGTGATATCCGAGTCCGTACCCCGCGAGGGTGGTGTGCTACATTTATGTGGTATCAGAGCCCAGCAGTACTATCTTATATGGGCATTCTAAATATATGTGTCAAGTTATATGCATATGCATATTGGTCATGTCATAGCAGATTGCGCCAACTGATCCCCAGTATGAGTCACATACATGAGCATTTCCTTAAGAGTTTGAGCGGTAAAATGCATTGAGAAAATTGATAATCTGACAGAATGTGCGAAAATAAAGGTTTATGGATATCTTGGAAATGAGAAATA
>JAOSBL010000211.1:27718500-27730598 GCA_027568915.1 Erythroxylum roraimae | reverse complement strand
TCTTCAATGTAAGACCACCTTTTCTTCTCCCTTTTATACCCTTAATGAATCTCAAATGTCTAATTTACCCCTCCTTCGATGCCTTATGACTTTACAACTTAAGTGACCTTTCCACATTGCCCCTCATGCAATCTTACCACCCTAACACCTTAATTCAATTCACCTATGTCACATAATCTTACTCACATTAACAACCTAATTAATTCCAACATAAATTAATCTAACAAGGCCTCGAAAAAAATTTAAATCATGCCTAATCAAATAAAAAAAATTCAGGGGCCAACATTTCTCCCCTTTAAAGAATTTCGTCCTCGAAATTCTTACCTGATTCCTTGAAGAGGTGTGGATACTTCTTTTTTATGGCTTCCAAGGGCTCCCATATGGCCTCTTCCATAGAATGGTTTCTCCATAGGACTTTGACTAGTTGAACTGTCTTGTTCCTGAGGACCTTTTCCTTGATGTCCAAAATCTCCACTGGATCTCCTCATAACTCAAATCATCTCTCAACTGAACCTCAGTGGTCTGAATGATGTGGGAGGGATCCGATCTGTATCTCCTCAACATGGAAACATGAAAGACATCATGTATCTATGACAATTCTGGTGGCAACGCCAACCTATAGGCTAGTGATCCAATCCTCTCAACAATCTCATAAGGACCCACATATCTCGGGCTCAACTAGCCCTTCTTACCAAACCTCATGACTCCTTTCCAAGGAGACATCTTAAGAAATACTTTTTCACTGACTTCATACTCCACCTCCTTTTGGTGTGCATCAGTATAACTCTTCATTATATCCTGTGCTACTTTAAGCCGTTGCTTAATCAGATTGATCTTGTCTACTGTCATCTGTAGTAACTCTGGTCCTATTAGTTTCCTTTTTCCTTCTTCATCCCAATATATCGGAGTTCTACACCTTCTTCCATACAGTGCTTCCTAAGGAGCCATCTGAATGCTCGAATGGTACAAATTATTGTAAACAAATTCAATCAATGGAAAATGCTCATCCCAAGCTCCTTTGAAATCCATCACATATGCCCTGAGCATTCCTTCAAGGGTCCTATTGGTCCTCTCAGATTAGCCATTTGTTTGATGATGAAAAGCAGCACTAAAGTTCAACTTGGTTCCTAGAGCCTCTTGTAAGCTTCCCCAGAATCTCGAAGTGAATTGAGGATCCCTGTCAGAAACTATGGAATCGGGAATCCTATGTAATCTTACTATCTCATCAATATACTTCTTTTCTAGCATATGCAAAGAATCAGTTTTTTTAATTGCTAGAAAATGAGCTGACTTCATCAAACGATCAATAATAACCTATATGGCATCATGCTTCCTATTAGTCTTGGGAGAACCAATCAGAAAGTCCATAGTTACCCGTTGCTACTTTCACTCAGGAGTGGACAATGGCCTTAACTTGCAAGAAGGTGCCTGGTGTTCAGCCTTGACTTGCTGACACACTAGACACTTGCTCATATATTCTGCTACATCTCTCTTCATGCCTTTCCACCAGAAATGCTCTTTCAGATCTCTATACATCTTGATGCTACCTGGGTGCATAGCATAAGGCGTATTGTGTGCCTCATCCAGTATTTCATTTTTTACTTCCTTGACATTCGGGATGCAAAGGTTTTTTCCTACTACCATCAGTCCATCATCCCTCACTACCACTTCAGATTTCTTGCCATTCTGAATTTCTTTTCGGAGCTTACTCAATTCTGCATCCTGTGCTTTTAACTCCTTAACTTTCTCCCTGAGTATCGGCCTCACTTTGAAATTTGCAATAACACAATATGGTTCCTCTTGTTTTAAGCTTATCTTAAGCTTAGCCATCTCTTCCAATAACAGTAGATAAACTGTTCGAACATGAGTAATAGAGGATTTCCTACTAAAGGCATCCGCTACCATATTCGCCTTTCTTGGATGGTATTCAATCAACAGGTCATAATCCTTGAGCAACTCTAATCATCTTCTCTGTCTCAAATTTGACTCTTACTGGTTAAATAAATACTTGACACTTTTATGGTCAGTAAAGATCCTTATCTGAACCCCATACAGATAATGTCTCCAAATCTTTAGGGCAAAAATTACCGCTACCAATTCCAGATCATAAGTTGGGTAATTCAGTTCATAAAGCTTTAGCTGCCGCGAGGCATAAGCTATTACCTTGTCTCCCTGTATCAACACATAACCCAAACCCTTTCTTGAAGCATCATTGTATACTGTATAACCCTCATCTCCAGTAGGCAAAATCAAAACTGAAGCACTTATTAATCTACACTTGAGCTCTTCAAAGTTCTTCTGACATTCATTACTCCAAATAAACTTCTGATTCTTCCTCAATAACTTGGTCATTGGAGTAGCTATCATCGAGAATCCTTCAACAAACCTCCTATAATAGCCTGCAAGAACTAGAAAACTTCTCACTTCTGTCACTGTCGTCAGTGCATGCTAATTCACCACTGATTCAATTTTCCTTGGATCAACATGTACCCCATCTTTAGAAATCACATGTCTAAGGAAAATCACTTTGTGAAGCCATAATTCACATTTACTGAATTTGACAAAAAGTTTCCTATCCCTCAATGTCTGCAACACTGTCTTGAGGTGTTCCTCATGTTCCCCTTCACTCTTGGAATAGACCAGAATGTCATCGCTAAACACTATGACAAACTGATCCAGATACTCCTTGAAGACTCTATTCATAAGATCCATGAATGTAGACGGAGCATTGGTCAGTCCAAAGGGAATGACAAGAAACTCATAATGCCCATAACGTGACCTGAAGGCTGTCTTGTTTACATTAGACTCCCTGATTCTGAGCTGATGATAACCTGACCTGAGATCAATCTTTGAAAAACGCTTGCTTCCTGCAACAGGTCAAACAGATCATCAATCCGAGGTAAAGGATACTTATTCTTAACATTCGCCTTGTTGAGTCTCTGGTAATCGATGCACATACTCCATGTCCCATCCTTCTTCCTAACAAATAGAACCGGTGCTCCCCATGATGATCAACTTGTCCTTATGTACCCCTTCTCTAACAGTTCCTCCAACTGTTTCTTAAGCTCCTTCAGTTTTGCTGGAGCCATTCTATATAGTGGTACAAAAATGGGTGCGGTTTCTAGAATCAAGACAATGGCAAACTCGATTTTCCTTACCGGTGGTAAACCAGGTAAGTCCTCTGGGAACACATCTGGAAACTCCCTCATGACTGAAAAATCCTCTAACCTCCCTTCATTCACCTCAGTGTCCATAACATGCGCCAAGAAAGCTTCACACCCCTTTCCCATCATTTTTTCAGCTAACAAAGCCGAAATAATTCTTGGGAATGGTATTCTCCTGTCTCCTTGGAAAGTCGCCTTCTCTCCATTTCCCAGATCAAATTCTACCACCTTGAGGCTACAATCAAACTTCGCTTGATAATTCTCCATGGTATCCATTCCCAGTATCACATCTAGACCTTTTAACTCCAATGGTAGCAAATCCACTACCAGTTGAACGCCCTCAATGAAAAGCCTACAATCATTACACACTTGACTTATTATCACCTTCCTCCCTAAGGGAGTACTAACAATTAAGGGACTATTCATTGGCATCAAATCAACATCATGCAAAATCATGCTTGCAGAAATAAATAAATGTGTGGAGCTAGAATCAATCAACACATATACTGCAGAATTGAATAACTGAGCCAAACCTGTGACAACTTCAGAAGCAGCTGTAGCTTCCTCTCTGGTCATGGAAAACAACCTTGCCTGAGCCTGAGCTTGACCCCTTGGCCTTCCTAGAGGAATAATCTTCTTTGCAGCTCCAGAACTGCCCACTTTTGTGACTGGTTTGGGTCCCACTGTTTCTTCTCTTCTTGGGGCGTGCAACTGTGACCCCTCTTGCCTTAATACCTGGGGACAGTCCTTGATCATGTGTCCCTTCTTCCCGCATCAAAACATGCTCCAAGTACTTGAAGCACTCTCCTATGTGAAGTTTCCCACAATGCTCACATTGGTGGTTTGTGAATCTACTCCTCCCTATCCTTCCCATGCTTACCACACTTAAGGCTTGCCCTGAAATTGCCATCGCCTGCTCGTTCTTGGCAGGGCCACTAATCCCCACTTCACTCTGGGAGCGGAAGCTCCTCTCTGGCATGGGAGCACTCATTCCCTTCTTAGCATACTGTTCCTGACTCTTCCTCTTCCTACTTACTTCATTCTTTATGTTCTCTAGTTTCTCAGCCTGGAGTGTAGCATCTACCAATTTCTGGTAATCACAAAAGTTATAAATCAGGACTTTCTCCTTGATCCCCAAATGAAGACTGCCTTCAAACTTGCGGCACTTGTCCTCCTCATTCGCCACAATGTTGGCAGCATATCGGGAAAGCTAAGTGAACTTTAACTCATACTCACTCACACTCATATCCCGATGTGTGAGATTTAGAAATTCTCTGGCCTTCTCTTGGATATAGACCCTTGAGAAGTGCTTCCTCTTGAAAGCTTCCAAATAGTCCCTTTATGTTAGCACCGGAGGTATAGCTTGACTGTGGGGCATTGATTGCCACCAATAAAGTGCATCCCCTTGCAGCAAGCTAACTGCATAATCCAGCTTCTCTTCATCAGAGTACTTCATCTGAATCAGGACTCTCTCAGCCCTCTTCAACCATGCTTCTGCCTCTTCCAGGTTGCTAGTCCCATTAAAGTCGACAGCCCCATACTTGTGGAGCTTATCATACTGCCCACTCCTCTCCACTGGAGCTGGCACCGGCACTCGTGACCCTTGGCCCATGGCATAAGTGAAAGGCTAGGAAAAGGCTTGAAAGAACTGCGG
The DNA here is from genome assembly GCA_027568915.1 of Erythroxylum roraimae. Lineage (NCBI taxonomy): Eukaryota > Viridiplantae > Streptophyta > Magnoliopsida > Malpighiales > Erythroxylaceae > Erythroxylum > Erythroxylum roraimae. The sequence continues at coordinate 27,725,780 of JAOSBL010000211.1, read as the reverse complement.
GTCCATAGTAGGCATAGGAGGAGGAGGCGGTGGCACTTCATACTGCAAAGTAGGTTCCTTAGAATCAGGAGCAGGGTGTGTCCCAGTATCTTAAGGGACATAGGCTCCCTTGGCAAGAGGTAGATCGAGTCACAACTCCTCAAGTTCTCTTTCAAGGCGGTATTTTCACTCCTTCAATATAAAACCATTGAAAATCTTTTGTTTATGCAAAACAATTTCAAATCATGTAAAACAATTCAAAATAATGCAAGTTGTTCATTTTAAATATATATATATATGTGTGTGTGTGTGTGTGTGTGTGTGTGTGTGTGTGTGTGTGTATAATGCATTTTCATTTCGTAATTGAAAACTACCCATTCCATACCTGGGATACTCCTAAACCTAACCCCAAACCTGGACCTAAACTTAGTCGCTCTAATACCATAACATGTTGGATCCCGTTTTCGAAGCGTAACATCCGGATTCATAAACCTTGAACTTATTACCCTGTAGGGTCATTAGCCAACATCCCACAAGGGTGGTGTGCCCACACCAGTCAAACACCAAAATTACAATTTGACTTCTTGAAATAAATTGTAGCTCTAACTCTTTAGTTTGATTTGAAGTAAGAACCATCTTAATCGGAGCTCTATAGAACAGGACATGCTTAGAAAACCAAAGTGTATTGATACCCCAATCATGCTCTCTCAATCGACCCCTCATTTTCTCTCCATCAAAAATTTTCAAATCAACTCCCAAACATACAAATTTTATGGAGACATAGAGACATGTGTTAGGAATCTATTGGTTCAAGAATCACTTCATTTAGAGGTTGGATGAGGAAGTTATGACCAAAAGAATCCAACATGTTTAAGTCCTCATTCATATTGTACCAATCGTGGTGTAATTGCCATAACTTTTGTTCCAAATTTCGGATTGATGTCTTTGTGAACAATTTGAAAGGAGACTTTGATATCTACAACTTTCATGAAGGACTCGAAGCGAGATTCTACCTCTAATAGAGTCAAAATCGCGATTTACTGTAGCGATCCCATAAATGTCCATTAAACAGACATAGACGGGCTTGGGAGCCATTTTCACCTAAGAAGGTCGTTCAACGAACCTAATGTGCATTAAACTGACATTGTCCAGGATGGGGGTCCTTTTTCACCCGAGAAGGTCCATTAAGCAGACCTAATGTCCGTCTAATGGACATAGGAGTTCCCTAAACCCCTCCAAAGCCTCTCCAATGCTTCCTACCACCAATCTAACATCATATTCACTCATAATCTTCCCAAATTCAACTCTTTTAGTGCAAAATCACTCCATAACAATTCAAACACCAAATTTATCTCATAAAACTCTCAATTCTGAACCCATTTGGTTCATCAAGGCCACAATTTCCCATCATTTACCAAAGTTGTCCTATACACACATCCTATGCAGCATCACAACTTGTAATGATCATATCTTTCCACTCTGATATCTAAAAATTACAAACTTTATCTCGTTGGAAAGCTAGAAAGAGCATCTACAACTTCCAAGCAGACAATATTTACCAGTTCTACCTAGATTATTCTAGATTTTTCCTTGAATTTAGAACACAATTTCTATACTTATGAAAAACTAAAAATAGCAATGTAAAGACTTGAAAAGCCATAAATAAACATAATGTGTATGTATTTCATTCACATCAAAAGATAAGAGTTTACGATGCTTTAGTGGGCATTTCGAGCCACAATATATCATAATCCAAAAATACCAAGTTTACATAAACTAGAATCGCTCAAAATGCAACTAAAGCCCTGTTTTACAAAATCTAGCTTCAAAAACAAAATATGCAAATTGGAGTGATGCCTTGACTCTTGACTCGATCACTCGATGTCTTGTTCATCGCCTGAAGATGGGAAGGAAAGGGGGTGAGCTCAAAAGCTAGTGGGTAATAATTTTATAATCGGTAATGAGCAAAAACCATTGAAAACCTTCATATTCATAGCAAGTTCTCATGAAAATCCATAAAACATATATATCTCAAATTCTCAACTTGTCAAACCAATTCACAACTCACATAAGTCAAGCATTTATCAAATTTTTCAACACATGTAAACAAATAGGCACATCATAATGGTTTGGGCAGATCCATAAACATGACGAACTACACAATTTCACATAATGGTCTTGTGTAGTCGTAAACTTGAGGGAGTCCATGAAGGAGCTTCGTGCCACTAGAAGGTAGGCGAGAGAAGCCTTTAACTTGGTCAACGTGCATGTGACATTCTTGGATGGACTACACCAAACCCATATAACATGTAATTTATGAACTTGAAAACCAATTGCCCAAATTGCATATTTTGAAAACTTGTCTTCCATAAGCATGAAACATTTCATATGCAATTTCATCATCATTTCACACTTCATCAACCAAAACCCTATACCAATCATATAACCATTTCCTAAATCATTCAAAAGCTACAAATACAACTATTATGAAGCCATTTGAAATCATTTTCATATCAGCTCATAAGTCATTCACAGAAATTCACATACAAAATCATATGGCACATTCTCAAAGCATTTTTTAAGGACAATAAATGCAAATTATCAAGGTAGTTGGAAATAATTAACTTCCATTTATTTGAAGAAATTTTAATAGCTTATTAACTCAATTATAAAAATGTTACTCACCTTAATTTCCTTACTTGAAAACTTGTTCAAGGGTGTCTCTCCTCTTGTTCCTCTTGTCTCTCTTGCCCCCATTAGCAATGACAAAAATTTCCAATTCAATAGAATTCAAATTGGAAAACCCAAAGAACCAAATACATGAAATTGATCCTAGAATACCTAAACCCATACATTTCCTAAGCTCTTTGAACCAAAACCCTTCCAAAAATCCAAATATTAAAGCACAAACTTACCTTAAATCTCCACCAACCAATGGATTTCTTGGCTCTAATGGAAGCTTTAGCCTTCCTCTTCCTTTTTTCCTTCTTGCCCCACCCAAAAATCCCTCTTGAAGGCTAGGAACTCTCTTTTCTTTCTCTTCTTTTCTCCTTACATGACACTCTCTCTCCTCTCTTTTCTCCAATTTTCGTTTTTAGCTTCTTCCAAATGCAGGACACCAATTTTTCACCCCTTTTATACCCTTAATGATTGTACATTGTCCATTTTACCTTCCTTCAAAGCCTTGTGACTTTACAGCTTAAGTGATCTTCCCAAACTACCCCTTATGTAACTTACCTTAACACTTTAATTCCCTTAACCTATGTCATATTATCTTACTCACATTAACATGATAATTAATTCCAACATACATTAATCTAGCAAGACCCCAAAAATTAATCTAATCATGCTTATTCATCTAAAAAAAATTTGGGGGCCAACAATTCTCCACGTCTTAAAAGAATTTTGTCCTTGAAATCCTTACCTGATTCATTGAAGAGTTTTGGATACTTCTCCTTCAGGCTTCCAAAGGCTCCCACATGGCCTCTTCCACGGAATGGTTTCTACACAGGACTTTTACTAGTTGAGCTGTCTTGCTTCGGAGGACCTTCTCCTTGGTGTGCAAAATCTCCACTAGGATCTCCTTATAACTCAGATCATCTCTCAACTAAACCTCAATGGTCTGAATAATGTGGGATGGATCTGATCTATATCTCCTCAACATGGAAATATGAGAGACGTCATGTATCTGAGACAATTCTGGGGGCAACGCCAACCTATAAGCTAGCGGTCCAATCCTCTCAACAATTTCATAGGGACCCACATATCTCAGGCTCAACTTGCCCTTCTCGCCGAACCTCATAACTCCTTTCCAAGTAGACATCTTAAGAAATACTTTCTCACCGACTTCATACTCCATCTCCTTTCGTTGTGCATCAGTATAAGTCTTCATTCTATCCTGTGCTGCCTTATGCTGTTGCTTAACCAGATTAACCTTATCGACTGTCATCTGAAGTAACTCTGGCCCTATCAATTTCCTCTCCCCTTGTTCTTCCCAGCATATCGTAGTTCTACATCTCCTTCCATACAGTGCTTTATAAGGAGCCATCTAAATGCTTATGTGGTACGAATTATTATAAGCAAATTCGATCAATGGCAAGTGTTCATCCCAAGTGCCCCTGAAATCAATCACACATGCCCTAAGCATTCCTTCAAGGGTCCTAATGGTCCTCTCAGATTGGCCATCTGTTTAAGGATGAAAAGCAGTGCTAAAGTTCAACTTGGTTCCTAGAGCCTCTTGTAAGCTTCCCTAAAATCTCGAAGTGAATCGAGGATCCCTGTTAGAAACTATGGAATCGAGAATTCCATATAATCTTACTATCTCGTCAATATACTTCTTTGCTAGCACATGCAGAGAATCAGATTGTTTGATTGCCAGAAAATGAGCTGACTTCGTCAATCGATCAACAAGGACCTATATGGCGTCATGTTTCCTACTGGTCTTGGGCAAACCTATCAGAAAATCCATAGTTACCCGTTGCCACTTCCACTCAGGAATGGACAATGGCCTTAACTTGCCAGAAGGTGTCTGGTGTTTAACCTTGACTTGCTGACACACTAGACACTTGCTCACATATTTTGCTACATCTCTCTTTATGCCTTTCCACCAGAAGTGTTCTTTCAGATCTCTGTACATCCTGGTGTTACCTCGGTGCATAGCAAAAGGTGCATTGTGTGCCTCATCTAGTATTTCATCCTTTACTTCCTTGAGATTCGGGATACAAAGTTTGTTTCCTACTACCATCAGTCCATCATCCCTCACTACCACTTCAGATTTCTTGCCATTCTGAATTTTTTCTCAAAGCTTACTCAATTCTGCATCTTGTGCTTGTAACTCCTTAACTTTCCCCCTGAGTATCAACCTCACTCTGAAATTTGCAATGACACAATCTAGTTCCTCCTTTTTTAAGCTTATCTTAAGCTTAGCCATCTCTTCCAATAACGGCAGATAAACTGTTAAAATATGAGCAATAGAGGATTTCCTACTCAAGGCATTCGCTACCACATTCACCTTTCCTGGATGGTATTCAATCAATAGGTCATAGTCCTTGAGCAACTCTAACCATCTTCTCTGTCTCAAATTCAACTCTTTTTTGTTAAATAAATACTTGAGACTTTTATGGTCAGTAAAGATCCTTGTCTGAACCCCATACAGATAATGTCTTCAAACCTTAAGGGCAAAAATCACTGCTGCCAATTCCAGATCATGGGTTAGGTAATTCAGTTCATAAGGCTTTAGCTGCCGCGAGGCATAAGCTGCTACCTTGTCTCCCTGCATCAACATACAACCCAAACCCTTTCTTGAAGCATCACCGTATACTGTATAACTCTCATCTCCAGTAGGCAAAATCAAAACTGGAGCACTTGTTAATCTATTCTTGAGCTCGTCAAAGCTCTTCTGACATTCATTACTCTAGATAAACTTCTGATTCTTCCTCAATAACTTGGTCATTGGTTCAGCTATCATCAAGAATCCTTCAACAAACCTCCTATAACAACCTGCAAGACTCAGAAAACTCCTCACTTCTGTAAACTCCTCACTTCTGTCACTGTCGTCGGCGCATGCCAATTCACCACTGCTTCAATTTTCCTTGGATCAAGTTGGAATTCACATTTGTTGAATTTGGCATAAAGTTCCCTCTCCCTCAATGTCTACAACACTGTCCTGAGGTGTTCTTCATGTTCCCCTTCGTTCTTGGAATATACTAGAATTTAATTGTCACGACCCGATACCACATTAAGCTCATGACAATCGCTGCTTAACCAAGCTAAGGACACTCATGGTATCCTTAATCCGACTATGCAAGGCTAACTGAATATCTATTCTTCTTTTTCTTTTTTTGAAAAATTTGGGCAGCACAACGACTGTAATTTAAAAAAATCCCAAAGCCTGCAAACGATTTCAAACACATTTCTATATTCATATTCAACCATAACTTCAGGACTCTCTAGTCCACTCAAAGCAATCTCAACTCCAAACAATCTCTACAATAGTAGCAAAAGTTCATGCATAAAATCTTTTACAACAACCAAAACAGTCAAAAATTAAGTTAGAAAATTATAAAACGTATCAACATGAATAAGGTAACAAAATAGTAAAACAATAAAACAGTTCATAAGCCATTATACAACTAAAGTACAGAGCCGAAATTACCTACGTGCGGTGATATCCTGAAATTACCAAAGGATCGTACGATCCACTTAGAGCTTCAAACTCACTAAATTAACCTGTATGGTTGGAAAGCAGAGGGGGGTGAGTACACTAGGTACTCAGTGAGTAGGAAAAACATAGATCACGAATAAAATTCGATACACACCAAGACGATATAAATAATCATATAAAATAAACATACAGCACTCAGAAAACACATAGGCTCAGCCTACGACTCAACGTATACTGGTTAGGAACCATATAGGCCTATCCTATTAGTTCACTCATCCGGTAAACACAGGCCCCAATTCTAGTACGCAAAAGCATAAAAACATCATATGTATCCATCAAATCTCGATAGGAAACTCAATATCAGGATAAGCCAAAACGATCATGTGTGACACCATTAGTCGGCCAAACTAATGTGCACACCCTTCGATACTCGGTGTTGGCTCGACTTTCATCCGTGGTGAGTCCGAACTACAGTAGACAAGAGCGTCATGACCCTAGGTCAGACCTCGTCAGTGTCCAGACCCTAGGAGTGGAATCACCCGCAAGTCCCGTAGAAAGGTGTCGATACGGCGACTCGACTTTCATGTACCAGCATCAAGGGTACGGGGGTCGCTTAATCAGTAATCAATTGTGCCTAGCACACGATTGGCCAATCGTTTCCTCACCAATCACAAAACAAGTCATATACAATAATTAAGTACAAAAATCAAATAAGGCACTATGCCTTTATTTATCGGTCCAACCGGTAAAATGAAAACTTGTTATAGCTTTAAGCCAAAAGTGAACAAAAGCATGCAGCATACATGAATCGATTATGCATATGTAAATTTGAAAACATTAATTCATGCAATAAAAGTCATCTTTTGCACTCTAAGTGCAAAGTTGTTCAAAAATGTAGTTTCATAAAATAAAACATTATCTTTTGCACTTCAAGTACAGGTTTGTTGAAAACAATATCATTTCTCAAAATACGTAATAAAAATATCAGCTGCACTCCAAGTGCAAAGAGTTATTAAAAAAATGTCATTTATTAAATACCTAAGCATATTAGGATCCATTTAAAATTCAAGTTTACCATACGTTGCCAAGGTTCAAAATTCACATACAAGTCATCATGCTTGTCTTAGGATGTTCTAAT
>JAOSBL010000211.1:27681020-27693370 GCA_027568915.1 Erythroxylum roraimae | reverse complement strand
GTGTAAGTCGACTTATAGTTGGGAAAGTTGTTTTCTTTTGTTTTTGGATTGTTTCAAGAGCAGTTTTGGGTTTAAGGTTTGACAGCAAATATTACCATTAAGGTTTTCAGCAAGGCTCCTGTCTCAGGACCGTTGGGCTCCGGTAACGGGGTCCAACATTTAATACAACCAAATTGGTAACTGAAAGTTTAAGGAGTGACACCGTATTAGAAGAAACAAATTTGGGAAGAAAATGAGTGAAAGTGATGTTAGAATAGATGTAGGAACCATTAGAGATGCTTTGGAGAGTGTAGTTAGTGATTTAGAACTTTAGGTGATGTGAGGAAGACCCTGTAGAAACCCCTTTGTCTGATTCAGGTTTGACTGAATCTATCGTCTGATTCAGCTTTGACTGAATCCATCGTCTAATTCAGCTGGATTCAGCTTGACTAAATCCATCGTCTGATTCAGCTTTGACTGAATCACTCTGTCTCCATCTGATTCAGCTTTGACTTAATCCCTCCGTTTCCTTCTGATTCAGCTTTGATTAAATGCCCCTCTGTCTCTGTCTGATTCATCTTTGACTTAATCCCTCCATCTCCGTCTGATTCAGCTTTGACTGAATCCCTGCATCTGATTCAACATTGACTGAATCCTTTCATTTGATCCACCTAAACTTTTGGAAATTCGAGATTTTGACCCTCTAAATGGCAAAATCTCTCTTCAAGGTCCACATGAAAGTTGTAGATCTCGAAGTCCTCATTGAAATCGTCCTAAGACGATCTAAATCTGATACCTCTAGTGAAAGTTATGTCAGTTGTCCCAAAACAAGTTCAATAAGATTGAGAATAAAATCATGTTTGGATTAATAAGATTGTGATTTTGGTGATTGATTTGTCTGGGCATACCACCCTTATGGGAAGATGGCTAATGAGGGTTCACTAAAATAACCCTACAGGGTAATATGCTCTCAGTTTATGATTCCGGATGTTAGGCTCCAGAAACGGGGTCCAACATTACTATACCCTATGTAGTTGTTAATGGAGAATTTTTCAAATCTTTATGTGACTTAGGCGTAAGTATTAATTTTATGCCTTTGACTATTTTCAGGAAATTAGAGCTGGGAAATGTGAAGCAGACATCCATGCTTATTTAGTTTATAGATCCAACTGTGAAGAAACTGTTTGGCATGGTTAAAGATGTGCCTGTAAAAGTGGAAAAGTTTATTCTTCCTATGGATTTCATCGTTCTAGACTTTGATGATGAACTAAATTGTCCACTAATTCTTGATAGTCCCTTTTTAAACACTAGAAGATCTTTGGTCGATGTCTATGAAGGAAACCTCATCCATTGAATTAGTGATGAAAACATAAAATTCAATATAAATAAGGTATTAAAGAATTTGAATGAGGGCAATTCATGTATGAGAATTGATGTAGTTGAATCTTTAAAGGAGCAAGAGGGGAACCAAATTTGAAAACTTTAAGTATGGATAGTTTCTATCTCCCATAATACAAGTTGTTTCATTCAACCTACAATTCAAGGAGTTTTATTCTTCCTTATTTTAGTAACAATTTGTTATCGAAAAAGGAATTAATATAGTCAATTCATATATTAATTTCATAAATTATGTCTTCTATTATTATCTTGCAATTTGTGGCTTGTTCTCAGGATTTCAAACCATGTGCAAAAATGGATAGAAGGAAGACACTAATTCGAAACCCAGAGTGATAGCAGAAGTCAGGAATATGTTGAATTAACGATGATAAATAAGTGCTACTCGGGAGGCAACCCAATAATTAGAATAGGTTTTATATTTTTTTTATTTCATAAATTAGCACGTTATGTTAATTAGGTTTTCTTGAATTCTAGCATGTAAGTTCTTATTTTAACGTTAAAGTATTTTGATTCTTAAATCTTATAATTTTGAAGTTATTACAAGTTAGGGAACAAGCTCTGGGGGATACATGAGGTAAATCAAGCCAAACATGGTAAAGGTGGCTAATTCCAGCCATGCCACGATCGTGCATGACGAGTATAGGTCTTTTCTATTATAGGCAAGACTTGCCATCATCGTGGCACCCCCACAATCATGGCAGGCGTGAATGCACACCAAACTCATGACACATGTACACAAGCCATAGTTTGCCCTTCTTTTCTAACCTTACCCCTTTAAATACTTGTTTTCTTTTCTTTCAACTATCATCCCATGATCACATGTTCTTGAGATCTCACACGTACTCCAGATCACACACATACCTTTCACCACTTTTCTGATTACATCAATTACATAGTCACCACCCAAAATATCTTTCCAATCTTACATTGATAGAAGGATATTTGACTATATTTTACCACTCATATTTGATGTATTTTGCTTGATATTTTATACTTTTATTGTATATTTGGTACTTAATTGGTCCAAGTATGTTTACAGATGATAATTGCCTTCATAGACTTAAAGGAGTGGAATTCGGATGAAAACATAATGTAAAACGGAGAATTGACAATTCTGAAGGAATGCACGACTGTGCATATTAATCGTGAACTTTCCTGTGGCCGTGCACTTTATGATACCTAGCGAATTCCAATTATGCACGAAACATAAAGAGACATTTTAGGAGGTGAAAAAAGGCAATTTGTAGGGAGTAGTGAAGGAAACTCTTAAAGGCAATTTCCAGATGTGGAGAACGTCTAGAAGGGATAATTTTGGTCCAGAGAAGAGGGAAACATGAAGATTTTCATCTAAAATCTTCATCAGAATACAAGATCAAGTCTCTAAATCGTCAAAGCATTCGATAGAAAAATAATCAAGGAGTTCAATGTATGTTTGATTTCATGTTTGATAATATGTAGCTAAACACCCAGTGAGTATTTAGGTTACATGAACCTTATGTTAATACTTTGATTCCTTTATTAATGCAACTGGTTTGATTGATTATTGTGATTTGATTATGTGTTTTATTGATAATATGATTTCATAAGTAGAGATTGAGAAAACCTAGTGAGAATAAATCTACTGCAATTAGAAAGAGTTGATTGCAACCTTAGAGATAGAATGACATAAATCTTTCATATTAAGGTCAAACCTAATAAAGGGACTCAAAAATCAATAATGCAATCCTATAAGATTTAACTTGAGTAATTTGGTTAGAGACCTTAGGATTAGTTATTAGTAGACTCAAGGTTAGCTATTGGCATACCATAGGAGTCTCCACAGTCCAATACATCAACAAAACAATTCCATGATAAAAGATCAATCTATTAAGGGTTTAAGAACATAGATACTAATTTCTGATAACGATAGTTTTCTAAGTGAATTTCACTGTCTTTGCATTCATTATTGTTTCCTATTTCTTTAATTGTTTTAGTTTTTATTTTCTTTGTATTAAAAATCTAAAATTAATCCTTAGGCTAGATAATAGGGGACGAGTAATTACTAGTACTCAAAATTAGGTCAATCACTCATCCTTTACTTAAGCTAACAAATTTTCTCATTGGCGCCAAGCTATGTTTGAAGGGTTCAATACTCTCTATCGCAATGCTATATGGACTCTTGTTCCTCCCCCACCGAACACAAACATTGTCGATTGTAAATGAGTTTTTTGCACTAAATGAAATGCCGATGGTTCTCTTGAGCATTACAAAGCTTATCTTGTAGTCAAAGGTTATCGTCAAAACCCAATCATTGATTACATTGTTAATTTCAGTCCTATTATTAAACCTATAACTATTCACATCATCATTGTCTTAGCCATGTCCAATAATTGGCCTATTCACTAACTTGATGTTAATAACGTCTTTCTTTATGGCTACTTATAGGAGACTGTTTACATCTCAACCTCCTAACTTCAAAGATCCACACCATCCTCATTATGTTTGTAGACTCCATAAAGCCTTATATGGTCTCAAACAAGCCCCTCGAGCCTGGTTTCATCGCCTAAGTCAAAAACTCCTTGATCTCCAATTTAAACCCTTAAATTCTCATGCCACTCTATTTGTTCATAAAAACAACACTCACACAACCTTTCTCTTAGTTTAAGTGGATGATGTGGATGACATCTTAGTAACCTATTCTTCACCCTACTTCATCACAACACTTATCCATGATCACTTGCTTGGTGTTGAAACTCACACCACTTCTTTAGGTCTTCTTCCCACCCAAACACAATATACCAAAGATCTTCTTCTTCGAACTGACTTTGATAAATCTAAATCAGTTCGTACACCCATCACTCCATCTCTTCCCTTGTCTAAAAATCATGATGTTCCCCTATCTGATCCTACTGAATATCGTAGCACTGTTGGTACTCTTCAATATCTTTGTCTCACTCGTCCTGACGTTCAATTTGCTATCAATAAGGTATTCTAATTTTTATAGTGTCCTATCGACATTCATTGGTCTACAATGAAATGAATTATATGATATCTCGACTCCACACCCTCTCATGGCATTCATTTCACCAAATCTCCCAACATTTCTTTACAAGCCCATTGTGATGCTGATTGGGTTGGTTGTCCTAATGATCACTGTTTTACATCTAATTATTGTATTATTTTTGGCCTAATCTTATTTCACGGAGCTCCAAGAAGCAACCCATTTTTGCTCGATCTAATACTAAAGTTGAGTACCGCAGTACTGCTCTTGCTTGTATAGAATTATATTAGATTATTGCTCTTCTTTGTGAATTGGGTTTCACTAATCTTTCACCTACCTTCTTGTGTGATAATCTTGGTGCTACATTTTTAGTCTTGGATCCCATTTCTCATGCTCATATCAAGCACATTGAAATTGACATTCATTTTGTTCATGAACTAGTCTTCAGCAAAACTATACTCATTCGACACATTCGTCCTCTACTTAGATCGTTGATATTATGACTAAAGCTCTTTTCTCTTCAACATGTCTACAACTTCGAGATAAGCTCATAATTTCTTGCTCTCGTGAACTTGAAGGGAGCTGATATCATCTCAATATCTTAACCACAAATATATTATATAATTTGCTGTTATTTTTCACACACACACACACACACACACGTATATATATATAGAGAGAGAGAATATATATACATATTTTTTTATTTTATTTTTATCTAGTTGTCATCAAGTTGTATATTAAGGGATGTTCGTAAATTGATGATACATAACATACAATATCACTTCTTCATATTAATTTGTTCTTTCACCTACATTATTCTACCATTATGACTTTGGGTATTTGTGTTTTTTATGTATAAGCAACTTTTGTACAATATTTAATCAAGCAATGGAAATACGATTAATAATAGTTAGCAAGTCTAGGATAATGTTGATAAATGTAGAATAACACTGTATGTAGGGTAGTGTTGGCTAACAAACTCTGCAAGCCTAAACATTATGCAAGTCAAGACCCACCACTTAAGAAATCAATTCTCTCCAATAAATGTATTTTGTCGCTTTACAGAATTAAGATTATGCCACAACTCGTATTAAATAAGGAAGTGGTTGATTCTTAACGTTTACATAAATGGTCGACACTTGTAACCTCAATTCACACTTTGCTTTTTCCCACAGATGCAACACGATAAATCTTGGTGACATCGCTGTCTGTTTTTTGGGATTTTATTTACTTGTATGCAGAAATTTTCCGTTGCAGGCCTAGCAGTGACACTCTTAAGCATGTATATTCTTGTCAATCAAACATTCCCATCTTTCCTTCTCTTTTTTTTTCCTTTTGTAAAATTTTTTCTCTTCTTAATGGACCGTCTAAAACGCAACAATTTCAGGGATGTCCGGACACCGACGTTGGAGCGTATCACTCCTTTAAATGCTCAAAACCTCACTTCTTCTCATTCAAACCTCCAGAACTTGAAAACTCACTTTTCTAACTTCTGTCTCTCACACCTCATTCTTCTTCAGCGTCTCTTAAAAGTCAATAAACTCTCTTTAAACTCCATAATGTGTCAGTTACCTTCACCTTCTCATCCTTACAATTGCAAAATAAAGCCATCGACCAAAGTACAAGAATCCGACATGGAAATTCCTTTGATGCCCCGGAACCCAACACCCCCCCTAAATCCAGAGAGAACCCATCTCGCTCTTGCAGTCAAAGAAGCGAAATGTATAGCCAACATATCTTTTCCAATGATAATCACTGGTCTTTTGCTATACTCTCGCTCCATGGTATCCATGCTCTTTCTCGGCCGTTTAGGTGAGCTTGCTTTAGCTGGTGGTTCTCTGGCAATTGGGTTTGCAAATATCACCGGTTACTCAATCCTTTCTGGTCTCGCCGTTGGAATGGAACCTATTTGCGGCCAAGCTTTTGGTGCCAAAAGATACAAACTTCTTGGCCTAACACTGCAAAGAGCCATTCTTTTGCTTCTCTTGACGTCAGTACCGATAGCCATTTTATGGTTAAACATGAAAAAAATTCTTCTCTATTGTGGCCAAGAACATGATATAGCCACACAAGCACAATCCTATATTCTTTATTCCCTCCCTGACCTTGTTGCTCTATCCATTTTGCACCCTTTAAGGATATACCTTAGAAGTCAATCAATAACTCTTCCTCTTACATGTTGTGCGAGCCTCTCTATTCTTCTCCATACACCTATCAGCTATCTTCTTGTTTCCGTACTCAATCTAGGAATCAAAGGTGTCGCGTTAAGCGCTGTTTGGACTAACTTCAATCTCGTAGGGTCATTGATCGTTTACGTTATGCTTTCTGGCGTATACAAAGAAACCTGGGTTGGGATTTCTTTGGAATGCCTAAAAGGGTGGAAACCGTTATTGGACTTGGCGGTTCCAAGCTGCATTTCTGTTTGCTTAGAATGGTGGTGGTATGAGTTCATGATCTTACTATGTGGGCTGTTGATAAATCCAAGAGCTACTGTTGCTTCAATGGGAGTCTTAATTCAGACAACGGCTTTGATATACATTTTCCCATCTTCATTAAGCTTTGGTGTATCCACAAGAGTTGGAAATGAACTTGGTGCCCATAATCCCAAAAGAGCAAAACTTGCTGCTATTCTTGGTCTCTGTTCTAGTTTTGTCTTGGGATTCTCGGCATTGTTCTTTGCTGTAATGGTGAGGAAGAAGTGGGCAAGCATGTTCACGCAAGACGCTGAGATTATTGCATTGACATCTATGGTTCTGCCTATAATTGGGCTGTGCGAGCTTGGGAACTGCCCGCAAACAACAGGTTGCGGGGTTTTGAGAGGGACCGCTAGGCCTAAATTGGGAGCAAATATCAACTTGGCTTGTTTCTACATTGTTGGCATGCCTGTTGCTATTTGGTTAAGCTTTTACGCTGGCTATGACTTCAGAGGACTTTGGCTTGGTCTACTTGCTGCACAAGGCTCATGTGTTGTAACCATGTTGTTCGTTGTACTGCGAACCGATTGGGAAAGCCAAGTTCTCAGGGCCAAAGAACTTACCGGAAGTGTCACAATTCCTGATACTAATGGCGCTGAAGTGTACGACACATTGAAGGGTGACAATGATTCTTGCATTTCATCGGACCATAGTTTATTAGTTTGATTAATGAAACTGCTAGCAATTGTTCTAGCCGTTTTCACTACGCTCGATTGAGAGATTTTTGTTTTTCATTGATTATAGTTCTGTACTTGGAACTGAAGTTCAATTCGGGGGAGCTAGAAGGCAGAAGCTACCCTTTTTTTTTGCCATTATTTTTTTGTTTGTTTTCTTGATTTTTTCAAATTTAATAAATAAATATTTTTAAAAGTTATTAATTTCACTTCTATTTTTCTATTCTTATTTTTAATTCTCTTATTTTCAAATATAAAAAAAAACCTGGTTGTTAATATAAATGTAGTTATATTTTTACAATTGATAATAATTATATATTAGATAACATTTAAAGAAAAATTATATTCCATTGGTAAAAAATAAATATTTTATTAAAATAAATAATTTAATAATTATTCTTAATTAATAAATTTAAATTTATTTTTTATTATTAAAGAAAATTTTATTTAAATTTCACATATTTTAGATTTAAATTACATTTTATATTTAAAATTAAATTATTCATATATACAATCTTAAATTAAATTAGTCATAAATTCTTGTTAATAATTAACATTGAATAATTAAATAAAATATATTTAATGGATACTAAAACAAAAAATGGAAAAAGTAGAAAACAAAAACTATTTTCATAATTCGGAAGAAACCAAAACTAAAAGCTCAAATAAACAGATTTTTTGTTAACTTTAAAAAACATATTTTTTATTATTGAATTTGAAAATAAAAATTTAAAACATATATAGTTATTTTGGTATCTTTAAATTTTATAATTTATAAAACCCAAATTTTATTTTCTGTTTCTATTTTTTATATAATCTAATTTACTGTCAACTACTAAAAACTAAAATTGATGAATAAAGAAATATCTTTAAAAGATACAAACATAAAAGCTTCCAGCACAAATCTCTTACCTAGACTAATGGAGACTAATATGGAGACTACTTGGCTTCTGATGATACTTTTCGGCTTAATGTTGCCAATTTGTTGGAAGAAAACGGAAGTTGCATAGCTGCTGGTCATTAGTTTTTGTGTGTTAGAATTCAAACGTAAGAATATAAAATTACATATTTTGTTATAAAGAAAACTTGGCAGCTTCATCCTGAATAATTCCACTTTTATTTTTTATTTTCTTATTTTATTATAAAATTTCAATTTTTGATTTTTATCTGAAACTTATGAAAATTATAAATTTAGATACATATTTTGTATATTAATTATTAATCCAAATTATGACAAATATAATTATAATTTATTTTGGAAAATAAAAATTTATCATCATTTAATAACTTGTTTAAATAAAAAATATATTAAAATTACATAAATTATTAATATTTATTGATAAATATTATATAACATTAAAAATATTTTTGTTTATAAAATTAATTTATTTTAACTTTTATTTATTATTTCATTATTAATAAAAACAAATTTGGAACTATATCTAAAAGAGAAATTAAAAAAAATAAAGAAACAGAAGTTAAAATCACAACCTGGAATTGGCGCCAAACGAAACGGTGGAACAGGAAAGTCTACGAAATGCACCAATCGGAGAAAGGATCTAGACTCTAGACTCTAGAGTCGTCTTCGAGAGAGCGTAAATTATACGTGCTATGGTGGGCTTCGTAAGTGACTAATCAATTTGCAGCAACCGACTCCGTAAAAGACCCGGTGATCAATTCCGCCCGTGTGGATGGATCTACTACACATTAATTCAGTCAATGAGTTTATAAGATAGTAATCCACTACATTATTTCATTTGAATTTAAAAACAGATTTTATTATAAAAGAAAAAGAAAAGGATGAAAGAATTCTTATAGTTTAATATTTAAATAATCCTTTTATAATTAAATAACTTATAAAAGTTTTTAAATAATGTTAAATTAAAAATCAAAAAATAATTAAATTTGAGAAAATAAAAGGGTGGATTTTTTATTTTAAGAAAAAGTGCACGAAAATATAAGAGTTAACTTCATTCATTTAAATAGGGTTAAGGCAGTTGTTTAAAAATGATATTTTAACCAAATAAAAGGTTTATTATATATATCAGATGCATCAAAGTGCTCCTAAAAATCTCATATGGAACAATTCATATGTTTTTAACTGTTGGATTTACCAACCTAAGCTTGTGCTTACAAGTTAAAGATTCAACATATGGCAACGTTTAAAATTCAATCCTTCTTACAACAAACAATGCTAATACTTGATATTTATTTATTATTGTAAGAAACTGGTAAGATTGTTCCTTTGTCACCAAAAGGCCACAGACGGAAATACCCTTTTGTAAAATACGAAAGAAAAGTTATGTATCTTTTGTAAGATTGTTCCTTAAGTAATTTGATTTCGCCCTATCTTCAACTCGAGTTTTAGGTAGTAAAGTGATATCAAAGCTCAGGTATGGGTCTGAGGCTTAACCCCACGTCCTGAGTTCGAATCCTAAAAAATGGATTGGCCATAGGTTCTCCCATGCATTCAAAAATGACGCCGGAAGACGTTCGCTTCTACTAAATGCGTGGTGGATTTAAGTAATTTGATTCCGCCCTACCTTTAACTTGACTCTTGGAGATTTCCTTCTGTGCAAAAATTACAGATATGAAACTTATACACAAAACTAATTTACCACATACGTCACACCAGTTAATTGGCGTTGTCGCGTACAATTGAAATACATAATGAAATCCAATCTCTAGTATAGGGATGCATTGCCTAGCTCCTCGTTCTAAAGTGTCCTGCAGTACCCCAAATTAAAATATCTAAGTAACTAACGCATGGGAAGTAACTGTTGTAATGAGGCACATATATACCTGAATTTGGCATCTATGTAGGAATCATCATCATAACGTTTCTTGGAGGCTTTGCTCATCTATTTCATTCTCTAGCTCAATTTGGAAACCACAACCCAACCCCAATTGTTGCTCTTTGAGATTTTTTTTATTTGAAGGGCAGCCAACAAGTGGCATTCATAAGTTATTAGGCTACATTTGTCACATAACGATGGATCTTGCACAAGCAAAAATTTATCCTTTTATGCTAAGATTTTCAAGACTAGTAGTTCTTATCTGATTAATGAAAGGGAATAAGTATATAATTGTCAGTTGAGTTTCATGTGCTTCACCAAGGTTGATGAATTGAATTCCCCAATTTTCACTTTCACATGGGAAGAACGGGCAGTGATATTGTCACGTTAGTATCAAAATATGTGAAAATAGTAAAGTATTTATAGTAGCCTTACAAAAATTATGTTGTAGCAATATTATTAGCAAGAAGAACTTAATTACTTGTGTTTTTTTTTAAATTTTGTGTCTAATAAATAGAGGCTGGAAAGTAAACCAGTATCCATTCAGTGTACTATAATTTTACGGGTCACATCACAAGTGACAAAAGATGTTGATTATGCATACCCGGCCAGTGATTAAGTTAGTAAATAATGAATAAAGATTCCAAAATCTTAGTTTGGATGTTTGACTTTGTTCATAAATTAAGAGATAAATCCTAGGAAACGGCAATTCCATAAGATCACCTAAAACCTCCTTTATAGGAAGAGACACCGACGAAACGTTAATAAGATACAGCTAATACCTACAATGTCCCCTGCCCAATGGATATGGTCATGAATTCAATAATAATAAGTAATAAGAAAAACATGAAATATATATATATATATAAAAGAGAGCAATTGCCATACCGTAAGACGAATTTTTGGGTCATCTGACTGGACAAGGGGTTGTTTCTGCCGGCTCACCCACCTCGTTTTGTCTCGTTGCTGAAGAAAAGTTGAACAGATAATGAATTATTCTAAATCTGAACTCTCTTACTCTTTTAATAAAACAACCGCGTTTGACTCGTATCAACGTGAATCCTGTGGGATGAGCAGAGCGCATGTTGATGATTACGGCAAATGTAAAATAGACGTGGCGAGAAATTTAAAGGCGGTTTTCGCCACGCCTTCTCCAAATTTTATGTTCACATACGTATTATTATAATGTAAACAAGTTTTGGAGATGCGACTGAACGTAAAGTCTTTACTTCCATCACCTTATCACCGATTTGAGTTCGACGAAATGACTGCTTCCCGTTTCTCAGGCCTAATTCAAGCTCAAGCATTCTTATCTTTCAAAACTCATCTGACTTTTCCTTTCTTTTTTTGTAATAGCATAAAACAGCAGTTTAGAGATCAAACATATTAATGTACTCGTGCATGCATGTATCTCGTTTCCGCGCATGTGAGGGAGATTTTGCCGACTTAGTACACCACTACTATCGTCAACTTATTAATTGGTCAACTAATTTCCTATGTAATTACTTGCATTTTCAGATCATAATTACGTAATACTTATATGGTGCAAATGAAAGGTTATGAAAGGGATGGGGGGAAAATAAACCGGATTCAAGAGAAACCATATACAATAAAAGATATTATATCTTAGTTCAAAATTTTATGATAATAAATTATGAGTCTTATATTCTTATGCATCTCATTTTATTCTTATAACTCTTTATGATGTAGCAATTTGTGAATTTCTAATATCTTTCCTTTACAAGTAAATATATATCCACATCAAATTAGCTCCTCTTTAACTATAGCTAATGCGATATCATTTGAGTCACCTTATGAATCACAATTCTTTAGACCCAAATCTATGAATCTTTGTTCAATAGAATTAGTCAACCTAACTCTAATACTAATAGTATGAACTATATCTTTGTATATAATTCAATTTATCTTTGTGCCCCCTTTCCGGTGTAGGCAGTGCCGGCCCTGGGCAAGGGCAGGCAGGGCACCTGCCCAGGGCCCATCCTCACTAGGGGCCTACCTTTAATGTATTTGAGCAACATTTTTTGGC
>JAOSBL010000211.1:27648909-27659501 GCA_027568915.1 Erythroxylum roraimae | reverse complement strand
GAAGGAAGCGAAGCACCGGGACAGAGACCCCGATCGCAACGGCCATGGAATTCATGTCCAAATCCATGGTGAGTCGCAAGTGATTGTGATGGGGTTCGATCAACTGGGACGAATTTGAGATGGGCAACTCCAAACTTGGAAGCCAACAGAAGTTTTGTTGGTTAAGAGTTTCAGAGACTGACGCTTCTGTACTGTAATCTGTAACAGTTATTTAAGAGCTTGGTGAAATACAAAACCTCTCTTTTTCAATACCTTAACTATATAATTCAAAATAAAAAAGCAATTGGGTTGGACTGGACAGCCTTGGTGAGTTGGGGATATCCAATCTTGACATCATCGAAGTGAAGAAAGCAAGAGAAGGTATGGTAGGACGGAAACATTACTACAAATTGCAACTAACTATATTTTCCAAAGGAATAAAGGAATCAAAAGCATAAACCTAAACAAATATCTCATCTCGTGTATTACTATGTTCTTGTTAATATTGTTGGACATTCGGTGTATGTGTATACTTGCAGAGTCGCATCTTCTAGTTTGACCATATCTCTGCCTTCAACTTCCAAGCTCATCTAACCCTAACTAGTTTGTGTTTGCGTGTGTACGTTGTACCAAGATTTGGTCCGTCCTCTCTTTTTGGGAGATATTCGGACCATTTTGTATCGTCACGTGTTAGGACATGTTTAATTTTAAACAACCTAAGAGTTATTCGTGTTATACAAAAATATTTAAATCCTTCCAACTTAATAAAAAATTTTAAAGAGTAAATTATATTGAATATTCTTAATTATGAGCCAAATATTAAGAATATCCAAAGTTTTTTACTTTATAAAACTACACTTTGTGACTTATAAAAATGTATATTATTTAGTGAAATTCGTTAATTGTGCTGAACTATTATTTCTTTAAAAGGTTCAGCACTTAGAATTTTGACCTTAAAATCTATACAAGTATTAATAATAATCTGCAATAAAATTTTGAAGAAAATATTCCTTGAGTTTTTAAATTTTGCAAAAGATGAAAATTTGAAAAATCATAAAAGCCAAAATTGTCCAATTTTCACCAAATTTTGTAGAATCCCTAAAACTTTTTTAAACAGTGTTACAATGAGATATATATATATTCACATTCATAGGTCTTCATATGTTTTGTTCCAACAAAAATTGAGATATATTTGATATATTGCCAAAAGGTTAGAGTATTTAAAATAATTTAATCAATTTTAAAATAAATGGATTTGTTATACATCTTTTAACCATCATAGTTTTAATAAGAAAATTTTAGATCATAATTAACAAAATTGAGATGTGTGAGATATTAAAACAACTAGCTTAGTATCTTTCATAGAAAAAAAAATAACTTGTTAATTGTCACTCAATTAATTAAAAGTGGAGCGGTAAAAAGATTCAAAATATATATACAATTAATTGGTAGATCAAACCAAAGCATTAATCTTAAAACTATTTTCTGTCTTTATGATGACTTATCATCAAGGTTAGCTTTGACTCTCTCAAAAATTAGACCCTAACATCCACTTCAATCACAACTGCAGTTATGGAGCTCTTTAATAAGGGTAACATGTTATAAGAGGTGAACATAATTCATATATTCCTAATCTTTAATACTCCTAACTTTCAAGCTTGGCTAATTTTGGACTTATTTGTTATTCCAATGTCATCTTATAAAGTCATCTCAAAACTACTTGTTTTTTGGATCAAGTTGATCTTGTAATAGCTCATAAACCCCTTTCAAGGTACATTTTCAAAAATTCAAAGTGTTAAGGATAATATTCTTATAACTCAAGATTTAGTTAAGAATTACCATAAGAAAAAAGGAGGTTAAGAATTGTCTTCAAGATTAACTTCCATAAAGCTTTTGATTAAATCAATTAGAACTTCATCTTTAGCATCCTAGAAGTATGATTATTCCATAATAAATTCCTTATTTAGTTGAATCAATGTGTGATAAGCCCCTCCTACAACATCCTTATCAACAGTGAACTAATCAAGATTTTTAAGGGATCATAAAGACTTAGATAGTGTTATCCCTTACCACCCTATATGTTCACCATTTGTATTGAAACATTTATATGAATCACAGCTAATAATTAGGAATTTTAGATTCCACTTTAAAGGTGATAAACTAAGAATCTTTAATCTTTGCGATAAACTAAATATCTTCAATCTTTCATTTGGTAATGATCTTCTTTTGGTTTGCGGTACTAATACATATTCTATCAAAGTATTCATAGAATTCCTATTTGAATTCAAAAGGATCTTAAGCCTCTCTATTAACCCATAAAAGGCTACTTTTATATTTCTACTGGCCCTCTATAGATAGCTAACAAAATACCCCTCTTAATAGGTTTCAAATAGGAGCATCTCTGTAACATCCCAGATCACCCGCTTATAGATATTGTCCACTTTGGCCTTTGGCCCAGCCAAGCCCTAACGGATTTGCTTTTTCCGAGGCTTTCCCAAGAGGTCACCCATCTTAGAACTACTCACACCCAAGCACATTTAACCTCGAAGTTCCGATGGGATCCGATGCATTAGGCCATGGAAAACGCGTCTGTAAGGGAGAGGTATCTGTACCCTTATAAGGCGTACTTCGTTCCCCTCTCCAACTGATGTGAGATCTCACACTCTCCACCCCCCTTAAGGCCCTACCCTCTTTAGGACCCAGCCTAGCTGGCACAACGGTTTGGGTACCAGCTCTGATACCACTTGTAACACCCCAGGTTACCCGCTTACAGATATTGTTCACTTTGGGCCTTGGCCTAGCCAAGCCCTCACGGTTTTGCTTTTCCTAAGACCTTCCTAGGAGGTCACCCATCCTAGAACTACTCTCACCCAAGCACATTTAACCTCGGAGTTCTGATGGGATTTGGTGTATTAGGCCATAAAAAACGCGCCTGTAAGGGAGAGGTATCCATACCCTTATAAGGTGTACTTCGTTCTCCTCTCCAACCGATATGGGATCTCACAATCTCCCTTTTAAGTACGAAGGCATTTCAATAACCATCAAGAGATTACCATATCTGTATTATCAACCTCTCCTTGATTCTATTCATAAGAGGTTAGTTAGTTGCTAGAATGTATTCTTGACTTTGTAAGAAGATTGCAACTGATATTTATGTTATTAAAAATATGCATATCTATTTGAGCTCTCCCTTGCATTTATCTCTTGATCCAATGAAATCTATCGAGAAGTTGATGAAAACATTTCTTTGGACTGGAAAAGGTAACAACGTGTATAGGGCTAAAGGAAATGGTAAATTTTATGTATGCCTAAAGTTGAAGGAGGATTAGGAGTTATTTCTACTCATGTTGTCAATAAAGTTCTACTAGTAAAAAGACTATGAAAACTGTTAACTAATAAAGAATTCCTATAGGTCGAATAGATTCATGCTCATTTCCTCAAAGGAGAGAACATCTAGAAGATTAACTTGTTGGAGTTTAAAATAGATACTTGCTTTAAGGGATTAGGTTTCAAATAATTTCAAAGGAAAAATAAGCAATAGTAAGCAAATATTAGTTTGGTTTGATAGTTAACATTATTTTAATCCCATTCATATGTAGGCTTAAAGGTTGGTATACAATGTTATTTTATCAACTTTAATAGATGAGGAAAGGTTGGTATTGGCCCTCATATTATTCAAGAGTCCTCTCATTTATCATTGAAAACATGCCTAAATACAATCCTAATCATAAAATGGACAACTCTCTTGTCTGGACCAATATAGATAAAAGGTTTTCATTGACAAATATTGTATAGACTTATTCACAGGTCCCCACCAAATAGCTCCATGATTGAAGCTAGTTAGACGTAATAATATAATCCCAAAAGGATCCTTCATCTTATGTTGGCAATAAAGTAAAGGATTTAAACCACAGACAAATTCATTCAAGGATCATATAACAATCCATCTTGCTCGCTTTTCAGGAGAATGAATATGTGGATCATCTTCTTTTTAACTGCAACTTGATTTTATAGAACCAAATTCTCTCCTTATGCAACCTACAAAACGTTCTCCCTATTTACTTTAGGGTGATGAATCATATCTTGATCACATAACTACCTCCATATAGTTTATGCTACTTTTAATGACTACCGATTGAATAACCCATGATTAAATACATCATAAGTAGTATCAAAACATAGCAATCCCTATATAAGATAACTTTGGAGACTTCAAGTCAAATGATTACTTATATAATCATCACAATGAGATTTCCATAGACATACAAGTAATGCTCCAAATGGATTTCTCATATTGAGTCTGTTCAGTGAACTTGTTCTCTAACAAGCACCCACACTTTTATTTTAGTTTCTCTATACTTTATTCTATAAGATCGACTACTTCCTTTATAAGGAAAAACAAAACGTGTGCTAGTCTTTTTATATTCTATTAATGTCTAGTCTTAATAGAACAATGACTAGGAATATTTAGGGATAATACATAAATGCAATATGAATCTCATAATTATAATCTCATTATAATTTCATTTGCAATATATAATTATCTCATGGACTTTATCATAAACATCTAAAAATGTACAAGATAAAGAATGTCTTTAAATTATATTGTCACTAAACTATAACCAAATTGATTAGTTGTAGGGCATAAACTATCAAACTTGACTACAACATGCAGACTTATTTAACTAAGATACTCTCTATTTATTGTCACTGTCTATAATTATATTGATTTCCTTTGTCGTTACTATGCTTCTAATGCCTTAGTTGAGACATCGTGATCTTTTGCATCTATAAAAAATGTCTCTCCTACTCTCGTATCTTAAGTTTGAGATTCTAAGAGTTTCTCTCCATTTCTCCTGTATACAATCTTAAAAGACCATTTTATAGAATTTCTCTGATAATACGCTTTAAGTTTTTCCAATCTTTGATATCATGTCTATAATTCCTATGGAATATGCAGTAATTATCACAATCTTTGACCTAAGGGCATTAGGGAAAAGGGTTAGCAAAATCTTATTGTCTTTATAAAGTTTAATACTTAATCCAATGACACATCTAATATTTAAAACTTAGTTTCTAAATTTTTCTTAAATATATCGTCTTTCTTTTTGTTCTTAAATTTTCTTACTTTGTACATCATGGTTGACTACAAGTATCATTTTACCCATCTTTGAGCTACCTTTATTTTAGCGACATGTTAAATATTTTAAAGGACAACTTTAATTCTTATAGGCTTATTTGTCTTTGTACCCTTTCCTTAACCTTTTTGAAAATGCAGCGTTTTCCATTTACAAGGTCTTCTATAGTGGTTGGTGTATCTTTACACACAATTACTATAATAATGAGTATTCTTGTGAAATTTAAACTAAAATCCTTGTAAATTGTCTAAGATTTCTCCAAATTTTTATGTGATCTTAAACAATGCCATAACAATACAAGGTTTATGTTTGTTGCTAGTGAAATCTGTCTAAAATCAATTTGTAAGTTGCTTGAAATTATTGATGGAGCATATTAAAAGTGTTTTGAAACCAAACTCTAGCTAAATCTATGAAAATAAAGGGAAAACGAGAGATATTTATTTGTATATATGGTGCCTTATAAGTCTATTATTTCCTTAAAGACGACACTGTATTTATAGTAGTGTATATGATTGCCTAGATATATTATTTCATTGCCGACCTTTAAAGATGGAAACTTAAATTATGGTGTCATTGGTTCCAATAATATTTCTCTTACAAAATGACTATAAATATCTACATAAATATGCTATTGCTCTTGCTCTTTCCTTTACGTGACATGTGATGGTATTAACCTTTTGTTTGTGACAAGTGACACACACATGTTGTTTTGGTTTCCACACTTTTAGTTTAAAGGTTCATTGTGGTAAATTTTATCTTATGAGTTAAGCTTATTTTGGTTTATATTTTAGGGTGCTTCTATTTTGAGCTCGTGATTCTCACCATGAATATGTTTGGATCAAAAAGCATTAATTAAAGTTGATTGTTGTTTTTATATACTCCCACGTCTTGTAGGAATGCTAACATGATCAATGATTAATGGTAGTTATGAAGATCAAATGAATGGTCTTGTATTATGTTGGGAGATAATAACACAACTCTCTAAAAGATTAATCAAATATTGACAAAAAAAGTACTTTTCAACTTGCATCAATAAATCAGTATGAGAATAAGAAACTTAGCGATGCAATAAACACTAATACTTTTGCTAAACTGATAAACAAATCTACTAAACTCAATAAGGATTTACAAAAGTTGATCTCTCACCCCACAATAATAAGTTGTTTTACAAAGTTTCATGATTGAAACCAAAGTTGATGTAACAATCAACATACTCCCAAACCAATCTGAAAAATAATCAGAAAAGGATGAAAATACTACATTACGTGTCCTCTCTTTATTTTCCCTTACTTTTGGATGTTATCACCTCGCTCTCTTACAAAACCTATCTATTTTTTTTCTTTTATATCACGAAATCAATTTTTCTAGATCATACACAGTGTAAGTACTCTCTGCGATCGTGTACATCTACAAGTAAAGTGTTGAAGATACATGGTCACTTACATATACACTATTATAGAGAGTTACACGGTTAGTACACACAGCTGTGTATGTCATTCACACAGGCGTGTACATGACCGTGTATGTCTTTACTCTTCACACGTTTCTTCACACAATTCCAGAGACTTATTTAACTGATCCACACGGTCGTATAAGTCAAGACATAGGCGTGTGTGACTTTATATGATCGTGTATGTTTACACGATTGATATACATGGTTGTGTAAGTAAGAAAAAATCATGCAGTGCTTTACACTGCCGTGTCTCTTCTCAAAAAAGCTTCATCCATCTTGTCTTCACTTGTTCGTTATCCCCCCAAACCATAAAGGCGTCTTTGATCATCGAATGTCTCAAAATAGGGATGGACATTCAGTTATCTCTCCTTCTAGCCTAATTAACGGTAAGACATGTTATTCTCCATCATCTACTTGAGATACATCCTAGAAAGCTTACTGCATAGCTCATGTTTGCTTCTAGGAACAACAACATTAGTCAACATATCAACATCATTCAAATCTGTATGAACCTTCTTCAGCATTAACTTTTGCTCTTCAATTAAGGACCTCAACTATTAATATTTGACATCCATATGCTTTTTACGAGAATGATGCATAGTATTTTTGCTCAAGTTAGTCGCACTTTTGACTATCACAAAATATTTCATAATCTCCTTACATCACATTCAACTCTTGAAGAAACCTTTTCAGACAAAGCATCTCCTAAGAAGCTTCCACCACAACTACAACTACATACTTTGCTTCAGTCGTAGATAAATCCACATCACTTTTGTAGCTAGGACTACTATGAGATGGCTCCCCCTACAAACTTGAACAGAAAACCTGAAGTGAATTTTCTTCCGTGAAGATCTCCATCTATATCTGCATCCGTAAAATCTTCTAGAGTTGGTTTACCATCACCAAAAGAAAAAATCTACTTTGACATGCCTCTTAAGTATCTCAAAATCCATTTCACTGCTTCTTAGTGAACCTTCCCTAGATTTGACAAGGTCTGCTCACCATTTTAACGACCTAAGCAATATCTGGCCTTGTACACACCATTGCGTACATCAAAGACCCTACAATCTCCTACTCATATTGAAACTTAGCACCTGTTACCACAGTCTCTTACTCTTCCTATCTTGAATGATCTCTATGCCTGAAATCTACTTTTCAAGTCCTAAATCTTTCATATCAAAAGATTTAGACAAATCTTCTTTCAACTTTGGATTCTATCAACATCTTGACCCACAATCGACATATCATCAACAAAAAGAAGAAGAATGCTTCATAAAATGCACACAAGAATTGGGATAAGGTCATTTGTAACCATAATACGTCATAAAGGAATCAAACTTTTAATACCTTGGAGCTTGTTTTAACCTATATAGGCTTTTATTCAACTTACAGACCAAATTGTCCTTGCCTTTAATTTTGAAACCTTTTGTATATTCCATATCTGTATATAAGAAGGTCGTTTTAACATACAATTGTTCGAGTTTAAGATCTAAACAAGCAATTACACCTAAAATTGTTCAGAATGGGCTCATCTTGACTACTGGTAAAAAGATTTCATCAAAAAGTATACCAATCTTTTGACTGAATCCTTTCACTATTAGCCTTGCTTGTACTTTACCAGCTTTTCACCATCTCTCTTTATCTTGAGCACCTACTTATTCTTCAATGCCTTTTTACCTTTTTGAAGCTTTACAAGCTCATATGTGTTATTCTTCTTCAGAGAATCCATCTATTCCTTCCAGAGATCTTTGTATTTACAAAATGCAATGTCTTACACATTCTTAGGCTCCCCCTTAACAATAATCAACAGGTATTCTAAACTTGGATACCTTATAGAAGTCCTTTTCTCCCTTATCAACCTTTGAAGCTATGTTTTATCAACTATTGGATCTAATTGCTCCCATTGCTTATCATCCTCAATAGCTTCATCTTCAGCATTATCCAAATGTGGTCAAGTAACTCATGATTACCAAGTTGTATTTGATCATCATCAACATGTGGTTGGTCACACACTTCATCTCCTTTACCTGTAGATTGCTCATTAATGGAAGGAATTTGTAAATAATTAACAATCCCATAAGCTGAGTTGTAGTGTAATGACTTGGTTCCTCTCAAAAGATCAGCACCTCCCTCGTGCTCCAAGAATACCACATCCCTGCTCCTGACCACCTTTTGCTTCTCTGGGTTATAAAGTCTGAAGCTAAACTGATCACCACCATATTCAACAAAGATGCAAGGTATTGACTTTCAGTCAAGCTTTTTTCTTTGATCCTTAGATACGTGTCTGAGTACGTTACAACTAAAACTCTTAGATGATGATAAGTGGGATCTTTACCAATCCACACTCTCTTGAGAATCTCAAAATCTAATAGAAATGAGGGAGCTTAATTAATCAAGTAGACTGAAATTCGAACTGCTTCACCTTAAAACATCTTTGGCAATATAGAAATTCTAAGGATACAACGAACCTTCTCCACAATTGTTCTGTTCATCCTCTCATTAAAACTGTTATGTTGTAGAGTCCCTGGTTCTGTATTTTCATATCTAATGTCATGCAATGTATATTAGTCTTCAAACACATTAGAGGTATACTCACCTCTATTATCTATTCACAAGCACTGCAACTTCCTCTCAGCTTCCCTTTCTACCATGACATGAAACTTCTAGAAAGTTTCAAGCACTTGAATTTTTAAGTTCAACGTGTACACCCAAGTCTTCCTCAAATCATCATTAATAAATGTAACAAAATTTTTGTTACCTCTTAGTGACTCCTCCTCAATAAGGCCACAGACATCTAAATGCACCGACTCTAATATCTCTAACTTCCATGTAGATCTTCTCTTGAAAAAGACTCTATTCTACTTTCCAACCAAATGATGATCGCAAAGATTCAACAATATTTAGTTTTTAACTAGGATAAGGGATTTACTAGCCAGCAACTTTAATCTCTTCTCACTCGAGTGTCCTAATCAGCAATGCCACAGATTTGGAGAAGTTTTCTTTTCGGTTGTGTAAACTTCTTTACCACCACACACTTTTACGGTGAACAACATAACTCTCCTTGGGCAACAGTCATTGTGCCTTTGGATAGTTTCCACTTCCTATCCCCAAAAGTGTGCCGAAATCCTTCTTGATCTAACATATTAGTGGATAATAGTTTTAGCCTTAGATTAGGGATGTGTCGCATATCTCTAAAGTTCAGTAAGCATCTGACGTTTGCTAAATTCAAATATCACCCATACTGACATTCTTATTGGAACTTTGATTTCTCATCTTTACACTTCTAAAATCTCTACTTTTGTACTTTGAGAATTACTCTACCTTTGGAACACAATGATAAGATACTTCTGTGTTAATCAGCTATTCAGAACCAGAATTATTAAGATGAAAGCATTCACTTACTGTACAAACTAGGGACACCTCATCATCTGTGCTTGAAGTCTTATTGTTGTATTTTTATTATGACCATCATTCTGATGATCTTGGTTTTTATTATCTCTTTTCCACTTATAGCAAAACCTCTTAATGTGTCATGGCTTATCACAATATTGTCATGCCTTCACATCTTTTTCACCACTAACTTTTGATTGATTTTTAGATTTTTCATGACCATTGGGACCCTACTTGTTGGACCCCGAACTTTTCGATTAATTGAGGAATTGTTGGCGATTATTCATGTGTAGAGAAAAGGCGAATTCTTGAATTTGAAATGAAATAGAAAAGATGGTTTAGATACAAGATGGGTTATATGTGAACTGTTAGAAGTTAAAAGCTGAAAATGTAATCGAAATATGTTCATTGAGTATGCTTCGGTGTTTTAGCCATAACTTTTGCTCTAGTTATCCAAATAAGATGATTCTTGATTTGGGTTAAGTTAGAGAGATAAGGCTACAAATTGTTTGATGAAATTGAGCTTTAATTCGATCTCTAAGAATGTTAATTTTCGGATGGAAGTTGAGCACAGAATATTGTTTCAGTATAAGAACAGTCTGACATGTTTGGTGTATAACTTTCAGATTACT
>JAOSBL010000211.1:27582844-27600051 GCA_027568915.1 Erythroxylum roraimae | reverse complement strand
CCTGTGACCAACCCGATTTTGGTCGCTATAACTTTTAACGACCATTTTCTTATTTTTAGCAACCATTAATAATAGTTACTGAAACTAATTTTTCTTATAGTGACACATCAAAGTTCAGAAGTAAAGAAATTCTAGAATTGATTCATTCTAATGTATGGCAAGCACCAGTTACGTCCCTAGGAGGAGCAAATTTGTTTGTATCATTCATAGATGATTATTTGAGGAGATGTTGGGTATTTCCTATCAAGAGGAAAGCAGATGTGTTTTCGGTCTTCAAATTTCACAAAACGTAGGTGGAACTCGAATATGGTAAGAAGATCAAGTATTTGCGATCAGATAATGGAGGAGAATATACTGGTAAAGAATTTGATGAATTTTGCAAATAAGAAGGCATCAAAAGACAGTCCGTGACGACATGCACTCCTCAACAAAATGGAGTAACAGAGCGGATGAATAAAACTTTGTTGGAAAGAACAAGAGCAATGTTGAGAACTACAAGCATAGATAAGAAATTCTGGGTAGAAATAGTCAATATCGCGTGTTATGTGGTGAATCGAGCACCATCAATTGTAATTGAATTGAAGACGTCGATGGAGATGTGGACTGGTAAATCAGTGGACTATTCCAACCTCCATATATTTGGAAGTCCTGCCTATGTGATGTTCAATACCTAAGAAACTACAAAGTTAGATCCAAAATCTAAAAGATGCATTTTCTTAGGGTATGCTGAAGGTGTGAAGGGGTATCGTATGTGGGATTCTACTGCCCACAAAATTGTTATCAGCAGAGATGTTATCTTATGGAAGATAGGGATCAAAAACAAGTAGAAAATGTCGGCACTGTACAAGAGAATTCAGAAACTACAACAGTATAAGTGGATAGGGAAGTTGATCAAAATGATTTCTGAAGATGCACCAGAGCACGAGAAGCAAAAACCAGTTGAATATGACGTTCCAGTTACTCGGAGATCAACTCGCATAAGAAGAGCACCGAGCTGGCACTCAAATTATATTATAGAGCGCAATATTGTTTACTGTTTTTTAACTAAGGACGGGGAGTCATCAACTCTTCAAGAAGCAATGAATAGTTCAAATACATCTCAGTGGATGATAGCAATGTAAGAAGAAATTTAAGCACTTCATAAGAATAAGACATGGGAGCTGATATCATTACCGCAAGGAAGAAAGCCTATTGGCAATAAATGGGTTTACAAGATCAAGCGAAGTGGTGATGATCAAGTAGAGCAATATCATGCTAGATTGGTGGTAAAAGGATATGCTCAGAAAGAAGGTATTGATTTTAACGAAATATTTTCTCTTATAGTTTGACTCACTATATTTCAAGTAGTTCTGGCAATGTGTGCTATATTTGACTTACATCTTGAGCTGTTGGATGTGAAAACCACATTTCTTTATAGAAATCTTGAAGAAGTAATTTATATGCTCCAATCAAAAGGTTTTGAAGAAAAATGGAAAAAGAATTTGGTTTGCAAGTTGAACAAATCTTTGTATAATTTAAAGTAGGCGTCGAGGTGTTAGTATAAGAGATTTGATTCCTTTATCATGAGCCTTAGATATAGTAGATTGAATGCATACACTTGTGCGTATTTCAAGAGGTCTAATAAAGATGACTTTATAGTTTTGCTATTCTACGTGGATGATATGTTGGTAGCAGGTCGCAAAAATGATCGTATCAAAGAATTAAAGGCACAGTTGGTTAGAAAATTTGAAATGAAGGACTTGGGACCGAAAAACAAGATTCAAGGGATGCAAATTCACCGGGACAGAAACAATAGGAAGATTTGGCTTTCTCAAAAGAATTATTTAAGGAAGATCTTGCAGCGGTTCAATATGTAAGATTGTAAGTCAATTTATACCCCTCTTCCTGTTAATTTCAAGTTATCCTCAAGTATGAGTCCTAGCAATGAAGAAGAGAGGATGGAGATGTCTCAATTACTGTATGCATCAGCAGTGGGGAGCCTGATGTTCGTTATGATTTGTACAAGACCAGATATTGCACATGCAGTGGGAGTGGTTAGTCAATACATGGCGAATCCTGGTTGAGAGCATTGGAATATAGTTAAAAGGATTCTCAGATATATCAAGGGACCTCAAATGTTGCATTATTTTATAGAGGATAAGATTTTACTGTCAGAGGATATGTTGATGCTGATTATGCAGGTGATCTTGACAAAAGTAAATCCATTACTGGATATGTGTTCACATTAGCTAGAGGGGTTGTGAACTGGGTTTCAAAACTGCAGTCAGTTGTGGCTACGTCAACAATAGAAGCAAAATATGTAGCAATTATACAAGCCAATAAAGAAGTTATGTGATTGAAGATGTTGTTGGAAGAACTTGGGTATAAACAAAAGAATATTACTCTGTATTATGACTGTCAGAGTGCTTTGCATCTTGAAAAGAATCTAGCATTTCATTCAAAGACAAAACACATTCAAGTCCAATACCACTTTGTTTGTGAGAAAGTGGAAGAAGAAACAGTGGATAGATAGAAGATTCATACCATGGACAACCTGGCAGATTTTATGACAAAAGCAATCAACGTTAATAAATTTATATGGTGTCGATCCTCCTGTGCCCTAGCAGAGACGTAAGCAATATGAAAAGGCAAGGTAGAAAGAATAGTGTGAAGATCTGATTGACTCTCAATCAAATCTTCAAGTGGGAAAATTGTCAAAAATGGTAGGCACCGTACTAAAGTTGAAAAAAAAAGTCAATAATAGTTGGCTAAATGGCCAGCCATCCCACAGGTCTCCTACCTATAAATAGGCAGGAGATAGAGAGAGCAAATCATCCCATTAGTAGAGAAAAGAAATGAGAGTGAGTGAAAAGAGAGACAAAATATTTTGTATATTTTTTTAGTCTAGTTTTTCTCTTTGTAATTCTTCAATTTTTCAGTAGTAAAATTCTTCTATCCTTGCCCATGATTTTTACCCTAATTTAGGAGTTTTTCAAGTAAAATTTGTGTGTCTATTTTGTCTTCAATATTTTTAGTTTCGTTTTAGTTGCGACCCTACTTTGTCCAAGTCCTAACAAGTGATATCAGAGCCAACCTTGGGTGTGTATATCTATTTATTATATGCCCTATGGTTGCCACCAAGAGTGGATCCTCCACATCAAAAGATAAGTTAGAATATTATTCACCCTGTCAAAGGCACTATTCATAAAGCGGTTGTGATAGAAGTAATGGCGACAAAGTACAACATTGAAAATCCTATTATATTATAGTATACCCTTTCATCTTTGATACTCATTTTCAGTTCAATCCTACCGATAACCAAACCACATAAGAAACTTACATTTTTTGCGTTTAATCATATTCTATTATTAGAACTTGATTAAGTCCCAGTTGTTACCATGACTTAAAATCTAGTGTCACAGACTGGGACCAGTTTGAGTCTGATTGAAATCACTAAATAATCCATTTACATTGTGTCAAAAATATGGATCAGTATTTAATTACTAGTTTCTTTGTTGAATCAAAAACCAATAAATTGAATTGGTTCAAGCTTTTGAAATATTTTTAAAAAAAATTATGAAAATCCTATATTGTTTTCTTTATAAGTAATTTGTATATTTTTATTATTTATTTTATCTATTATATTAATTAAATTTGATTTGATTTGACTAATTAAATCTTTAACTATTTTATAATTTTAATTTGATATTTTTTAATTTAAAATTTTGAAAATTGTTTAATTGCAATGTTGTAGATATAAAATTAGTACAAAACCTAATCATACCTGATTATTTAGTGAGTAGATGGAGGATTGATGACACTTTTCTAGATACTGTGCCCCTTCAATCTAAGAGCAATATCTAGACCAGACGGCTAGTTTTTCTTCAAATTAATACATCGTGGCTTTGTTTGAACTACTACAAGGCATCTCATTGACAGCTTCAAGCGCTTGCTTCCAGAATCATGTGATTCATGTTGCTATATTTTTAGGCCTCTTGTGCACTTGGACAGAAATTGAAGTCCAATTCACGCCTACCGTTCAATAAGTGCTAATATGAATAAACCGTTGGACGCTGCCCTTCAATACAAGTAATTATCAAATTGGACTGCAATAGGAAACATCGATATGAATGTGGCATACATATAATACAAAGGGAAAACTTATAAATTACAAGAAAAATAAACTAAGTCATGTGCCCTTTAATCCATTCGAGCTTTCTAAGATACATTATTATAAAATAAATTATCTTCCAGGAGAAAAGAAAGGGATGGAAGGCCCTAACCAAGCGTAAATTCATAAAGGAAATGACACTGGAGAAGATAATTAAATACATTGAAATCCTTGCTGATAGGTCATGGATGACCACATGTACAGTTTGCAGAAGTTTTATTTGGCTTCAATGCATTGGTGTAGTTTATATTATTCCCAATGTGTCAGGTGGCAGTAGCATGAGCAAACGGAGTTGGAAATGGAGCCGTAAAAGTTTAATAAGAGAAGCA
Organism: Erythroxylum roraimae; assembly: GCA_027568915.1. Lineage (NCBI taxonomy): Eukaryota > Viridiplantae > Streptophyta > Magnoliopsida > Malpighiales > Erythroxylaceae > Erythroxylum > Erythroxylum roraimae. The sequence goes on along the minus strand of JAOSBL010000211.1, from coordinate 27,595,572 downwards.
TTGAAATGTTTATACTATTTTTGATGATGATGCCTCCGTGTCAACCGACCACTTTATAGCCTATTGTCCAAATGCTTCCTGTGGAGGTTCATCATTACTATTAGGAAACGAGCTCTTCGCCTACAAAAGCCACGAAGAAGAGATCATTTTAAATAAATGGGTTAAATTCACTTGAATGACTATATGTAAATATATAAAATTATGTCTAATTTCAAATATAAATATAAGAAATATTAAATCAAAATGAATTAATTAAAAGATATATAATAGAAAAAGGTATTGATATTGCATATATCATGTGAATGGGGTGATAAAGCACATTACTAAATTTTAGCACCATGTTACATATTTTATAAAAATACTAAGAATAGTTAGATAAATAAGGTTTATAATTTTTTTTTGGTTACAAGGGAAAAAATAAAACTAGATCAATGCACCGCTCTAGAATACAATTGTCCGTGCGCATCGCTGTAAAGCAGCTCTTGGACGCCAAAAGGTGGCTCCTGGAGGACGTGGAGGCCAGGATGAAGAAGGCCTGCAAGGGTCGCCAAACTGTCCGCACACTAGTTCTCCTCTCGGACAACATACTGCAGGTGGATCTCCCAAGGCCTCTATAAGAGCTCCCGGATACCTATCATCAAAAAAGTAACTCCAGTTAGTCCAACGTGCGGATCAAAGAGGATGTTAACAACCTCGAGGGAGTCTACCTCTGTCACTACCTTATAAAATTATAAGGTTTATAATTCTAACACTTCAAAGATCCTATTATAATTTGATAAGTAATTTTAATTTATTACCATATTAAAACTAGTAAATATTATTAGTAATTAATAAATATAATAATATTTTGATAAAATAAATTAATATATTATATTATAAATATTATTACATTTTAATATAAGTAAATAAATCAATCTATTTATAATTTCTAATCACCCCTGTGAGGTGATTGTTTTTGTAAGGTGTGACTGTCGTAAAAAGTGAAGTTAACACAAATTCACGTGTCAATAGAAAAAAGTAATTTTGAACTTTTTACAAAATATAAAAGTTTTTGAGAAATTTTACAATAAAATTTATAAAACTATATAAAAAATGTCGGTAATTTATACATTTTTAAATAAATTTAAAATTATGTTTGATAATTTTTCATTTTATAAAGTAAAAGTATAACTCTTTGGAATATAGGAAATAAGTTAAAAGAGTGTTAAATAGCCAAAGCTTCAATGTATATGACTCTTCTTTTAAACGTATATTTACCTTTCAAATCATTTCAAAAATTAAACAGCAATAGAAAACCTTGTCCAACAATAATAAAATGCAAAGTCGGATGAAATTATGTGTTAGTTGATACCCTTGTAGCCAATCGATTGGTTACAATTTAATATATGAAATTATTATTTAATTAATAAAAAGACATTCTTTATTTTTGTGTATTAAATTAATTATATTTGATGTTTTAATACTAAAGTTTAAATTCCTAAAATAATTACTGTGTAATTGAAATTATGATGAAATCATAATTGTGAAATTCAATTTACATTTATGTATATTTTGTAAATGTTTCTTGTTATAGTTTCATCAAAACGGAATATTATTAAAACGGTAAAACTGACACACATTATATTTCTTTCTTATGAAGAAAATAATTGATCTCATAAATTAAAGTACGGAGGTACTTAAACAAATGTATGGTGATTATTAGAGAATAAGTCACTAAACTGACCCGACTATGAAAATCCTAAATGAAATATTACTTATGTATCTATGGATTTCCTCATAATGACGGTTGTATAATTATATCACTAGACTTGAGATTACCAAGGTATTTCGTGTGAGAATTACTGTGTTTTGATACTACTTATGAATTATCCTAGGATAATTCAGTCATTAGTATTTAGATGCAGTATGAACTATATGGAGATAGTTAAGTAAGTCAATAAAGGATTCGACACTCTAAAGTAATTAGAGAGAATGTTCTACTGTTCTTGGTTAGTGGTGATTTATAGAATTCTCTAACCAGAGTGAATTGAAATTTGAAATGGTGTTTTTAAATATCAATTATAAATTAGTTACTAATTATCAAGAATGAATATGATTAGATAAAAAGAGTAGACAATGTATCCATACTATGTCTAATTGGAATATTGGATGATGAGATGATTAAATTATACATCATAACTATGCATAGACAAGTTAAGTCAAATCACTTTGACATTCCTGATATTTGTGTGGTCATGACATATTGCTAGACGCCAAACTTGATCTATAATTATAAATTGTTTAATTGAGGAAATAAAGATAAATTAAAAGGAGTTTTAATTTATCTTATTCTAATTGTGAATTAGAATTATAATTTATAATCATTTTCAATTTATTAGGAACCCAATGGATCACACATTAAAGAACAGCTTGTGAAAGAAAAATCAATTTTAATTAAGCTGGACTTAATTATAAAGTTTGCGAAACTTTAAGAATCAAATATGAGATCTTTAATTTTATTTAAAGTAAATTAATTATAATTAGAAGATGACTTTAATTATAATTAAGAAATTTAATTTTAATAAAAAATTTAAAACCCTAATGCGTTTTTTTTTTCTATAAATAAGAGTAAGCATAAGGGAACTAGCACTCCTATTTATTTTCCTCTCAAGTGTTAAGAAGTTGCTCTGTAGATGTCATTAGAGGTTGGACGATTAAACAGCTCGTGGTTTGACACATGAAAAAACTTTCAAAACAATTTTAACAGGAAAAGCGAATTAGATATGATTTCTTACTCTACAATTCGTATTTTATTCAAGTTATTCAATTATCGGGATTCAAGTGGAAATCGTAGAAAATTTTATTTTTCGTTGTACCCGTGATTCGATCATGATTAATTTCGAACATTACGAGCACCAAAGAAATTGAAACACATAAAGTTTTCCGTTCAATTACGTAATCTATTACTTCATTTTCATTTTTATTTTTATAAGAAAAACAAAATAGAGTTAAGATGTTAAAAGTATTCGAATTAAACTAAAAAAGCGAGACAAATTGATAAGGTTTTATTGGCATAAGTTGATGAAAGATTAAAATTAATTTGGTGAATTTTAGAAAAGAAAAGCATTCAATATAGGAATCAACACTACATATAAGCACATTGAAATCATCTCAAAATGATTCGATAATCTCGGGTTTAAGAGTTTCTATTATCTTAATTATATTTTAAAAAATTGAAAAATTACAAATATCATTTTTCTATATAGAAAAGGAGTCACTTAAATATAAAGATTAAATATAAAGTTTATCCTTTTATATGATTTTTAAAATCATTCTCTTTTTCCCCAACTAAACAATGTATCGTTGGATGTTACTAATGTGAAAAGAATCTTAGTTTAAATTCTAAGAAATTTGCCAATTAGTTTCGCATTTCAATATTTTGTAAGAGTTGCTAAATCAGACATCATGACATAAAAATGATTGCTCTTTTTAAATTACTTGATCTTTTATTGAAATTTTATTTCTAATTCTAATTGATTTCTAATTCTAATTTGATCTATTATAAATTGAAACATATTGTTCAATATTAAAGACAATTTTATTTATAATGAATAAAATTTTATTATAAAGATGATACTTAAATCCCATCATCGTTTGATTCTCTAAGAAAAACCAATCTTTTTTGCGTAACTCTGATTTTATTTGAAAGACAAAACTCTTCTTTATATAGATATAGAGAGATTTTTTAGTCAAGTTCAGCTAGCGCTTTTCCTCGCTGCTTTGAATCCATAAATTTAAAGCTACATTTTCCTAGTGGAAAGAAAAACATAAATAAAGGCCCCATTCCATTATCTTTGATTTTCCTTCCTCAATTTAATCCATTTCGAAATTTATGATTAAACAAAAAAGAAAAAAGGAAGTGACGTAGACCAAAAAAAGAAGTAACTTGGACTATAAAAAAAAGTAAGTAACTTGGATAAAAAAAAAATTATTGATTAGGGTTAGAGATGGATGAAATCGATCAGAAATGCAAATCGCACAAGAGAAGATGGGAAACAGCCCGCAACGCAATGACTAGGACTCGTGTCGGAGGCATAAAAAATTTATCTAAAGCATATAATTTATGAGTTATTATGTATATTTGACGGTTTATCTAGTTTATATTTGAAAAATAATGATTATATATTTCATCGATATTAAAAAATATATGATAGGTATGAATGCTTGAAATTTACAATGGTTTCTGTGTAATAGGAAAAATCATAAATCAGGAAGTTAATTGAACTTTCAAATAAATTATTAAACAATTAACTTCTAACAAAGGTTGCTCCAAATGAATGAATGCTTTTGACATTTTCTTCTTGGACCTATATGTATTGAGATAAGTCTTCTAATACTTTATTTTTATTACTCCATAGTTTTCATGCAAAAGTTGTCATGTCATCAAAATATGTTGAACATAAAAAGTTAAGTTTGCATCAGAAAATCAGAGGCGTCTCCATCATTACCCAAAATCTATATTGTAACTGTCGAGAATAAACAAAGAGAACCAATTAAACTGATGAGCTTAGAGTAAAACATCACAACTCTCGAGCATAATTGAAGTCCATAAACAAGTTTTTCTGTTTGTATACAATTACACGTGAACCAACTAAACTATTCCACTTGAATGGGAGTACCAATGCATAGAGATTGATGCCATTTTCATTGTGCTGTCTCTTTGATTCATTCTCCTAATTGTAAAAAATGCACATTGTTCATTATTTCAAGCATAAACCCTAAATGAGAGTTAAGCAATCCTATCTTAAATACATGCTTTTGATTCAAAGGCAACCAAAACAGTCACCCATCCCTATTGATCAGGATTCAATCTCTACACCTAACCTTTGGGGGGAGAAAAATGCTACTATTGCACTTCTCATGATTCATGAACCTCTTAATCCTCCTATATATGTGTACATAATCCATATCCCTCTAATTTTGTTAACTAGTTATAGCATTGCTTTTCAGTGTTTATATATAGTCTCATGCCCTTCTAGAGCTTACCTTTCTTAGATGAACTATTTGGTAAGTAGATACATCTAAATTCATAAGAGAGAAGGAAAATTCCGCATGGGGGAAGCAAAGCTGTTAACTGCTGACGTTGTTTTTAAGAACAAAATGAGTTGCTAAGTGGACTCGGTTCGACTGTTACTTAAAAGCTTAAATCCATTATTAACTTCCGATGGCCATAACTATATATGAAGTGTACCTTCCCTGTGTTTCCATACATGAATAGAAAATGAAAGTTGCCACTTGCAAAGAGCCAAACTGTGGGCGACAGACGATAATAGCAACTTGAGCTTGTCAAGTTTATTTTAGCATTAATACTATTCTCCACATCGGCCTTGAATTCTTCACCAGATAATCCTATGGCTAGACAAATACCATGTCATATATTCTTCATACAAGAATAATGCTAGGGATTCTGACATTTTTAGCAACAACTTAGCATCATCAACGATGATGAAGTTCGATAGTATCAAAACCATAAGTCATCCCAAACTTACTTGACAGAAGAATATATCACGTACAGAAAATGATCGTATTCTGGAATTTAAACAGTAAGGTTATACATAGTTTCCTTACACGACACAGTGAGTGCTATTATTGGTGGCATCGGTGAATGTAGTCAAAGTGCTAAAACAGTTAGAAACAGTTGATGTTATTTGACTTGATTCATTTTTAACCAAGTCCAATGCTTGGGAAGAAAAGCTGTCTCAATACTTTTCATTACTTGGACTTCACTTAAATGACGCATTCTCTAGGCGCACGGCACAGACAGCATGAACAACTTTCTCCTTAATCCTCTCTACCTCGTCAAACGCAAAAAAGATATATATATATAACAACCTGCAATTTTCACCACCAACATAGTTAATATATTCAGTTTACTACTACGCTATAATCATTTATATGTATGCTCTCCTGCTATTCATTTTCATTATACGCACAGTCCATTGGGTAATGGTTTTAAAAGGGTTTAAAGAAGTCAACTTGATCCTTCATCTTGAACCATCAGATCAAAACACATACCTATCCCTGTGAATGTGATCTGATATAGAGAATATCCTCTGACGTCGACTCTTGGACAATCAAAGGACAGGTAGGACCCCCCTAAGCTCTTTCTCCCATCAGACACAAGAATTTCTCCCTACATTAAAATTGCATATCTTAAGGTCTAAAGAACATAACATTTGACTTCAACCTAACTTAACTTTACACAACTACTGTATTATTGTTATTGTTTATAATTACCAAATCAGAGCTCACTGAGCTGTCACTGTTGTGCAACCCCATCAAGGAGACCCTTTCCAGGCCCGTGCATAGCAGTTGAACAAGCCTAGTCATTCCCTTTATATCTTTCTTTTTTTTTATATATATATATATATATAAAATAAAACAAAGAACTCTAAGCGCGTTGGATTGGGATAACAGAAATGACAGGATATGGTTCTTCAGTGTCTTCTATCTCTTGAATTTATTTAGTTTTTGATCAGTTAATACAAGTGTTCTTGACAGCTATACAAGAAAATTTTCATACCGTCCATGACAACAATGAAAAATCAGGGTGATTTAGACACGCATGTTAGTGAATTTACATCAACTTTACAGGTTTTGTGGTGCCAGATTGTAACTCCACGTATTTAAATTAGCAATGCCACTTTGTACAGAGTAAGCAATTTTCTAATCGAACTTTGCGCATAATTGAGCTTCATAATTCACAGTAACCTACCTACATTGTAGCAGTTGTTGCTTGGAGGAGGAGTCCGTGGCTCAATGACCGGTGGGACGGTGCTCTATGTGTTGAAATTGGTTAACCTGATCAAATAGCTTATCGTACCTACTGTCACAAATGGTTTCCACCGAGTTGGAGAAAAGTTCCTGGAAATGAGAACAGGGGTGGTATGCATATCTAGAGCACTCTCTTGGAGATCACTAGTGATGTATGCACAAGATCTAGAGGTTGACATAAGAATTTAACAATATAAGCTCATGATTACAGCTAGAGAAGATCTAGGATGAGATCTAATTCTATGGAACACAAGTTTTTAAAAGGAACATGTGAGACATGCATTTCCTGGATTTTTGTCATTTAGATACTAGAGTATTTAGCAAAGATATTAGGAAACTAGAAGAAGTTGGTGAGACCATAAAATCGTGGCACTTAATGACGTGGGAAGATTGGTTTCAGACAGATCCTTTGAACCTCTATCAGTTCTTCTCTAATCTAGGGAAGACCCCTAATGCAACTCCTGCATCTTGTCCTCAAAAAAGGCCAAAACTGTGTCCTCGTGTTGCTTCCATTTTGTGCTTTGACTCTTTATCTCAAATCAGGAAAAAGTTAACTAAAACACACAAACGATTACAGAGGAAAAAGGTGTGGGTAGGATGAGGAAACATCTGGTAAGCTTCGTAGTGATGCTAGGTCTTTAACACTAACGACAAGGGATCAAAGGAAGTATTATATTCCCTATTCAACTACTACTTTTGGCAAGTTACAAGGCAAAGAGCTGCAAATTCTTTTATAATAAGTTACCTGTCAGGTTCACACTTATACCCTGCCTATTTAAGAGGATCTCCTAATGGTTGCTGAGATACATGCCAGCACTTTCTTCTCTTTCCTGTCTATTCTTCCCACGTTTACAACCTCAACACCATCTCATTTCTGGTAATCCTAAGCTGTCCAAATTTCCTCAGAGTCAACAAACATATTATCAATTTCGATTCAAGATCTTCTGTGCACCTGCGTTGAGTTTCAGCAAAATGTGGGCCTTTTTTATCGGAATGCTGGTTATTATAAGCATCATACATTGGATATACCGTTGGAGAAATCCCAGATGCAATGGGAAACTCCCACCAGGTTCAATGGGATTGCCACTCCTTGGAGAGACCCTTCAGTTCTTTGCTCCCAACACTTCTTCTGATATTCCTCCCTTCGTCAAAGAGAGAATGAAAAGGTAGAATCTGCGTAACTTACCAACTTCTTATACACTTCTTCTTCTTCTTCATGTAAACTCTTTGGTTTTCGCTTCCAGATATGGACCGATATTCAAAACTAGTTTGGTTGGAAGGCCAGTTGTCATATCAACAGACCCGGATCTCAATTATTTTGTCTTCCAACAAGAAGGCCGATTATTCCAAAGCTGGTATCCAGATACATTCACTGAGATCTTTGGACGACAAAATGTTGGTTCATTACACGGGTTCATGTATAAGTACCTGAAGAATCTGGTGCTAAATCTCTTTGGTCCAGAAAGCCTCAAAAGAATGCTCCCTGAAGTCGAACAGACTGCATCCGATAGGTTGGCACAATGGTCTCTTCAAGACGCCGTCGAAATAAAAGAAGCAACTGCAAGTGTAATCTTCAACAACCATTCTTCTCGTTGAAACCATTTATTGGAAGTTTCAACACCAAATCTAATATAATAGCTTCCTCATGCAGATGATATTTGATCTGACCGCAAAGAAGCTGATAAGTTATGATCAAGACAGTTCCTCAGAGAATCTAAGGGAGAATTTTGTGGCATTCATACAGGGCCTAATTTCGTTCCCTGTGGATATTCCTGGAACAGCATATCATAGATGCTTACAGGTAAACATTAACTATTGTTGATCATGTGAAAAATATTTGTTTCATCTTTCTTCTTATTTTCCCTTTTTAACAAAGCTTCGCTGACGCATTAGAATCAAATATTGTTTTTCACCAACTTAGCCTCCAAAAGAATTTGCAGCTGCAATGGTTTGCTCTAAATTATAGTAAACAAATTTTTTTGAACATTTATGAAGAACGAAGTATAAAAGAAAAAAACCTCCGCAGACTTCAATCTATCGTTTATTAATGTTTTGTATATTTTCAGGGTCGAAAAAGGGCAATGAGAATGCTAAAGTACCTGCTGCAGCAAAGACGATCAAAGCCAAGAAAACACCAAAGCGATTTTTTTGATTTTGTGCTTGAAGAACTTCAGAAAGAGGGAACAATCCTGACCGAAGCGATTGCCCTGGATTTAATGTTTGTGCTACTGTTTGCAAGTTTTGAAACAACTTCACTCGCTCTCACTTTGGCCATTAAACTTCTTTCAGAATATCCATTGGTTCTGAAGCAATTAACGGTATCTAAGAACACTCCATACAAGTTGGAAAAGATAACATTTTAGAACCACTTCGTTATGATTTTAAAGGGGATGTTGCACTCTTGTTTTCAGGAAGAGCATGAGGCAATTCTCAGAAATCGGGAAAAATCCAGCGCTGATCTTTCATGGAAAGAGTATAAATCCATGAAATATACATTTCAGGTAAGCAAAGCATATTCGAAGTAGTTGATTGCCATAGTATTGGATTTCTTTGGAGCATCAACTCACGAGTTCAATTTCCAGGTCATTAATGAAACAGTTAGATTGGCAAACATAGTTCCAGGAATCTTCAGAAGATCACTAAGGGATGTCCGGTTTAAAGGTATGTGCTAATGGTCCAAACACTTTCTGAACAAGTTTTGCTCAAATTTACCGTACCTTGTTAATGGTGCAGGATATACCATTCCAGCAGGTTGGGCGGTTATGGTCTGTCCCCCAGCTGTACATTTAAACCCAGAAAAATATGAAGATCCACTTGCCTTCAATCCCTGCAGATGGGAGGTGGGTTACAGTTCAAGGCCTCTGTATAAATCACCTGCATTAGTTATGCTACCATTATTTACCGATTACTCATCAGTACTAAAACATGGGATACAGGGTCAAGAAACAAATTGTGCATCGAAGCATTTCATGGCCTTTGGTGGTGGCATGAGATTTTGTGTTGGAACGGATTTTACCAAGGTGCAAATGGCGGTGTTTCTGCATTGCTTAGTCACAAAGTACAGGTAATGTCTTCGAAGTTGTCAAAAGGGAAGGAGAAGTAGAACTAGAATGGATTTGTGTTTATTTGTATATTGTGTGAGCATCACAAAGAGGATTAACAATCTGTTTCACAATGTGTACTTCTCAGATGGCTACCAATCAAAGGAGGAAATATTGTTCGAACTCCCGGTTTACAATTTCCAAGTGGTTACCATGTTAAGATTGCGGAGAAAGACTTGAAATATCAATCTATATGAGCATAGCAGAAAGATAAAGATGCTAGATGGGAACACGGAGAGGTTGGAACTTGACATCTTGAAATCAGGATTGCTTTCATGTGCTATAGAAAAGAAGGAAACGGGTTTGGAGATTTATATAAAGAGGATAAGCCATCATAGTACAGACTCCTGCAACAGATACGATGCAAGTTATTTAACCTGGATCGGACAGAATTTTGTGCTTTAGTTTATATTTTGTATATCTAGTGTATATACAAAAGCAACAATATCTAGTGTATACACTTCGTCATAGTGACATTGCTTGCATAACAAATTGTTACGGACGTTTGAAAGGCGCAATTTCCATTTTAAACATGCAACACTAGAGCAATTTTCAAATGAGGGACTTGGATCCCTTTTCTGCACCGCAACAAAACATGGAAAGAAATTGCAGAAAAACTCAAAGCGATCCAACAAATCAACAATAATAGCTCATAACTGAATCTTTCAAGTACCTGATTTGTGTTGCAAAATTTATCTTTGTTTATCCATGGCTGGTAATTTATATTGTCCTCTTATGATCTCTGCCTTTTCTGTGTCCTTGGTGACTAGTACTGCCATTCTCTTTTCTTTTCCATCTAAGAATACTTACTGCCTGATAATCGGTATGCACTGCTCTTGTCCTTGTGGGACTCCCTGAAGATAGTAGTAATCAGCATCCCTTGCTGCATGACGATGCCTACGCACGTCATGAATGCACCATTGCTTATGTTGACCATCATGTCAGGGACGATGCCTAGTTTAACTCATAAAGTCCATTAACATGAAGGCGATGGTGGTTAAGAACAATATTGTCTCGGCTAGTCTGCCTGTTCGTCCGAAGGTGGTCTTCCCACCAGTCACACATAGGATAAAGGAGATCAAATCCTGTCGAACCTTAACCTGTCTTATTGTGTCTAATAAGAAAACGACTTCGTTTTCTTCCAAAATTTAGACAAGATTTTGTAGGCGCCTGTGGGTCCCGGTTTTGAGTTCTTGGACAAACTTAGTGCCTGTTTGGTTCAGCTTTTGGAGACTCCAAAAGCACTTTTTTCTACCGCAAAAGCTGTTTTCGAGAAAAAATGAGTGTTTGGCTGCAAACTTCAAAAACACTTTTAAAGTAGAAATAGCTTTTAAAAAAGCTAAAATACAGCTTTTTGAGAAGCTCAAATTTGGAGCTTTTCAGAAAAGCCCCAATTTTGGCTTTTTCGGGAAGCCATTTTCGCGTCACTTACGTATATAACGAAAGTTATAATACTGTCATGTTTATCGCAAACCAGCCACTTGCTTCAGTAATAGATCGCAACCCTGTTTCTCTCCCCTTTTTTGTAAAATAAGCGTGTAGTCTCTCTCTATGTACCATCTCCATACCTTTGTCTGTAGATCTGACTCGGTGTCCTAGTGGGTTTTTTGGTTTACATGATTTGGCTACTCCAACTCCTCTCTCTGTAGGAACTAGGACCTTTTTGTGATTCAACGATAGTCCTTTAATTCTTGAGCTTCTCTGCTTCATCTTAATCTTTGTTTCATTACAAAAGATTGAAGCTTTACTTGTTGGTTGGGTTTCTGCTTCTTGGTTTACATGATTGGCATGCGTGGAGCTATGTAGCTGAGGTTTGCAGTCTTTTCCACCGAGGCAGAAGATGTTAGTTGGAGGAGCTTATATGGAGAAATACAGTCTCGGGCTTCAACAAAAGGCTTGAAACTTTGAATTTGGTTACATGGGTTTGGGGTAGCAATTCTTTTCTGTACGTGGTACTCTGTATATATGCCTTTAAAGATGAATGACGACTATTTTGGCCAATTTTCCGTCATTGGAGGGAATTTTGGGATTTTTTGTTGTTATCACTTATCACTGAGAAAGGCTTTTATGTTTTTCTTTTCATGGACGATCTTTAATTGCTGAAATTTTGCCTTTATGTTGTTATCACTTATCACCGGAGGCAAGTGCTCTTTCAAAGTTACACAAGCTTGATGCGTGACTTGCAATAGAAATGCAGCCATTTCACGTTCTGTTTCGTCAATAGGCTGTGTACTGAGTGTATCATCAAGGAATCCTGTGCCTGAAACCCAGGAGTAAATTCGTTCGGTCGATGCCCAGAGATTAGAAACTATGGATTCTGCAACATGCTCCCAGTTCGGATCGCTCAGGAGAGAGGTAAGCGTAACTGGAAGATCGCTCAACACAGTGAGTCGATCCAGAGTTAGGAGAGGCATGCATTTGCAGCAGCTACCAGATAGCAGACCAACAAATTGTAGTGCCTGTAGCAGAAGAGCAGAAACTCATTAGAAAGCATCAGACTGGGTGGCAAATGTTATACAACGGCACGTATCGTCTTATCCAGACAACTGAAAGTGAATGGAACATAGCAGTATTCTACTTGCATAGAAATAAGTTGCTTCTTATAGTGCTTCCTTCTTTGATGAAGAGTTCTACAAAATCTAGCAGAAATTCTTGTAGGAAGTAACGGCATGGTTAGATTGCATTATGTTACTGTACAAATTCAGAAGCAATTGCCATGCAGTTTTGGTAGGAGACTAGACGTGTATACCGTGGAAGGATAACTTGAGACACAGCTAATTTCTACTGCATCAACAAGCCACTGACTTTTGACAC
>JAOSBL010000211.1:27539324-27552206 GCA_027568915.1 Erythroxylum roraimae | reverse complement strand
TATTATATTTAGATAATTATTATATATAGATATATATTATATATAGATAATTATTGTATATAGAAATAATTAGAATAATATATATATATATAAAAACTAAAACTGTACAATATGACAATGGACTACTTTGTAATTTTTAAAAAATTCAGGGACTATTTTATAAATTTAAAAATTATCCGAAATGGTACCCGGTATTAACTGATAATGGTACAGTACCGTATCAGAACCCAATCTACTACCAAGTCTGATACGGTATTCATAACATTGGCTGAACTCCCTACACACATAATGTTCTGCACATATGTTTCTATTTAAGGGGATTATCAAATCTATAGAAAAAATAACGAGAGGCTTTCTATGTAGGGGTATATCAAATGACAGGGGCAATGACAAAGTGAGTTGGAAAGAGATTAACAAACATATTAATGAAGGATGATTAGGTATAACTTCAATTAAGTTATCCAAAAAGGTTCTAATAGTTAGAAGGTTATAAAGCATTTTGGGGGGGGGGGGATAGAGGGCTCCATTCCTACGTCTTCAGAGATAGGAGTATATAAGAGATTCAACTAAAAATTGACTGATTACATTTTTTTCATTAATTTCTATATCTGAAGGATAAAGTAGCTGGTTTAATCTAATGTAAGATTGGGAATGGTCAAAGAGCTTCCCTACTCTGTGATAATTAAAGCCATGTAGGCACTCTTATTCAATCCACTTATAGATCCTATAATTTTAAATGTCAACCATACAAAGGTCAAAGAATGAGGGTTAGGTAATAATTAGGGAAACTACCTTACTAAATTATTCCAAATGATCCTAAGCTATAACCACAGTGAGGATAGACCTAACACTTACATTAAGCTACCCAACTCTTGTGGTTTTTTTCTCTAATACCTTTTGTAGGAATCTATCGAGGGAAGTAGGGGCTGTAAAGTTGCCTATATTCTAACTTGATTAAGATAATGATAAACATTAGTTATTGTATATTTATAAAATCACATTCATATGATTGAAGTAAGGTGTATACACCTATGAAGAAGCTTCAACATGTTGACCTAAGTTATCCTTGTTGCATTTTCTAGGGTTATGACTAGAATTACTACATTTTCGACATTTCTGCACTTGTCCTTTCTAAGATAATTTATTTAAATTTTTTATTTTCTTTAGCTCATTTTGTTGTTTCCTTCTTACAATTTTGGGTCTACTGGACATAAATCTTTTAGTTAGAAGATGTATCACCTTTGCATTACTTAAAGACCAAAAAATTTTACCTTTAATTGGTTGTAATACGTATTTATACAAACTCATGAATTGACCCTTTCTATAGCATGAATCGACGAATGACTCAACCCTTTCTTTTGAGTGATGGTTTGTACTAAACACATGTTTGCATGAGTATCCATATAGGTCACATACTCGATAACTACATTTTTATTATCTACCAATCCTAACAATATGCTTCCCATCACCCTTTAAAACTTCATAAGCGCCATCTCCATCCCATACAATTCTCCATTGCATTTCTTCTTTTTTGTTCTTCTCCAACTTATTCACTATAGTTGGTTCAATATCTAACTTCCACCTAACTACAAAATATCTCCTATTAGCATGCCTCTTCATCACCATTATTCTAATTGTCTCAAGCATGCTAATTATTGGCTTTTCCCTTACTGGTAGGATCCACCTATTAAAAGTTTTATTAATATTATTGTCAATTATAGGGCATTTAGTTTCAAAGGATTGGTAACATCTTGCCCACCTCTCTTTAGGATATTCAAGTAACGCTGAAGCACATCAAGGGCTTATTTTGTCAAGCCTCTTCAGTTGCTTGTTGAAATATTCAACATAGGTTGACCATGCATAATTCCAAAACTATTGTCTGAGGTTCTTTCCCTTCCAGTTGTCATGACAATTGTGATATATATGTCTGGCACACATTTAGTGAACTGTATTCGACAAAGTCTCCTTTACAACCCTGACCAATCCCTAAATCAAATTAAAAAGGTATTAGTTAATATTTCATACAATGATTTCAATTATAAGTATGTTAACATGAAGATACCTTTTGTGTATCATATATGACTGTAATTCCTTCACCATCTTCCAATTCCAAATTAGATGCTAACAAGTTTATGAACTAAGTCTATGAAAATGTGTCTTTTTACCTCTACAACTGCCCAAGCCAATAGTACATTCCTCTGTCACCATCCCTACCAATTGCACTTAATAATTAGCCTTGAAATTCTGTCTTTAGGAAGCATCGATCAATCCCCAAAATTGGTTTTAAATGCTTCCATCCTCTTTTAATGGAATAAAACAATTGCATAGTCTTTTAAACTGCAATAAAATCTAAAACAGGTATTAATATATTGTATAACATAACATATTAAAGTAGGAAGTATTAACATGTTAATGAAATTTTCATTTATCATAACTTATAGCATTGAACTCTCTTGATTTCTCGATAATTGTAACCTAACTGTTGATCCTTGATTGCTTACCTTCAACTCATATATATAACATTGCAACTTCACATATTCATTAATATAATCTACTACTCTCTCTTTCCTCAGTCTCTTCTTTATTCTTCTACACATGCTTGAATTAACAAAAATATTGAGTTTTTCTCTACATTCTTTGACCATTTTTTTGGTTAAGATACTAGGCTTCTCTAGAATTTTATCTTTGAAGTGTCTCATTAAGAATTTGGCATAAACCAATTTTGGTTTATTTCTTGTGAAACAACTGTGATTAGGGTTATAAGCTTTAACTTTGAAACATCTCTCGTTCTTATCATATCCAACTTACAAAATCCACGAGCATCCATCAATACGCACAACCCTATACAAAATCCACGAGCATCTATCAACACACACAACCCTATATGATAACTCTCACATTTTTTTTAACCTAACATTGTATCTGGTATTTACTGCATAAATGACAACATCATCTTTAAATTTTTTTGCAGTTTTGAACCCCATTCCCAATCTCCACTCATGTGCCACATCTGTAGGATTATCCCTAACATTTAAACTACGTCTACACAAAGCTTTACCTACCTCCTCCACTAGAATATTCCTCAGTACTAATAACACTATTATAATATGTTGATTTAATTTCAACTAGATGATGGTAATTTGGAATGCCTATGTAGAAGTCAGATTGAAAATATGAATCTGTTCCTCCATATTCTCATCCATACGTGCACCCTGTCCCTCTAAATCTTCATTCATATGTGGACCTTGTCCCTCTAAATCTTCATTCACATGTGGACCTTGGTCCTCCGAATTCTCATTCATATGTGAACCTTGTTACTCCACATTCCAAGTGCACCTGGTTCCTCCATATTTACACCTTGCTAATTATCATCATGGTCCTCTCCTCCAGTTATATGTAATATATCAAGAGCATAGACAAGTGTCTCTAAATGATGAGTTACATATACGTCAACAATCCTATATATTTGTATTAGGTTTACTAGCCTAATACAACTTTGTTTTGACTCCATAACTCTTAGTGGCTCTTTAAAGTTAAAAACAAGTACTCTATAATATGCATTATCAATTTGATTATACCCTAAATCCTACCCCATCTCATATATTTGTCTATTACTAACATAGTCAATGTCAACATTCTCAAATGTGGTAGTATCCCTACCAACATATCTGAATTCAATCTTTAACATAAAATATCCACCATCAAAAGCCTTATACTTCCATATTGAGCCATTAACAGTTATAAAGCAAACATTAAAAAATATTTTCATCCACATTAGAGACCTAAGCATGAAAAGATATTCATATGCAAATTCAAATAATAGAGAGTAAGACATAATGGTTAAGAAACAACTAACAAGTTTGGCTTATATAAATTCTAAATATTAATTCAATTTATAGATTAAAAAAATCAATTTGACTTCAATACCAGCGAGTAGAACAAAGACTATAACTAAACCTTAATCTACTAATTTTGATCATGTAGAACAAAGACTAAATAAAACAAAAAGTGATAATAAATTGATAATTACTTAACTACCTTGTAACAATTAAAAATAAATACTCAACTACTGCAAATTAGCTCCGTTAAAAGACTAAAGCTTAGAACTTTTCTGATGTTGTTCAAAAGTTTAAGGTATCCTAGTAATAAGTCTCTTTAGTAAATGGTCAATTATAAGGTTAAAACAAATAGTATGTTACAAAAATTAGCACTTTGTCAGTATTTAAAATACTCCAAAGAGCTAAAAGAGGTTACTCCCTAGTTAAAGAATTTACTTGCTTGTTAGTAACAATTATTTATACTTTGAATGAATTATTAAAACATTTTAATTTTTAAAAAATTTCATTTACCATTAGTATCACGAAGTCTTTATCTTCCAGGGTGGCACAGTTATATATATATATATATATATATTTAAAGTAGCCTTGAAGATTAAGGAAACCTCCTAAGAGTACAGAGTTTAGGAAAGTTAAGATATTGCATTTTTTTGTTATCAGACCAATAAAATCAAATATATGTTAGTTTCATATTCTTCAAAGCCAAAGAAAACAGACTTCTTAACAATATTATGATCAATGTAAGAAATAACACAAATATAACTCTCATTCAGTCTCATCAAGAGCAAAGCCATCTTTCTATACATTCAGTGACCTAATTACCAATACAGACCATCCTAATAAAGGAGAGTTGAACCTGAAATTGAAAGCTCCAATTGCTTATGCTAGCCTCCCAATGGAGAATGTTATAAGTGAGGTGAGGGAAAAGAAACTCCAAGCTCCCCTAATATTATTCAAGAATTACATTCTTATTTCACGAAGATAAATGGGGAGAAAATTTAAGAAGATGCTCGACCTATTAACTCATATTTGGAATTTACAATAAAGGATCAAGGAACTAAAGTAGTCTTAATAGAAGATAGAATTCACTCCACACCACTTGGTACTACCATTGCAAGTACTTGTACATTCAATGAAAAAAAAGAAGCTGCAAAATGACGTTGGAGCAAGACAATGTATAGGGAAAAAAAAGGGAAGTGTAGTAGCAAAGGCATCTTTTGTTTTGTCTTCATTCTTAAAAGTGTTGTTTTGTTATATACACAAGCCTAATAACATAAACATTCAGACGCGACCACATGAGAGGCAAGCCAAAACACATATGTTCGCACATGGGATTGCCTCCGATGTGCAGCCATAAGAAGAAAAGCAGCCAAAAGATACAATAAAATCTAATAGACAAAAGTAGATACGATAATTGAACTAACCAACCAAAAACATATACAATTATTAAAGCAGGCAAAACCACATACATAAGGAAATTGAAGCAGATATGAATAAGAAGCAATAAAAAATACACAAAAAAGAAACAACAACAAATATACAAAAAAATGAAGCAGCCAAAAGCAAATACAAATAGGTAGGCACGAACAAGAAAAAAGACAAAAAAGCAGCCAAAAGAAGATACAAAATTGAAACAACTATTTAGCACAGTAAACTCAAGACGTTGTAAAGTTAAAAATGGTGAGGACTTCGACTGTGACCAACGATAGACTAACTTTGTAAGCTTCAAGATGGTGACGACTTCACTGGAGACCATTAACGAATGTCTTAGGATGACTAGTGATGGTGAGGAAGGGCGGTATTAATAGTGAAGATTGGGATTTTTTAGTGGCTTCTTCATGATAAATGCTTTTGTTAGGAATTTAAGTTCCACTTTTGTTAATAGGTTAGGTTAATTAATTAGATTAGTTACTAAATTTAATTATTTACATTAATAGGTTAATTGGTTAAGTTAATTTGTTAGGTTAATAAATTTTAGGGTTAAATTATTTTATTAAGTTAAAAGGTTAATTAGTTAAGTTAATTTGTTAGGTTAACAAAAATTAGGGTTAAATTATTTCAATGAGTCCCACTTTTTAATTAAAAATTTTTATTAATAAAATATTATAAAAATATGTCATGTCATCGTTGGCCTGACGGAAAAACTGACAAAGTTATATTACTGTCAATTTCTCTATTAATTTAGGGTTGAATTTTAACGTTTATCAAATGATATAATTTAATTTGTACTCTTTGAAATATTAGTGTTAAATTTGTCAATGGATGTAAACCTTAAGGTTAAATATACTCTTCTTGCCAAGCTAGTTTTTAACAAAAAACTCTAAATATTTGGTGCTTTTTCTTCGTATTCTTACTTATGTGACATGTTAGATATAATTATTTCGTCAACACTTTAACAATGGAAATCATAAACTAGGACAAATCTGAAAAGAAAGGTCAATAACAAATTTCATTCAAAACATAACTTGATAAAAAACATAAAATTAAAATTAAAAAAGGTCTCATCACCTTGACGATGAGAAAGAATGACTCACCGAATTCAATGTTTGAGGGCTCTAGAAAAAGGATTTGTGCTTGAGTATGTGGATGTATGGAGGAATGCCTAGGTTACATTTGTGGAGGATTTTCTGAGTAAAAATTTCTAGATTCTAGTGCATGTCAATTGGAAAGTAAAAACAAGTGGTGGTGAGAGGAAAGATGATAGTTTTACTGGTACAACATTTCATATTGAAAATAGGTGACCGTGGGAGATGATTTTTGAAAAGGGGAAAGAAAAAGAGTTTACGAACGATGTCGTTTGCTATTTTACGGGTTAAGGACATATGAAGCACTCTAATTGGGTTATCACAAGTTCCCACGGATCAACGTGAGCTTGTTGAATCTATATCAACTGTTAAATTTTAAATCCACAGCTGACAGCTAAGAAGTAATAGTTAGAGATTAGTAGTTAAGATGAGTCCGATTATATGATAAATAATTGTAATTATGAGGGCAATTTATTAATTTCAAACGAAAATTTAGAGGGAGTCCCATATGCAACTATCGACGATTATTATTTATCGATTTGAAGAAAAAAAAGATAAGAAATATCTTTAGAAGAAAACACCCCATTTCAATTATTAACTTCCTTTTTTCCTTTTTAATCATAAAAACATCATATTAATAAATGATAAGTATTTGTGTTCACCTTTTTTATTTTTATTTAAATATTAATTATTTGTTTCCTTATTAACGAATTAACGATTTATTATAGTTAGTTTACATGAACCAAAAAATTTAAAATTGATATAATTTCTCCCAATTTATGACCCATTCTACAATATGTTATATAAATAAGTAATTATTCCTTTCTATTATAGATATCAATAATATGACTGATTATTAGGAGTATGATAATTGATGTTCGAGATCACATTACTATGATTTCTTATTTCACCTTTGTGCTAAGCTTATTTATTTTTTTAATAAATGGTTAGTTACAAAAGAATTTTTTTTAATGAATGTGTCATAGTCAATTTTTTGAAAAGATGAAGAAACAAATTTTCTTTTGTCGACTAATATTGCTCAATTTTTTTGGATTAGACATGCTTATGAGAGATTGACTAATACGATCCTCATTAATAACATTAACAAAATTTGAAATCAGTATAAAAGGACTTAGGACCATTTTATTTAAAATAGATTAATATAATAAATCAAGAATAAAAATACACAAAAGAAAGATATAATTATTACACTATAAAAAAAGGGGTTATGAGTGATAAAATTTTACATTTGAATGCAACTATTTCAAAAAAAAAACTAACAAGTTAGATAAGATCGATAGTTAATAAAGAACTTAATTCCAGGCTTTCTTTAAGAACGAGGATTAAGAAAACTCTCCAAATATTTTTGATTCAATACTAATAATGATCACATGTTAATTACATCCAGTAAGATAGCCTTATAAAGGCATAAAACTTTAAAAATATAAAAATCCCAAAATTAGAGTTATAAAAAGAAATAGCAACTTGAAACAACAAAATTCTAACTAACTAAAAGATGTATCTGGCACCTTTCTTAGCTAATACCAACATTAGTTTTGTTACAGAGCTCTTAGTGCCTGAATTAAATACAATTCCATTGTCAGTTACAAGTTACACTCTTACTTTGGCTTGCTTCTAGAACTCCAGTCCATAAAAACCAATAAAAAATAGCACCAGTTTATTTTTTTAGTCTGCAACTGGTTATGTTATGTAATTGCAATCTCCAACTTCTTTTTTATGCTTGACTTAAACCTTTTATAGGTTCTCTAAGTCCCTCTTTATGTCTCACTTAGGTAGAAATCTGTGTAGCTTGAATTACTGCTTGAGTTTCATCATTTTTCGTCTCTTCAAATGATTTGTCCTCAAATCAACACCTTTGTATATAAAGTCATATAGCACTTGATACTTGGCTATGTATGCATCTCTCCTTTTTATTTTCTGTAAAAGGCTTGAATTACTCCTAAGTGTTTGCTCTCATTTCTTTTCTCTTAATATCTTATGCTTACTCAAACCTACTTAGGTGATAATAGAGCAATGATAATCAATTTTTAGTTCATGAAAAAGGAATACATGTTCTTATATCTATCATATATGATCTTTATATTAAGTTACCACGAATACTCCAAAAGAACATATCCTACTTATATGGAAACTACATCACATAATATAATACTCCAAAAGAACATATCCTACTTATATGGAAACTACATCACATAATATTTCATCCTTATATCTTTAAATAGAAAAAGATACTATCACCTTGTTTGCTACCCTAACATTTTGACTCTTATATATTGTAGGTTGTATGGTTTAGGGTCACTTGTGGTTGATAGCCCCACTTTCTCCACCAATTCTACCCTAGCCATATTAGCACAACTTTTCCCATATATGACATTATTGTACACTTGATCCTTAATGGTACATCCATTATAGAAAAGGTTTTTTCTTTGCAACATCCTTTCCTCTTTGGTTCTCACAATATAATTTTCGTTACTAGCCTCCTCCAAACTAGGCATATCTCCTTCCGTATCTTCACTCACAGATACATAATTTCCATTCTCTTTTGTTAAGATCACTCACTTGTGGCACAATGTGTAGCTATATATCCTCTCTCTAAGCCCTTGAAGCACTAGGCATTTTGACTTTTAATTATAAAAGAGGAACTATCCTTAGCTTTCACTTCACTTAGTGCATGTACTTTTGGTTTAGTTACTTTATCCGTATTCACTGCATTCTCTAACTTTACATAATGGGGTAGCTCCACAATTTGATAATATTAGGGTTTCAACATATAAATATATAGAACAATTATTGCTTCTAATCTTCCTTCAAGTTTTCCTTAGCTATGACAATCTCCTTCTCTTTATGGTGCTTCTCCATACCCTTGGAACCTTAAGTCAATATTTGTAACCTTTGGTAGAGCTCCCTATAATAGTAACTTGGTACGAATTGTGTCTTTATCACTAATTTCATATTCTTATAATTTTTAATAGGTAACTTTCGATTCTTCCTTTTAGTGAAAATTGTTAATCCCACTAATTCATAATAAACTCATTAACTTCCCAACATATATTTATATCTTTTCTCCTTTGAAATTATAACAATAAAAAACTAGTTCCACTTCCACTCCAAGTAATCATCTAGATCTATCTTCCATACATAAGATGGTATGGTCATCTTGATACAACCCATATTGTTATCCACCATTTCTTCATACTCCCTTTCAAATCCTATATCAAACCCCACCCCTCCTTATCTCCTTATTTTTCCTCCTCTTCCTCTTTTACCACCTCTTAAGTTCAACTCTCTCAAGTAGGTAACAACACCCTCAACCACATCATTCACCTCAAAGTTATCCATCTTAATAGTTAAGGTGAATTATATAGTAAGCTAGTTCTACTAGTTTCATGTTTCCCTAACCTATCCTCATAGATGAGTTGTTGAAGCCCTCAAAATTAATTCTAATTCTCTAAAAACTTGTATTAGTCATAGAACAAGGTTGAATCCTAGAAGAACTAAAAATTAGTTTCTTAATTTCAATTGACAAAATAAAGTGGGGATTTATGATTAGTTAACTAATAAACTAAATTTAACAAAGAATCAAAATAAATCAACTAAATATAAAAGTAAGAAATTCAAGGGTACTTAACTCTGATTCAAGTGAAAGTTCTCATCTAATTGTAACTTTGATCACTCGTCTAAAAGAAATAATTTTTATAATTCAAGCAGTTAGTCTGAAACATGTTAGGATAGCTATAATAAGTCTAAACTTTTCCTAAATTAATAGGTTCAAACTCATCATTCAAACTAAAATTTACCGTCATCTGATTGGATATGATAACTTTCCATACCAATTAAATGATAGCAATAAGCTTACTGAAATAGACTAAACTTTAAATTAAATAATTAAGATAGCAATAACTATTCAATTTAGTTTTCTTATTTATCATAAGTTAAATATGCAAATTCATAAATAATTTATTTGCTACTTGTATCAATCTTTTATGACAATTACGAACTACTGAATTCGTGGATAACTATAGAATAATCAAAATCAAATTAAATTTTCAGATTAATCAATATTAATTATTCATGAAATATAAGAACACAAAATAAGAAATACATTAATTAAAAAAGAATCTAAGTTTAGAACAAAACCTCATAAGGTTATAACTAGAGTTTTTAAATCCCCTTAAATCAGAATATTTGGAATTAGCCACACTTGTCTATAGTTCAATACAAAAATAGAAGAAAAGATGAAAGATGAAGAGAAAACTACAAAGAAATGAAATAGAATGATGTGTAGAAGTGTTTAGACTTTAGACAAATTTTTCTCCTCTTTTCCTACTAAAAAACTAGCCTCCTCCTATCTTGTCAAGATCCTTATCTAAACAAATCCAAATCTATACATAAAATAAGTTTCTTAATTTAATTCACTGTTTAGGTGAATCTGGCATTAGGCGTGATCTCACCTTATCCACTGTAATAATCTGTCCATTTTTTTCCAAAATTTGTGATTTGGACCAATAATGCTACCATTTAATGAAATTTCCACTTGTCACCTCCTAAAACAAAACAATTTTAAATTTTCCCATTTAAACATAACCAAATAACATCTTATTACCCTAACTTTACTAAATTATTGAATAAGTTGCTCGTATTGCCCCTAGATAATGTTTATGAAGGACACTTGATTACAGGTCCTTTATTACCCTAACTTTTTTCTCTTAATTAGAGGTCACTTATTTCCTTGTCTCATCACCTAAAGAAATTCTAAAGACAAAATAGGTCACTTTTTCTCTTAATTAGAGGTCACTTATTTCCTTGTCTCATCACCTAAACTCTTGATTAAAGGTCCTTTATAAATTATACAACCTAACTTAAGAAAGTTAGTTTAAATCTTTCCCCATTGTCAAATACTCCTAAAAAAGCAAACAAAACAACCATTTTTTTTTAACCTCAACTTCTCCATTGTCTCCATGCTAGCCATATTAGCCACATTAGCACAACTTCCTCCATCTATGATCATGTTGCGCATATGGAGAAGCAACAAGAAAAATACTCTCGCCCATATGATCATATGAGGCAACGTAATTCTCTATGAAAAGTGTCCTCTCTTTCCCTTTCATGTTGCGTTATTCCATTCTAATTTATTTAAAATTTAGAGCTATCTTTACGGCTTCATGTCACCATTTTATTATCTAAATCTCATTGTTTTCTACCTATCAGTCCCACATTTTAATCTTTTTCTATGTCTTGCATTTTACGTTTTACATTTTAAGTCACTGAGTTACCTTTCTTACTTCATTTCCAAGTATGATTTTTATCATTTCATTATTCTTTATTTCCACGCATCATATGTTTTCTTTTTTAACATTCTATTTTCTCCTTCAATTATTTTTTCATTTATTTTTCACTTATTCTCCAATGCTTTTTATTTAAATGCAATTTGATTTTATACATTCCTTTACTTCATTGGTAAGTGTTGTTTTGTACCTAAATTATATAGGTTTCATTTTTTTTTGTTTTCCCAAAATAACTCCTTAATTCCTGACTCCTTGCATTGTAATTAGGTCCTTTATGTATTTTCTTCCTAATTTTCTAACTGTATTGTCTTTATTTCTAAATTTGGTTCCATACCTACCGAAATTCCAATAAAAACTGAATATTACCAAAAGTCCTAATTTCTCAAAATGCAAATTTAACCTAATAAAGAAATACACGCATAAATGATATGAAATAATCTAATTAATCGTAATAAAATTATATTTAACAAAATGTATATTTATACAATGCAAAAATATGCAGAAGTTTTATGCAAACACTATTGATTTGATTTATATTATTTTTAGACAACAAGATAGTTAAAAACCTACTAAGAATGAATTGCAAACTAATATAAATTAAGTATGATAATAAATTCTTAAAATATTTTAATAAGTTATTAAAAATGTGAAGGCCTAAAATGTATTATTTAAATTTAAGAATTTTAAAAGATATATTGATTAAAATGAGCTGGAAAAAAGTAAATCTCAAAATTTGTTGTTTATTTTTAATTAGTTGATATTCTTAAAATGGCTAGGTAACAAAAGGGATTTAAACAATTCTTCCCTTTTCAAAATGGTGAAAAATTAGATAAAGACTCTTCATAGCTTGTTGCTTTTGACAATACTCTTACAGAAAATTTGATAATTAACAATGCTGAGATTGGGTAGGAAAGCACCTTTAAATATGTGCACTAGGGTTATACACATTGTACCATAATGACTAGGATTAGTTAGTATGTGCCACACTAGCTGAAAAAAGGTACTAGGATTACTAGTACTATATTGGCCTCAAGTACCAAGCTATACTAGCCTTTTTGGTTGGTACTAACCAATACTCATAATACTTTTTAAACACTGGACTTAAATGAAAATTAAAAAAGGACTAAATTGTAAAATTAAAAAAATTAACCCTAAAAAACTAACCCCTTTAGCCCCCCCAGCCCCCCCTCCCCCCCAAACCGTGCCCATTTTAGT
>JAOSBL010000211.1:27519098-27535692 GCA_027568915.1 Erythroxylum roraimae | reverse complement strand
CTATCCAAACAACTAGTTCTAGTTATTTGGACAATGATTGACCCAAGCCCAATTCTTGTTAGTGGACTCTACACTCTGCCCATATTAAAAATTTAATATAGTATCAGAGCAGGTTTGGCCCGGATTCTTAATTTCCCGGTTGTCCGTTTGGATGTCCAGTCCCAGCGGTCCGGTCCGGTTACCGCTGCGTATGTTTTAAGTGACAACTGGATGTTTAGTCCCAGTTGCACTTGAGGGGGAGTGTTAGAGTGTCCCATATTACCTAGACATGAAAATGTTAAAGGACTTATAAGTGGTAAGGGTCAACCATTCAAACAATTAGTTTTAATTATTTTGACAATAATTAACCCAAGCTCAAATCTTATTAATAAACTCTACACTATGTCCATATTAAAAATTCAATACTTATATTTTATAACCATCATCATTTTCTGTCTTTATTTCCCTCTTATAAGCACCACGTTAAGAGCGCCTCTTACTATTATTTTTTCGTTCCCACAACCTAATAAGGGTGCTATTACCCTTTATTTGTCTTTCCTTCCAGCAGTCTATTGAGACTTCAGAGCAATGCCACCCGCCTTTTATCTTCTTCTGGCATAGCATGCTACTGAAAGCATCATCATTACCTCTACTTTTTCCTCCTGGCCACCTATTCTATTTATTTCTTTCTTCCCGGTCACCATCAAGAGTTATTTTTGTCATTGATTAATACGGCATACCTCCACAGTCCACACCGACTTTATGGAAAGAGAGAGACCAGAATCAACGTTTACATCCTTAAAAATTGTCCTCCCCGTTGAAACCCAACCACCGGAGTAGGGAGTGAAATCTTCTTTTCCTTTTATCCAAGATCAACCCGATGTCATTCATGCATAGCCATAAATTTCTGTAGGTCCCGCAAAATTTGTGACTATGCATGTATGGAACAGAATTGGTATATTTGTATTCCTCCGGACGTGAGTGCTACGGAAACGCATTATTACCTTTGACTGCACCATTCTCGAGCTCCAAAATATAAAGCTAACTTAAAATAAATGATGATATTTAAATATTATTATTTGTTTTATAATACTATTACATTATCCATAATATTTTATTGTATTTTTATTTAAAATGATATATATATTAAAATTATTAAATGTTAATATTACATTATTTTAAAATTATAAATAATGTGATAATTGAATAATATTATTTAGAACAATAAATAATAAAAGCCCATGTAATTCGACCTAAAATAGACTAAAGCATTTGAAATGACTCCACCCAAAATCCCAAAATTACTCATATATGATTCTGCAAGTTTGGGGCTTCTCAGTTTGTTCTCTGTAGTTTATCCGTGAATCACGTAGCAACCACACTTGAATGTTCTCCAGAAAGTAGTTACATTTGGACATTGGAGTTGGAATTGATATAATTCTAAGAAATACAGTAATACTTGAGTAAGAAATAAATTGTTTAGAAAAGAATAGGATTAGTTGATAAGTTAGATATCCAATTCCTTATTGTAAATCAAATTTGGGGTCTCAGATGGCAGAGTCAACGTGGACGCTTAATGCTTTCACACGAATTTAATGCCTGTTTTGTCTGATAGAAAAAGAAATGGTTGACTCCGTCTAAGGCATCTCCAACTCATTCATCCGAAATGAATTAGACTTGTTTTTTTTTTTTTCCTATTTTAGAGATGCTATAGTATTTTTCACTCTAATTCACAACTCTATTTTTTACATTAAAAAGAAATATTTTCAGCATATTCTTTTTACCTTTCATTAATAATTATTAAAATTACTTTACAAAATTAACCCAACTTTTCTTTTTCGCATATATTTTTATTCACAATATTATTGTTATTATATTTTTATGTTAATAAATAATAAATAATAAATTTTCAATTAAACTATAATTTGTTATTTGATAATACTAAATGAAATAATTTATGAGATATATTACACTATTTTATATTATTTAATTATAGTAAATGACAATATAATTACGTAATATCAAACATCAAATTTTATTGAATTTCATAAATCAAAAATATTTTAACATTAAAAAAAGGTACAGAACATTCATTATACTAAAAAAATAAAAGAGAATCTCGCCACTGAAAATAAACATAGCATAATCTACTAATCCTCTAAATTATTATATTATTCCCATAAATATTCTATTAATGCATTCCTTAATTTAATATGCGCATTTTTGTCCTTCACTTATTTATACCGGCCAAAAAATTGTTGAAATCGAGTATTTTCATCTGTTACCCTTTCTTCAGTCGATGCTAGAGCTTCCATTACACCTGTGATTGGTCCATTTAGATCGCATTCATCCCCACCAATCATATTGTGTATAATAATGCAAGCAGTCATGATATCATGCAACACTTTTTTTTTTCCAAAAACGTGTCAGTCCTGTAATAATCGCAAATCGCAATTGTAGAATTCCGAATGTACGCTCCACGTCCTTCCTACATGACTCTTGTCTCATTGCAAAATATTTTTTCTTTACATAACATGACTCATGAATTGTTTGCATAATGGTGAACCATTTCGGATAAATCCCATTAGCTAAATAATATCCCATATTATATTCTTTTCCTTGAATAACATAATGAGCAGGAAGAGGAATACCTTGAGCAAGGTTAGAAAGTAAACACGATGATTCTAACACATTAATGTCATTATTTGTACTTGGCATACAGAAATAAACGTGTCATATCCATAGATTATAATCAGTGATAACTTCAAGAATAATAGTTGGTGACCCTGAGGGTCCAGCATATTGTCCCAACCAAGCGGTCGGACAATTTTTTCACTTCTAATGCATACAATCAAGACTACCTAACATTCCTGGAAAACCACGTTGCTCACTAATATGAAGAAGCCTTGCAATATCGTCACATTTGGTGATCTAAGATACCGCTCTACAAAAATCTCGACAATGTCACAACATATTCTCTTGAAGCCTTCAATTGTTGTTGACTCACCAATTTTAACATACTCATCCGTAGCATCCGCAGGTATACCATATGCTAACATCCGAAATGAGGCTATTACTTTTTGTAGAGTGAATAATCCAAGTCTACCAAGCTCATCTCTTCGTCGTTGGAAATAACTATCATGCTCTTTTACAGCATCAGCAATGCGAAGGAACAAACTTCGGGACATTCGATATTGTCATCGAAACATATTATCATTATATCAAGAATTTTCAAAAAAAATATATAAACAAATTATGATCTGCAGCTTCACGATTGTGGTTGATCACTATATGCCTTAGGATGGAGCCATGATGCCCACCTTGGTTGTTTTATTGATTGCGAAGAAGCTCAATTGCTTAGTTATTTTTCTATATCAAATTTAGTGTGGCTATTTCATCTTCAAGCATCATCAACTATCATCACTTGATGATGATGATGATGATGAAGATGAAGATGATAGCATGTGTTGGAATTTGATATTAGAAGGACCTTCAATATCATAATTCATTTCAATAAATTGATGCATATTTGATTTAGTAAAGGAAGTTATAAAAGTTCTTGTTATAGTTGAGATACTAACAAAATCTATATAATGGTTAAGTTTATGATGAAATCTAATTGGACGGTTGAGATTTGGATGAAAGCCGTCAATTTTATCTAACGTAGATAAGGTTGATGATAAGTTCTGAAATGATTAAAGATGTAATCCATCTAACAGTTGAGATGATGATGAAATCCAATCAGACGGTTGAGATTAGGATGAAATATATCAATTTTATCTAACATGGATAAGGTTAATGATAAAGGTTGAGATGATTAGGAAATCCAATCAGACGGTTAAGATTTGGATAAAATCCGTCAATTTTTATCTATTGTGGATAGGGTTGATGATAAGTTTTGAAATAATTAAGGATGTAATCCATCTAATGGTTGAGATGATGATGAAATCCAATTAGAGGGTTGAGATTATGATGAAATATATCAATTTTATCTAACATGGATAAGGTTGATGATAACGGTTGAGATGATTATGAAATCTAATCGGACGGTTGATATTTGGATGAAATATATCAAATTTATCTAACATGGATAAGGTTGATGATAACAGTTGAGATGATTACGAAATCCAATCCGACGGTTGAGATTGGGATGAAATCTATCTATTTTATATAACATGGATAAGGTTGATGATAAGTTCCCAACTGATTAAATTTGTAATCCATCTAACAGTTGAGATGATGATGAAATCCAATCAGACGATTGAGATTTGGATAAAATCTATCAATTTTATCTAACATGGATAAGGTTGATGATAACAGTTGAGATGATGATGAAATCCAATCGGATGGTTGAGATGATGATGACATCTAATTGAACGGTTAAGATAAATGATAATATTCATTTATAGGTTTATAAATATGAAAGATAGAGTGTCTAAATAAATTACCATTTCGAACCAAGTATTTCACTTTTCTTCATCCTAAATATTACATTCTCACAAGCACATCAACTCTTAAAGAAAAATGACTTCTCGATCCATTGGACACATCTCTAATGAAGATATGCTCTTATGTTGGATTTATATGGGGATTTCACAATATCTGATTGTTGGGAGGCATCAAACTTTTGACCACTTTTCTGGCCGAATTGAAGAGGCATATAATAACGAGGCGACTAATGGGTGGGAGCAACATAACAAGAGATCTTTACAAAAGCGATGACAAAAAATAGCATAAGCTATTAAAACATTACAAGCATGCATCAAGCAAGTGGAAAATATGAATCCCAGTGGTGCATCCGATCAAGATATTGTGAGTTTCCAAAATTTTTGATTCTTCCAATTTTATATATACTTGGTGGCTGGATAACTAATAAATATATATACATTGTTTTCAATTGGATCGTGCGAAGGTGTTACTAATGCAAGATGTTAATTGCAAAACAAGTTTCAAATATGATCGAGTATGAAACATTGTCAAAGATTTTGAAAATTTTAATGATGATGTCATCACACCAAGACAAATTTACTGAAAGCAAACTTCCCAGCTATGTGTCATTAGAATCTGATAATCCAACACCTGAATCTCAAGTACCGGTATCTCCTGTGCTTTTTGATTTCAATATAAATTTGAACGATGATAAAGTCAGTGGCTCTTTATCTAAAAGGCCTATTGGGGTGAAGAAGGCCAAAGTAAAGAGAAAAATGGAGGAAAAAAATATCTTTTTTTGAGATAAATAATCTTAGAACTGAAATTCGAGAGCTTATTGAGTTAGTGAAAAAACAAAGCGAAGATAGACAAGTAGCGCTTGAAATGACTAGACAGAAGATGGAGATTCAGAGACAAAAGTTGGCTTTGAAGCAATGGAAAGAAGATATTAAAATTATGTCTCAAGACTTGAATCAAATTAGAGATTCTGGTCGTCGTACTTATATTGCAGTTGAACAAGCACGGATTCTGGAACAATCATCGTATCAACCTCATCAACCACAACCACAACCACAACCAAACTCATCAAATAATATTTTTGGCGAATATTTTATTAATATTGGTAGAGATGGAACCGATCTACCTTTTTATTAAATTTTTTGATTTTGTATTAATAGTTAATTATATTTTTTAATTTAGTTTCACTACTTGACTATTAATATTCTTGTATGTGTGTTTTAATTTAGTTTATCTTTGTTTGTAATTTATTATGCTATCTAACTATTAATATCAATATATTTGTGGTTTACGTATTTGAAGTTTTCTAAAGGATATTTTTAAATTATTTATTTAAAATATTTATTCATAAGTAAATAATTATAAAGTTATAAACATATATTGAAAATATTTATAACCATGAGACTAAACCTTAAAATTATTATAAAGTTATAATTACTTAAATAAACATATAATGAAAATATTAGAATATTGTTTAAATAACAAAATAAAGAACCAAAGAATTAGAAAAGATTGAATGAATGAAAAAAGGAAGAAAGAAAAGATTGAGAGAAAAAAAGAAAAAAAAAACGTTGAAAAATGTAAAAAATATGAATATAGTGCTACATTCTTCGAAACGGAGGAAAAAAAATGTCGGTGGATTGGAGTTGATTTCTCCTCCATTTTGGGTTTCTCCTCCATGAGATGCGTTTGGAGATGGCCTAGTAGCAGTCAAAGAATGTGGGTTGACTAGTCTATGTATTCTGTGCCGACCGCAAGTTCAACTCACCTTGTCTCTCAACTACTACCGGACCCATACATGTGGGCTCTAAGCGGGGTCCACGAAATCAAATAGAACGTGTCAAAACCATATTGGAACTCAGAACTAAGTTTGAATCCCCGGAGCAAAAAGTAAAAAAGCCCCGATGTTTATGCGTGGAGTGATTGGAGAAAAGGTCTCTTGGATTTACTCCGACTCGTTGACGTGAAAAAGGCTGAAAAGGAAAAAACACAACATAAGAACGTGAATCACCTAATTCATGAAATGTCATGACACGACACCACGTCCGGAGAGACGTAACACTGGAAGATTTCTGAGAGATCCCTAGATACGTTCTCAGGGTTGGAACCTTTGGTTTAACATGTACTACTTACTGCCACTGTGCGTCCAGCTGCAGTTGCAGAGAGGGGAAAAACCTTTTAACTGCTCTCCAGTCTCCACCCGTGAGCTGAATCTTAAATTGAATATTTATATCATTAATTAAATAAATATAAACCCTAACCCTGCCAAGAAAGTATACCCTTAATTGATGCCTATTTCTGATTTGTCTATATTAATGATATGATTATTACTAATAATATTCCTAATATCAAGAATTTTTAAAAATGAGTTATTATATATTTATATATTATATTGTTGTGTGTTACAATGAAGGAGATGTATTAATTTGTATACAAAATTAGTAAATTAATTAAAAATTATATAAGGAAGAATTTAATTAGTGACTTAAAAAATATTTATATTGATTATAATTTATAAGATATGTTATCATAACCGAACATTTTTAATAGTTCTTCTTCAATAGATTGGCAGGCAACGAGGAGGGTACGGGCTCTTGCTTTCATTTTCTGCAATACCGACATGTGGACTGACTACTCTTCTTACGTTAATTTTTCAGGTGATAGTAACATATTATATATGTATTGGTCACTTGTTACGTGGGGATCTCCTCAAACTCATTAATTTTAAAATCACAAATACTATGAAATTGAACATATAAGTTTGAGATTTTTTAACTTATGTAGTGAAAATACAAACAATATTAACGTTACTATGTTTTGTCTCTCTATAAGTGGGGAAAGCCTAATGTTATGCTAACATTACTATGTTTTGTTTGTTAAAACGTTATTTTCCCAGAATAATTGTTTCATTTTCAATTATAGTTATTAAAACCATATTTTCATATTTGATGAAATTGGATTACCTAATTAGTTTAATTAATAAATAAAATAAGACATCAAATTTGTTTTCCGATGAATTAGATATGAACTTTAGTTTAGCAAAGATTTGCTAAATGTTTATACACAGTTGTTCATGTTTATTAAATTAATTGGATAGATTGATATTAATTTTGTTTTAAGAATAAAATAAAAACATATTAAATTAAGATTTTAGTTAAAAAAAATAAAAATTTTAAAAGATGAAAAGGCTGCAAATCGTGATGTGACTGAGGATAGACGGGATCTGATATGGGGGAAGGGATTGGGTAAAAGCGTAATTATAGCAATACGGACCTAGATGCCACTCCAGTTTTCAACTTGTTTTGTTTCCATCTCCCCATTTCCATTCCACTTTCAGTCAATACTAACGTCCACGATACACTTTCTGGTCTCTTTATAACCTCTCTCAATATGGATGTGAAGAACCACCATTTCCACTACTAGTCGTCGTCAACGCCACAATGGGCAAAGCCTCACGGTGGTTCCGTACCGTTCTCGGCCTCAAAAAGCCCGATCACCCTCTTCCAGAAGATAAGCAACGCCCGAAGGAGAAGCGTAGATGGAGCTTTGTCAAGTCCTACCGTGAAAAGGATCATCATCAGCACCAGCGATACCACGACGCTGCACCGCCTAAAGCCGGCGTTTCATTCGAGGATGAAGAGGACCCCGGCAAATACGCCTGCGCGGTGGCCGCCGCCAAGGCACAGGTTGTGGAGAAGGCAAAGACGGCGGCACAAGCGGCCGCGGAGGTGGTGAGACTGACGAGCAACTCCGCAGCGTACGTTAGCGGACGCCTTGGACTGCGTGAGTATTTGGCAGCTGTAAAGATACAAGCTGCTTTTCGAAGTTATTTGGTTAGTTTCACTCTTTTATTATATTTCAATTTCATTACCCCAGCAATTTTATGCTTTCCAATTTTATTATTCCTTATAAGCAAATTTTCATCACCTTGAGTTTAAAACTACGTACGTTGAAGAAGCTT
This sequence comes from Erythroxylum roraimae, assembly GCA_027568915.1. NCBI lineage: Eukaryota > Viridiplantae > Streptophyta > Magnoliopsida > Malpighiales > Erythroxylaceae > Erythroxylum > Erythroxylum roraimae. The sequence goes on along the minus strand of JAOSBL010000211.1, from coordinate 27,527,306 downwards.
CACGTGTCCTGTTTATTACTTTTTGTCTTCTGGTTCTTCTCTGACATGGACATGCTAGTGTTGCTTTGAGCTTTGTTTCTTTCGATTGTTTGCTAGATTTGCTAACTAGTTCGTACCTTGATGTAACTACCAGGTTCAAAACATTTTACTTTGTTTTTTTGGATGTTTCTTTAATATTCTGGTTTAAGTGGTCGCGATCCGTTTTCTGGTCTGTTGTTGAGATTGATTGATCGGAATGAATCAATTTCCATCGTCTTCTACAGTTGTTGCTGGGGTTGATTGTCGTTGTCGGCAAAATTTGCCTGGTCCATGATTGAAATGGTGTCGTATTATTCGTTGAATCTGGTGGGAAGACCGGAAACTTCATCGTTTTCACATTTACTTAAAACCGAGCCGTTTCGTATTGTCGTTTTACTATAAACAACCTCACCCACTTGGACGTAACCGTTCATATTCCCCCCTAGAAAAGTTGTCATTAATGGATTCTAATATTGTGAGGACTAGTCACTACCCTGCACCGGGGGGCGCGTTGTGCACCGACCCCAAAACCCCAGTAGGACCTTCTATTAATTTTCTCACTTAATTCAGTATCGGTTGGTGGTGTTGTGATTTCAAGCATTAAAGGTGACGGAATTTGGGTTATGTACTTACGAATCAAGAATAAGAATGGTTCCACTTGTTTGTTGCTATTTTGTGGGGTCGTTTAAATGGCGTTGAACGCGGGGCCATATTCTAACAATTGTCTGACATCTCGGTGATTTTGGTTAGTTGATGAGATTCTTCTCTAGGTCTTTAATTAAGATCCTTTTGTCTAGTTTACAAAATGCAAACTTTCTATTATGAGTTGAAGTTGAAGGATTATTGAATTTTGGTGATGTGAAGCGTGGGTCCATATAACAAAAAGTTGTAAATGTTTCCTCAAGTGCAGGTTGATGACTTTTTGGAGATGAGATTGGGTTGGTTAGGTTGTTTAATATGGGGCCACTAAAGACTTCCAGAGTCAAAAGTCTTGTATGTTGCTGTTTATCTTCTTGTTGGGGGTGGGCGGCTAGTGAGACGTCTTTGTCTTCTTGATGTCTGTGTCAAATGGATTTTGGCTAACAAAGGAAAAATAAAGGAGATGATTGGCGCCATTTTCAAATTAGATGGATTTTTTTTTTCAAATACCAAAATTGACTATATGTGATTTAAGTTTCTTTTGTAAATGAGGACTGTAATTGACAAAGATGGATTGAAAATGGTAGGATTTTTGGCAACTGACTTGTGTTTCTGTCTATCTGAAAGGCAAGAAGAGCTTTGCGGGCACTAAAAGCACTGGTAAGGCTTCAAGCATTGGTAAGGGGTCACATTGAGAGGAAGAGAACTGCAGAATGGCTTCATCGAATGCATTCATTGTTGCGAGCTCAAGAACGAGCACGAGCACGAGCACGTGCACGTGCAGGACGTGTACCAATCTCTGAATCCTCACATGCAAGCTGCAAGTCCTCTCATTTCCTTCACCCTGTAAGCCTTCTTTTGATGGTTTTATCATTTATGAGAAGGATTTTTTGTTCGACCACGTTCAAATCGATAAATTAGACCTTGTCATTGCATCAAGTAATGTGGTTATTAATTAACATCTGCACATTGGTATGGTGGCTGCGAATTCCATTTTTGAACATTTATGTTATGGATATTGTTTTACTTATACAGGGTCCACCCACCCCTGAGAAATATGAGATCAGAACTGAGACCGGAAGAAGCCAATCATTGTCATCTGTGTTGAAGGTATTATCGTATATAGTTTAAAACTGGAAGCTGGTGGATTATTAGACCTTGCTATAGTGGCTAACTAATGTTCCTGTTTTCAAACATTGCAGAGAAGTGGATCAAACACTAATGGTAGGGCCATCGGTGATCTGGAGAAACCACACGTGTCCTTTAATTGGTCAGAACGTCGAATGGACGAACAATCCTTGGAGCACCAGGTGCCTTTGCCGAGATCTGGAACTACAGAAACTGAGATCAGTGACAAGATCCTTGAAATTGATAATGGAAAGCCCCACTTCATTCCTAGACGTAGAAATCTCTTCCACTTTTCTCATAACACCATTCCTTATGATCAATACAGCCATAGCTTCACAACTTCAAAAGACTCAACAACCCATCAAACATTTCCGAGTCCTTCCTCTGGTGCGGAAATCCAATCGTCAAGTCCTCTGAAGCTCTCTGAAGATGTTGATGAGGTATTTTGCACAGCCGAAAACAGCCCACAGTTTGGTGGAATTGGTAGAAGCCCCTTCACTCCTGCGAAGAGTGATAGCTCCAGGAGCTTCCTTAGTGGTTATTCTGATTACCCCAATTACATGTCTTATACTGAATCTTCACGAGCCAAAGTTAGATCAGTTAGTGCTCCAAAACAAAGGCCTCAGTATGAGAGATCAGCTTCATCGAAGAGGTACTCGGTGAATGGCTACGGTGAGCCAAGATCAAGTAGTGCGCAGAGAGCGTCTAGTTTACATGCAAGCTTTACCAGCAAAGCTTATCCAGGGTCTGGTCGCTTGGACAGGCTTGGAATGCCGATAGGACTGCGATACTAATGGTTCATTTTTCCAGTAACTCGGTGATCTGAGTAGCTGATGATCTATCTAACTAAGTACCTAGCGAAATTGATATTCCACTTCTGGACATATTATCCAACGACTGTCATGGAAACTTTAGCTAACCATCATGCATTTCGCAATGTAATGCTTAACAACCAAGATAACTGTTACCGTACATGTCCAAGAAATCCCGTTTATATAGTTTGAATGCAGAGTTGGAGATTTGTGAACCCAACCCCTCACCATTTCTTTATTGGTGCTCCTGATAAGTTTTGGATATTTGGCCGTATCATATCTACCAGGATGGAATTAATTTGATTAAATTGTAAATGCCAATTAATATCACTCTTCACATGTTCGTTGCAACTCCAGGGAGAATAAAGGTGGGTTCATCTAATGGCAGATGCTATTACTAATAAATTCACTTTGCATGTATGTTGCGCTTGGGATGCTGCTGTAGTAGATAGTTGGTAATGATACTCGATTAAGTTCCAAATTGATAGTTCCGATAGGGACCACAGGTTATCCTCTCCTTTTGAATCTGCATGCTCTGTGTTGAATCGGTGCTTATGGTTGTTTGCAATAATTAACCATAACCAGGTTTACATTCCTTTCACTAATAAAAATACCAGTAGAAAGTTCTGACTGCATTTCCACTTAGAAATGGATACGAACTAACATTTTCAGTGGACATAAGATGAAATAATTGGTCGCATAAAACATGTTAATGTTGATCTACAATTGGGTAAGATAAGTTACGAAAATGCAGTTGCGTTTACACTTTTATTTGGGAGTAGAATTTTAGACTTGTGGCTCTTTTGGATAATTAACTTTCAGTGAAAAGTTGAATTACAGACTTTTCATGATTCATGAGGTCAGCTTGACTAAGAAATCTTTAATATGAATAATGCCTAGTGAGAACGGTTGCAGTTATTTCGAAGTCCATAAACTCACCAAACATGGTTAACTAAATGCACTGGTGTGCACCATTTTATCGTATCATTTTTAGATATGTAGCATAGCACATGAAATCTTATTTGTTATTTAGCGTGTTCTAATCATGTGCCATTTAATTTTATTTATATATTTGTGCGCGGTCTCGTATAAATGTGTGGATAAAATTTAGTGAAACAGAGTGGGAACTGGTTTACGGGAACAGATGGATAGAATAGAATAGATTCAGAAATATGACATAGTTTTGGACTTGCCACTCATTCTATCAAATTTCAATCTAGAAAATGCAAATTTATTGTTAGGTCCTTAACTTTAAAATGCAGAATTGTGTAAGTATTCATGAGTATTGATCAATGTTTGGCACTCAAATTAACATGAAGATGGCATGTCGATAATGGAGCAGAGTAAAGACTTGCAACTAGTTGAGGCAAAACAAATAATGTTGATGAAAGTTCGAACGTAAGTAAATGTTGGCACTTATCAGTGCAAATTGAAAAAAATCTTCAACGAGAGGTAAGATTCAAATACGAGACAAAAGATAAAAGACACAACTAAATCATACTAAGTTTGAGGGTGCGAAGACACACTTAACTTAGACGAGAATGTCAAAAAATATGTAAATCTATAATATTTATTACAAGATTGTTGGTAACTTAAGTCATGACGTAAGGTAACTTCACGATGGACGTGCTTGGATGAACCATGCACAAAAATAGCTCGGGATAGCTAAACTAAAGGCTCATAAAGGCAATTATCTTTAAAGGCAAAGATGTGGCGACACATAGTAAGAACATGAAACTAATGGGGTAAGAAAGTGAGAGCATTACCATATAAATGGGGGCACTTCTTTAAGTAGTCTGAAAGTGAGTCAGATGATGTGGCAACATATTGGAATCTTTCGAACACATTCCTCATATGGAAAAGAGGAATTAATGGCCTAAAGTGGATAACTCTCCACAATCTTGGTAGAATTAGTGGAAGAAATGGTAATTCCCCACTAGTTTGGTAGGTTAGTGGTTATCTTACTTGGTTTCTAAGCTTTTAAAGGCTATTTAAAAGCATCATTTATAGTTCATTTGTAACATTAGGTACATTTAATCATCAATAAGAGAGTTAAAAACTTTGGGATGAAGTTCTTGTTAAGAGCTTCAAGTAGAGAGTTTTTTTAGTGGTCATATTATAGAGTGCTTCGAGGAGAATGTAACTCAAGTTCCTTTATATTGTTTCTTTGTGTATAAATCAATAAAAATTTGGCTTCATTGTTTATCTTTTGTTTATCCCATTTGATTGATTTTACTAAAGACTTGTATGATGAAAGTATGAGTGGAACACCAAAATATGAGTGGAATAAGATGTTAGAAAGCAAATAGACTTGTTAGTTAGTGATCACGAAGGAAGGTTGGGTTACGCTTTAGTAAACTAAAACTCGATTATCACATAAGGACTTAGACAAATTTTCTCAATTTAGCGGCGCCAAGAAAGTTTCCATGATAAATAGTATTTCATTGTTGGTAAACAATGGTTGTTGCAAGCAATCTTGCAAAAAGAGTTGCTAGAATAGAGGCTATTGTTGATTCTCTAGCCCTAAAAGAGGAGGATATAGTTCCTTGGTTATAACATTTGAAGTTTTGGTGTTAGAGCTTCAAGAAACTAAGAGAGCACATGAGGAGCAATTAAAAGCTTGTGTGTAGATGAGCTATGTCTTGTTAACGTTTAAATGTGTTATATCTAGGCACGAACCAAAAGTTTGATTGAAAAGCACTTTAGTGAAGGTGCAAACGTTGCAAGTTTTTAATGATAAGTAGAGTGCCAAAGAGCTTAAAAATTTCTTGTGAGATGTAGAGCAATACTTTATAAAAATAAAGGTTCCAACTTGGAGAATGTGCTAATCACAAAAATATATATGGTGGACAATGTAAAGCTATAGTGGAGGACATGAACTTATAGTGACATTAATGTGACTAGACCTTCCATTGAAACTTGGGAGAAAATGAATAAGGAGCTAATAAACTAGTTCCTTCCCAACAACACTTCTTAGCTTGTAAAAGAAGCTTTGAGGCAATAAAAGCAAGAGAACTTAGTATGAGAGTATTTGAGAAAATTCACATCTTTGATGTTGGATGTGCAAAATGTGTAGGAGAAGAAAAGTTGTTCAAATTCATAAGTATCTTGTAGGGTTAGATACAAGTTAAGTTTCAAAAGCAAAATATAAAGGACATATCTAGCAGAAAATGACTCTGGGTTCCTTAGTAGACTTCCAAATACCACCACCCATTTAAACTGGTAGTGAAGGCAAGAAGAATGATATAACTTAAAATAGTTTAAAGCAAGGCAAGGAGAAGGTGTGTGAAACTTCACTCTGCAACTCGAAGATATAATTAAAATGAGATATTGCTTATTTAGTTTATGAAGAGTCACATTTTACTCCTGAATTCCTAAAATAAAATGAGAGTTGGAAGTAAATCAATTTCATATTATAAACGATTAAGGAAAGGAAGGTGAGGACTTGACAAAAGAAGTCTACCCTATTAATTATGCAATAATGGAGCATCCAAGTAATAAGTTCCAACGAAGAGGAAAAATGATACATAGGTGATGTCCTAATGAAAATAAAGATTAACTCTATGAGAGAAATGTTCACAAAGGAGTTCTTATATATTATTTCAACGAGGGTGTCAAGTTTTTCACGAGGGGTAGTTTGTTAAAATTTTAAACCCAAATAGGAAATTATGCAAGTATTGGTGAACCTTGACCAATGCTTGACACTTATATTGGTATAGAGATGGCATATTAACAATGAAATAAGGTAAAGATTTGTGAGTAGGTAAGAAAAAATGGGCAATATTGGCAAAAGCTTGAGATTAAGCAAGCAATAACATACATTAGTGTGCATTAGCAAAAATCTTCCATGAGAGGCAAGATTCAAATGTCAGATCAAAGATGAAGCATGTAACACCCACTCCTGCAGGACCCGAATCCGACATCGTGGGTGATATCTGAATCCGTGCCTGGTGAGGGTGGTGTGCTAGAGCACTCAATCATTCAGAAATCGGTATATTTTTTTTGAAACCATAATCAAACATATTATGCGGAAGTCAATCAACACATAGGGCCCATTTTTATTCATAAACGTTTCTAGTTAACACAATACAATCAACCAGGTTTTCAATAGCCATTAGGGCCCTTTCACAATCACAAAACACTTTAGTCATAATGTCTTTACATTACAACATAAATCAATTAAACAATAGTTCCAAAGTATACAATTTTATATAAAAAAAAGAAAACACAAATGCAAACTCAAACTGATCCCGACCTCTATCCTTCACTTGTATGCTGTAGGTATACTCCCGTTGGCCTAACGGGGTATTCTTCTGATCATGAAAAATAATTGCAAATTTTGGGTGAGTTTTGCGAACTCAACGAGAGACCATCATCGATGGCTCACCCAATCACATAACACATAATTCACATAACATATAGTTCACAACTTTGCATAGTTGAACACATGTCACATTTACATGTAAGAGCAATTCAATTTGGCATTTCAAACAGTCCACATACTTGACAAAATGCATATGAAATGCTCATGAGACACTTTTCTAATTATTATGTTGGTATGACCGAGTGTCTGAACTATCCCGTATCTATTTTAGATATCGGGCTCATTAATAACTGTCCCTTATCTACTTGGGGGATACAGGGCTCAGCTACAAAGTGGGCCTTGGGCCCTTAATCACTGCCTGAGCTCAAGGCTCTTTTCACTCATTGAGCTTTAAGCTCTGATCGATGGCTACTCAGGTCACAATTGCCATTATATTTCATGCATTCATGAAATGGAATGCATCATTCGCATTTGCGTAATCCCATTCACATACAATTTGCACTTCAATGTCTCATACATATAACATAATCATCGGACCTTCTGTCCGGCATCCAACACAATTAATCACATTTATATAAGCATTCAGTAGTCAATCAATAAAAAAAATTAAACAAAACAAACAGTGGAATGAAACCATCTAGGTCTACTCAAAGTACGCTCCAGATTAGCATTTGCTTTCAAATTCTGGAAATGCCTGAATGCAGACACTTAACCTATACAACCCATTTATGCAAGACACACATTGCACACTCATTGATAATTGCACACTTATAAGTATTTATTTATGCACAAATGTATAAATGGACTATATACAATGGATGCTCAATGACAATCCTGGGTACTGTAACAGACTTCATATCTTATGCTCATTCTCATTTCATAACTTAATCTCTCATCAATTCTTTAAATCAAAACTAAATCAAGAATCTATCATTTTTCATGATCATCCAAAAACCAGAACACTCACGCATTTCATCACATTTTCTACACTTCTTCACTTTTAATTTTTTTGCATTTCTCACTTTTGTATTTTCTTCATGTATTCTTCTAACTATCACTTTAATCGTTCTTTCACATCATTACACATTTTTCAACTCCAAAAGCTGGTTTAACACTATCCCATAACATTTCAGTCATCAAATTCAAAGAAAATCACCATGTACGGCACACTAAATCTCCTTACTCATTTTCCAGAAAATTAGAATATCACTGTTCTTAACCATTTAACAGTGAGCTAACGTGATGCATGCTTCATTTCATGCAAAACTACATAATCATAACAAGCTT
>JAOSBL010000211.1:27493408-27503935 GCA_027568915.1 Erythroxylum roraimae | reverse complement strand
AGATGCCTTTCTTTATTTATACATAACTTTGTACAAAATGCGCTAAAGGAGATTGCCTTTAGGGCACTACTCTAACACGAACAGCCTAGGATATGATCTCTAAATTTAATTAGGCAGTAGCATTACGAACTAGGAAAATCGATTAATTAAGGCACAACCACATACGATGCGTCATTTAACCTAGGTCATGTTATCCCTAATGATTACAAATCATTATTCGCTACACATGAATTTCAACATAACAATTACGGATTACATTGAAATTTTAGAAATGGGTTTGCAATTAAACCATTAAATGAACGTATTGAAATAATCTTTTCATAATACCCAATGGTTTCATACATAAATAACCAAACAATAACGAAAATCCGGTTATCCATGCACAATACCTAAATCAATTGACATAGGATAAGATAATCAATTTCTAATGAGAGAAAGAAACAACAAAATAATTAAAAAAATATTTAACCTGGGTCGTTGGCGTCGATGTCGCCTCCGAACCAGTGTCAGAACATCTAGCCCTTTAGGTCTCTCCCTAGAAAATGCTTCAGCCCCCATATTGTAGCCCCACCGAATACCCCTTCGGTTCTCCTTCACTGCCCTCTTAGGCAACCTTCTCTACTCTTCACTATTCATCGATGGGACAATTAAGTATAGTGGTCCAAGGCTTTATTCACTGCTCTCTCGCACTCTCTTCTGCCACTTAATCTCTCGACTGTCCCTCCCCTCACTGTTGCTTGATGGGACAAATAAAGATTGAGGGTTTTTGGTTCCAATTGGTACTCATGCTTAAAGCCTTCACGCTAGCTCTCTATCACTATTGAACGCTGCGTTAAACGCAGCTATCTGCATTAAACACAACTGCTGTCTGGGTTACGCAGATGCGTTGTGTGTTTAACACGTAATGTTTGTGTTGTGCGCAGGTGTTGCCTGCGTTTCACGCACAACGTCTGTGTTGTACGCAGGCGTTGCTTATGTTTTGCCTCCTCCTTGCTTCTGCGTTTTCTTCATTTGCACTATCGTTTTGTCTCTTTTTCCAGCTGCTTGCTTTTAAAATTTTCTTCTTCTTTGTGTTTCATTTTTCTTGTCTTTTAACTTTCTTCTTCTTGCTCCATGAAGACAAGTAAAAATTGATCTTCCGAAAATAACCCAAGTGCAGTACTTTCGACTCATTTTAATTTATTTGCTTTCAAATTGTACCTAAAATCATATATTCATTAAAGTGAGTATCTTAAGCATTTTCATGTCATTAATTGCTAAGTGTAAATGATTTAATATATCAACAATTAAACACATATCAATTGGCCCCACACTTAGCTTTTGACTGTCCTCGGGCAAAACATTAAGCTCAAAGACCCCAAAACATTGACTCATTTCTCATATATTCCAAGAATATATAATCATAAACAAAGATGAATGACTTTCAAAAATTATAGCAAGAAATCAACATTCAAAGCTTTTACTCATGATCAATCAACATTCATCATCTTTAAAAACTAAGCAATTTAATGGTAGACTCGGAAAATGTGTTTAACTAAAATATATCCATGGGTACACTCAACACCATTCATGATCATGACAGTTCATAACTTTGCATATCATTTCATTTCTCCACCACTAATGTTCACATGCAAAATCATGAATCAAAGGACATTTTAAGGTTGTAATGTGGGTAAAGGTAAGGTGAGATGTATTTGGGTCAAGTAGCATGAAAGTCATTAAAGCTAGTAAAACAAAGCAACACTCATAAAAAACTGGATACCGTCAACTATGATGAATGCAACATTCATATTTCACAACCCCATTCAGCTCTCATACACAAACCACATGAAGCATATACCAATCTGAAGGAATCACTCATACAATTTATGCCAACAATACATTGAAATCACGAGAGTGAATCTTCTAAGCCAACATCTACCTCATATTTAATATACTTAAATAACACATTCATTACAACTCTAGGAAGATGCATAAACTATAAACAACTTTTCAACACATATGCAATTCCTCCTTGATACATTTATTTTAAACAATTTTTTCATTCTTTTTTTCTTCTTTCTTTCTTTCTTTTTCATTTTCTTTTCTTTTCTTTTTTTGCTTTTCTCATTTCTTTCATTCTTTTCCTTATAAAAATTAAAATAAACTAAATCAAAATGAGAATTTTAATGATAAGATATAACAAAACATCCCAACATTAACCACAAACTCACCCACAAACTCACCAATCACAAATGTTCCACTAGCTTTATGGCTTGGGTAGGACATTTGGTTAAGTATAAAGCATGTAATATGGTTGATACAAAAAGAAAGGCTAAAGCTCAAAGGGGTTTACCAAGGGAAAAATAATGTTAATAGGATAGGTTATCTGGCTAATGTAGTTTATGAAAAACAAAGAATGCCTAATCATGTCTATGTTAATGCATGTGATAAAAATATGGTCTCAAATAGAAATTCAATGCAAAATCAGGATGTACATGCCATGAAGGTTGCACATTATGAAAAGGAAATGAGACTGATATGGATGTGTCAGTCAAATATGGCTCAAAATCTCACCGGCTTTGTCTACCATTAGTCACTACTCTTCTAAGTTAATGCATATCGACCAATCACAAGAGCAAAAGTACATGCTAAAATTGCTATGAAATTCTCTATTCAATTCACACTCTAATCATGATTATATAATCCCAGAAGTAATAGAAAATGAGAAAATGTTTGATTCATTTGTTTTATTCTTTCTCTCATTTTGATTGAAAACTTAACAACAAGTAAAACAAACAAATTCAAAAGCACACATGCATATAAAAAGTAATGGGGAAATGTAAAGGAAAAGAAATTTACTTCCCTTGGGTTGCCTCCCAAGAAGCGCCTTTGTTTAGGGTTGCTGGCTCGACTCCTTCTTCTCCTCACGTGACAAAATTGTGATCTTCAAGTATTATAGTTAGCGCCACTTCTACGCGAGGTAGTTCCGGATAGGACCTTAGTTGATCATCATCCTTATTCAACATCTTCCCTATCCTTAGATTCTTAATCCCGACTCAGTCCATACATTACGAAAATATTTTGAACGTCTCTTCTCCTTTTTCTTCATCATTTAATTCCTCCAATCTGTTATATAAGGGTAAAGAGTTAGTTTCAAAAATAATCATAGACTCAGTGGTTACCTCTGAGCTAAAAGATGTGTCCCTTTCGACTTCGAGCTCCTTCTCAACTTCTTCGACACAAGCAATTCCTTGAAGGTTGACTTCAAAATTCTCAAGCTCCTCATCACTTTGTAAAGTTTCCGCACAAACGTCCATTGGGTAGATCTTGGGTTGATACGGCTGCTCCTCTTCGCTTTGCGATTCTAGGCGATTAAGCCTTATTGTCATTTGACCCATTTGGTATTTCATGCTCTGTTGGCTTGCTTTTGTCTCTTGTCGGAATTCTTGCAGCTACTGCTGCATATTTTGTTGTAATTGTTGCATATCCTGTTGAAATTGTAAATTGTTAGCAGTAAGATTCTTAACAAGTTCTTCTAAAGATGCACCTGAATCGTATTGACTCTTCGAATCTTGGGCGCTAGACCATGTGTTTTTAGAAATTGTCCTCCATCCTTATGGAATTGTAGAGTATTCTACTGCAATTGCAAAGTATTATCATTCACAATATTAATCAACTATTCCAGAGATGGACCGGAGTCATGATAGGATGCTTCTAGTCTGTATAAGAATTGTTGTGCATCCTGCAAACTATCATAGAAGTAATTCTGATGATTATCCCATCCATAACAAAAGTTAGGTTGATCAGTCCAAACATTGTTATAGGATTGAGAATATGAGTCATAAAAGAAATTACTTCCGTCCATATCAAAAAATTCAAACACGAAACAAAAAATGAAAAGATCACAAAATAACAGAAAATAAATCAATTACAAACAAATATATACAAAACACCAATTAAATCACAAACAAAAACTAAAACACTACACTCTCTGGCAATGGCGCTAAAAGTGATCGCGTGTCGTTACGCTAGTCAAAATAAAATAACTAGACTTACTACTGTAGCAGTGGTGAGCCTAGGTCGATCCTACAGAGAGTGAGTATAAAGTTTATGAAATAAAATTAACCGGTGTTTAGGTTTAATAGGGGGTTTTGTTTTCGAAAGAAGAAAATAAAATGAAACTAACTATTAGAAACAAATTAAAGAAAACATGCAAAAAATGATAAAAGTGGAGAATTTGGTAGGGACTCAGTTCTTTAGTTCAATCTCGGCTTACACTCTAATTATTTCATTAATTTGTTTTTCTCAAACCTCTCCTAGTAGCTATTAATCGTGAGTTAATAATTAACCCTAGTTTTTCCTTAGGTTTTATCTAATCAAGATACGATCGATAATTAAACCTAACCACCGGACAAGCTAGGATATGATCTCTAGATTTAATTAGGCAGTAGCATTATGAACTAGGAAAACTGATTAATCAAGGCACAACCACATACAATGCGTCATTTAACTTAGGTCATGTTATTTCTAATGATTACGAATCATTAGTCGCTACACATGAATTTCAACATAACAATTACGGATTACATAGAAATTTTAGCAATAGGTTTGTAATTAAATGATTCAATGAACGCATTAAAATCATCTTTTCACAATACCCAATGGGTTCATACGCAAATAACTGAATAATAACAAAAATCTGATTATCCATACACAATACCCAAATCAATTGACATAGGATAACACAATCAATTTTTAATGAGAGAAAAAAACAGTAAAATAATTAAAAAATACTTAACCCGAGTTGTCGATGTCGATGTCGCCTTCGAACCGAGTTGAAACATCTAGCCCTTCATGGGTCTCTCCCTAGAAAATGCTTCAGTCCCCATATTATAGGCCTACCGAATACCCTTTTGGTTCTCCTTCACTGCCCTCTTAGGCAACCCTCTCTACTCTTCACTATTCATCGATGGGACAATTAAGTATGGTGGTCTAAGGCTTTATTCGCTGCTCCCTCACACTCTCTTCTACCGCTTCATCTCTCCACTGTGCCCTCCCCTCATTGTTGCTTGATGGGACAAATAAAGATTGAGGGTTTTTGGTTCCACTTATTGCTCACGCTTAAAGCCTTCACACCAGCTCTCTATCGCTATTAAATGCTGTGTTAAACGCAGCTGCTGTCTGCGTTATGTAGACACGTTGTGCGCAAGCGTTGCCTACGTTTTATGCACAACGCAATGCATAACGTCTATGTTGTGCCTGCGTTTTACCTACTCCTTGCTTCTTCGTTTTCTTCATTTGCACTGTCGTTTTGTCTCTTTTTCCAGTTGCTTGCTTTTAAATTTTTCTTCTTCTTTGTGTTTCATTTTTCTTGTTTTTTAATTTTCTTCTTCTTGCTCCATGAAGACAAGTAAAAATTGATCTTCAGAAAATAACCCAAATGTAGTACTTTCGATTCACTTTAATTTATTTGCTTTCAAATTGTACCTAAAATCATATATGAATTAAAATAAGTATCTTAAGCATTTTCATGTCATTAATCGCTAAATGTAAATAATTTAATATATCAACAATTAAACACATATCAGCAGCACATAATCTTGAGATTTTTTTTCAAAATTTCTTTAGAGAAATCATACTCAAAGAAAAGATGGTCTCTAGTTTCTTCCTTTAGAATACATAGAATAAATGTCTTTGAGGAGGGTAAGAATTGTAGCCTATCCAACATGTTGAGTCTGTTCAATGTTGCTAGCCAGAGATGAAAGCTTGTGTTAGGTCTAAGGACCTTGTTCTAAACCATAGAGTACCATCCCACTCTATTAATAGTCCCATCCCTAAATTTTTTAGCTTCCTATAGCGTTATTTCTGAAACTGGAATCCCTTTCCATAAATAAGCATCCCTTTCTCCGAGACTTATAAACTGGAATGGACAAAAGTCTCATTTCATGCATTGATAGTGACTAGCTTTCATTTGTGATTATTTCTTTGAGCTTAGTATTCTTAGGAAACCTTACCAATAGGGTTCTTGCCAACTGATTTTGAAATAAAGCCCCCTGTCCTGTCCAATTATCATACCATAGGGAAAATCTTTCTCTAGCCCTTATTTGACAAGAAATGTTCTATTGAACTTCATCCTTCATTTTCAGAATTTGGTTAAAGAACCAAGTGTAGCTGTCTTTAGGTCTTAGAGCCCAAAAACTGCCATCTTTTAATATGTAGATGTGAATCCATTTGATCCACATTGACTGCTTATCACTTAACAGTCTCCAAATTCTTTTATTCATAAGAAATCTGTTCTTCTTAGTTATTGACTCCAGTCCCAATCCCCCCTCTTCTTTCAGTTGACAGATACTCTTCTAGCTGAATTTTGCTTTCCCTTTCTTGCCATTCCTATTCCCCCATAGGAATTGCTTTATCATTCTTTCAATTGTTTTGATAAGCCCTTTGGAGAGAAATAGATAGGAACACTAGTAAGAATGCAGTGATGATATCACCGACTTCATGAGCTAAAGTTTCCCTCCATAGGATAGTGCTCTATTAGTCTATAATCCCAGTTTTTTCTGAATTTTTTCAATTAAAGGAATACATTCACAAAACCTTAGTCTTCTAGAAGAGATAGGAATGCCCAAATAATGGAGAGGAGGCTCTTTTAATTCCATTCCTGTTGCATGAGTCAAAGCATTTGAGAGGTGAGAAGCACTTTTTGAAAGCAAGAAGTAACTCTTTTGAAGATTAATACTCAAACCCGACACCTCTTTGAAAGAATGGAGAGTGTTCATCAATAGAGAGATCGAGTGGACATTTGCCTTGCTTAAGAGTACGAGATCATCTGCAAAACATAAGCTAGTTAGTGAAATCTTCTTACATTTGGAATGGTATTTGAAGCCTGGGTCCTTAGAAGAGTTGCACTTCAACATTTGAGTAAGAACCTCCATGCAAATTAGGAATAGGTAAGGTGACAGAGGATCCCCTTGCCTAAGTCCTTTTTTGCCTTTAAACATCTCTGTAGGGCTCCCATTTATTAGAATTCCATAGGAGGCAGTAGTAATGCATTCCTGAGTCCACCTTAGGAACCTATGAGAAAATTCCATGACCTACATATTTTGTAGCAAAAAACTCCAGTTCACATTATCAAAAGCTTTCTGTAAGTCCACTTTGATAGTACAATCATGAGGACTCTTCCTGCGGTTATATCCTTTCAATAGCTCCTGGACTAGAAGAATATTGTCCCCAATATCCCTATTGTTCATAAAAGCTCCTTGATTTTCACTGATGAGGTAATGCAAAACCTCCTTCAATCTGTTTGCCCAAATCTTTGCAATAATCTTATAGAGAAACTTTTTGTAAGAAATAGGTCTGAATTCACTCTAATAGGACGAATTTGAGATTTTAGGGACTAAAAAGAGGAAGGTTTTGTTAATCTCCTTTAGTAGTACCCCTCTTTGAAAGAACTCATGCACTACCTTCTTTACTAATCCCCCACAGTACTCCAAGTTTTTTTATAGAAGAAACCATTTAAGCCATCAGGACCCGGTGCTTTAGAGCCATTCATGTCAAACACCACCCTCTCTATTTTTTGGTCTGTAACAGGCCTAATTAATAAGGAAACCATATGTTCAGGAATTCTTACTGTGACAAACCTTCTAAGATCATCTTCTATGTCAAGGGGGGAATCTTCTGAGCCTAAAAGGTTCTTATAAAATTTCATTACTTCCTTAGCTATTCCTTTTTGTCCCACCACAACCTCTCCAGCTTTAGTTTTAATGGATGTGATTATGTTAACATTCTTCCTAGCTTTCACTGAGTTAAAGAAGAATTTAGTAAATCGGTCCCCCTCTTTTAGCCAGTTAACTCTGGATCTTTGCTTCAATAGTGAGCATTGGTTATCCACTAGTTGCAAATACTCCTTCAGAGCTTCCTTTTCATCCGAGGCTATAGAAACATCTGTAGGATTTTCCGCCAATGAAGTCTGAATAGTTAACAATTTATCTCTAGCCTTATCAATTTCTTTCGAGAGATTTTGTCCTCTTTTTGAATTAAGGGATTTCGGTTCTTATTAGATAGATTTAAGCTTTTGGAGGCAAATGTACTGTTTTGTCCCAAAGTAATCATCCTCCATCCCCTTCAATATTATCTCATGAAAACTCTCCATGTCTTACAAGAAATTGTTAAACCTGAAAGGATGGAGGATTCTCACTGAGTTAAGCAAGTCGTCAATCTTTATAGGAGTATGGTCAGAAATACTAGGGTCTAGGAATTTTGCTGAACTTCCTAAAAAGGAACTTAGCCAATCCACATTTACCAAAGCCCTATCCAACTTTTTCCTGATATGCCAAATTGAACTTTGTTTGTTAGACCAAGTGAATCGATGGCCTTGAAATTTCAGATCTATGAGTTCCACCTCCTGCATACAGTCATACATATCTAAAGAATAACTGTGTAAGTTACAATTGCCTTATGCTTCAGATCTAAAGAATGTGGTGTTAAAGTCACCACACACTATCCATAGATAATTTATCGAGGCCTTTAATCTTCTTATAGAATTCCATAGTTCAGTCCTTTGAAATCCAAGGTTAAAACCATAAACAAAAGTAGCTAAAACATTAGAGTTTTCCACCTTGAAGTGAATCTTAGTGTGAATAAACTATTGATTTGTTTCGAGAGCATTCACCTCCAAGAAATCCCCATCATAAGCAATAATAATCCTACCATAAGCATGACTTTGGTGGTTTGTTAAAAACTGCCATTTCCTACCTAAACAACATAGCTTGTTCAGATTTGTTTCTCTAATCTTAGTTTCCAAAAGATAAAAAACCTGAGGCTTCTCCTTCAGGACAAAATCCCTTAACGCGTTAAGCTTGAAAGGGTTATTTATTTCACGTACATTCCATACTATCACAGTCATAGGAGATTGCTCTTACCTTTGGAGCCTTTCCTACTGCTCCTATTACTTTTCCTAGAAATCACTTGTTCAAATTGCTCCTCTTGAGGCCCACCATTTGGCTGATCAGCTTTTTGTAGGCTTTGTTCATTCTGTTGGTGATCAGAAACTCCTTCATCTTGATTAGTGTCACTAGTTTCTAGCTCATTCACCTCCTTATCCTTTAGAGAATTATTTTGATCAACCAAAGATATCAAACCTGATCCTCCCTTTTTGTCTGAAGCTAGTCTATTTTTTTCGTGAATGCTTGCCCCAATTTTAAGAGAATCTTTCTCCAACTGAATTGATTCAGGATTTTCAGCAACTTGTTCAACCTCCTCACCATCTTTTTTTCTTCCAAATAACTCTTTTCTATACCCATCACCTCCCAATAGTCTCCTTTAGTGAAGATTCTTCCGGTAGGTTTCCATTCTTTACCTTGAGCTTTGAGTGACAGTTTCCATTGGTAAGTTACCATAACTCTATCCTCTCTAAGAGAATGCTCATTTGCCAATCTTAAGATAGGAATGCAATCTTTCATTTCTTTAGAAATGTCCATACTCACACACAATCAGGCAAACCCGACCCTTTTCCTCAAAGTAGTGTTCTCATCCATACATATAGGTTTCCCCAAATAACTAGCTAGCAAACTCAAACCTTTGTTAGTCCAATATTCTAGAGGAATATTGTGAATGTTCACCCATAAGGGAATGTTTTTCATTCTAATTTTTTCTAGTTCCATTTCTGGTTGCCAACTTTGAAGAAATAAGGGGAGTTGAGAAATGTGCCAAGGGCCTTCTTCAATCACCTTTTGTGCTTTTGATTTTGATGAGAAAGTGAAGATTATGTTATCCTCCTCAGTGAGCATTACCTCCATTAAACTTCTTCCTTTCCAATTTCTCTGAGACCAAGCTTGTATCACTGGAAAGGCAGGTCTTTTACCCATGAAAAAACCAACTAGGGAAAACTTCCATGTCCTAGCTCCCTCCCTTAGAATATCTAGGCTAGGAGCCACCATTAGTTTCCCTTCAATCTCCATGGGAGGACTGAAAACCAAAGAAGAATCAGAATTATCTCCCACAACTTGTTTCCAAGTCTTCCTAGTTTCTCTAGTAAAGTTTCCTTTTGTTGGATCTGCCATCTTAGGTGGAAAATCTGAGGTTAAGGGAAGGTTATTTTTAGAGAGGTTTGGGAAGGAAAAATGGGCTGAAGAAGATTGGGAGGGGGAGGAGGGGGTAGCATGTTTGTTAGCTATTTTTAGAGAAGAATATAGAGGAGGACAGTCTGTCTCCATTTTATGGAATGGAGGAGCAATGGAAAGGGGACAAGAGCAGGTTTTGTGGAATGGAAAAGGAAGTAGGAAAATAAAAATAAAGGCTAGGGTATTTAGAAGCCAGTTTGGAGTTTATTGAGTTGATATTTAGTGGGCTTCGGAGGAGGCTTGTAGGTGGTTGCAAAGGGAGGAGGGTCAAGGAGATTCTGGTATTGCTTTTGTGGATAGCAAAGGAAGCAAAGGAAAAAGAAGTAATGGCTAGGGTATTTAGAAGGAGTGATAAAGGAGTTGAAAGAGGAGGATAATATGGGGTGGGACGACAATGGATAGAAAGGTGGAGGCCATCAAGTAG
>JAOSBL010000211.1:27423941-27433985 GCA_027568915.1 Erythroxylum roraimae | reverse complement strand
TTTATTAAGGGCCTGAATGAGCATTATTCTACTGTTAAATCCCAGCTTCTATTGATGGATCCTTTACCTTCATTGAATAAGGTGTTTCCTTGGTTCTTCAGCAAGAACGACCTTCGTTGGTTTCTGATGTCAATGCTTTGGCAGTGAAGGGTTCCACTGCTCCGTCACAACGTAAATTCTTCTTCATTTTCGCTCCCCCAACTTGCATTCATTGTGGCAAGGAGGTTCATACGGTTGATAGGTGCCCGGTTATGTCCCTTTGCCTAATATGTCCATCAGATGTCCAGTCCTGCTCTGGACTGAGGGGGGTGTATCAGGAATCCCACATAGGATAACTATAAGAGCATTCAACAATTTATAATAGTGTGCAAACCTCCCCCTCTTGAACTAGCTTTTGGGGGTGAGTTAGGCCTTCTAACAACAAGCAAAATTAAATAAATCTATTTAAATCTCTTCTTTGTCTTTTTCTACAAGTGTATTCCTTAGTGTAAGTTAAGATAGTTAGCAACGGTAGTTGTCTTACTGCTTGAAGGCTAGGATTGCAGAGCACGTTATGTCGTGAAGTTATGGAGTTCTTTACTTAGAAAGTCGCAGAGAGTAGTTGTCGACGGTGAGAACAAGGGAGAGGACGAGAGAATGGGGGTATTGAATATAGTTTTGTCGTTTAGCAAGGCATTTATTACCAGTCTGTCGAAATAGTTTTCCAGACTTTGGAAACGTGCAATTTTGGTGATTCCCTTAAGTGGGAATACCACCAACTACGCCGCAACACCTTTTTCTTTCATGTAAATTATGGCTGGAGACTGTGGATAGGATATCATCCTCTCCCATCAGTTTTTTCCTATTGTTTACTATTAGTAACCCACGCTTTTGCCAATACGTGACCTCCATTGGTAGTCAAGGTTTTTATTTGTGCTGAGCATAACGTGTTTCTGCGAAATTTTTCTTTCTGTAAACTCTCCAAAGACTCCTTCGCTAGTACTTCAGTATTTTTCCTTATGAGTTCTCCTACTGTGATGAGAACGTGAGTGTTTTTACAGGATTGAGGTTCCCTTCGGATGGCTCACTAGCTTTTTACTTTCCTCCGTTTTATTTTAATTTTATTTTATCTTTAATGTCTTTTCATATTTGTATTAGTTTTATTATATGTATTATTAGCACCTTTGAGTATTATTAGTATTCGTATTATTTGCATTTATTTTATTTGTATCTATAGATTTTGGTATTCCCTATTGTATTTTCATTTATTTATGTATTTATTGTATTTTTAGTTGCATAAAAATTTTTCGGGCTAGGTTTTCCTTTTCTCTGTAACTTGCATCACTTTTATATTATCTCATTTGCATGTGGGTCTACTAAAAATAGCCTCTCTATTATATAAGGGTAAGATTACGTACTATCAGACCTCCCTAAATTCTGCTTCGTTGCAAAATTTCTACCTGGGTGACGATGACGCCGACGATAATGTATTCCTTCTTTCCTTAGTCTTCTGAAATATTTCACGTATCAACGTTTCCGACGTTAACATTTTAACGAAATGGTTACGTTAAATTGAAGTATGAATGGAATGTTTACGAAGGAGATCCTTACCTTTTGTGGCGATTTCCCTTTTCATGTTAGAGACAACTAATATAAGAACGTTACGGTGAGAACACGCCAAGAGAGCCGGAAGAGTAAATTCACACAACCAACTTGATAGTGAAACTCCCAATTGATGTTGGACGTTAAACTACTTAAAATGTACACAGTCATATCCTTCTATTTATATAAAGAGATTATTTTGAGCAATTTTAACGATTGGTATTTCTTCTTTTGGGCTATGCTTTATATCCTCTGCAGTTGGTTAAATATAACCCGTTAACTGAAACTGAAAAACCAAATAAACTACCAGAGGCCTGCCATGGCCTGCCTCCCGCCATTTCTCTCGCCCACAAACCCAACCAAAGACCTTACCCAATTTGGTTCTTTGGTTCTTCAACCATGCTTGTCACTCTTAGAACTATGCAAGTATAAAAACGAGTTCGAACAACTCCATGCTAAACTTATCAAACTCGGCCTCATTCACAATTCACTGGCCTTCACTAGACTCTTGTGCTATTCCTCCATCTCTCAGCACTCAGACATGGAATATGCTCAATCAATCTTCAATCTTGACAAATACCCCAATGCATTCTCTTACAATGTAATGATAAGAGGCTATACCCAGAAGGACGAACCTGAAGCTGCACTCTCTCTGTTTGATAGAATGCTTTCACATGCCAATTGCTTGCCAAATAACCTGACTTTTCCTTTCGTACTGAAAGCTTGTGCTCAGGCAAATGCTATTGGTGAGGGTAAGCAAGTACATGGGCTGGTTATTAAACGTGGGTTGAATGAAGATATTTATGTGAACAATAGTTTGATTAGCATGTACTCGTCTAGTGGATTAATTGGTTATGCTCGCCTAGTGTTTGATAAAATGGACGCGCCGGATGTAGTTTCTTGGAATTCGATCATTAAAGGGTTGATTGATTCTGGACTTGTTGAGGATGGAAAGTCGCTTTTTGACAGGATGCCAGTGACTAATATAGTTACCTGGAATTGCTTAATCGATGGCTATGTTAAGGTAGGATTACTGAAGGATGCTAGAGAGTTGTTTGATCACATGAGGAGAAAGGATTCGGTTTCTTGGAACAGTATCATCGGTGGATATGTTAGTGCAGGTCTTATTGAGGATGCTCGTGAGTTGTTTAGTGAGATGCCACAAGAGATGAAGGATATAATTTCTTTTAATTTGATGATTGGCGGATATGCTAGGCAAGGTAGATACAAAGAGGTTTTGGAGAGTTTTAACGAGATGCAAGTGGCTAAAATAGAACCGAACAGATTTACCTTGGTAAGTGGCCTCACAGCTTGCTCTTATTTGATGGCATTGGATCAAGGTGAATGGTTGCACGATTACATAGAGAAAAACAGTATTAAAACTGATGCTATAATTGGAACGGCCTTGATTAGTATGTATGCAAAGTGCGGACGTATCGATAAGGCTCTTTCCATGTTTGAAAGCATGGAGGAGAAAGATGTTGGGGCTTGGAATTCTATAATTCATGGTCTTGGTATTCATGGTAATGGCGAAGAAGCATTGGAAGTTTTCTCAGACATGGTTAAGTCAAATGTTTCACCAGATGATGTAACATTTCTAGGTTTATTGAGTGCTTGTCGTCATTCAGGGCTTGTTAATGAAGGAAAGAGATGCTTCCAAATAATGATTGAAGGGTATGGCCTAGCACCAAAGATTGAACATTATGGGTGTATGGTGGATCTTCTTTGTCGAGCAGATCTACTTGACGAAGCAAGAGATCTGATAGAAACTTCGCAAATGAAACAAAGTGTTCCTCTATGGGGTGCCCTTCTTGGAGCTTCATGCCGGCTCGGGAATCTAGAGATGGGTGAATATGCTTCGAAGCATCTTATGGAATTGGACCCTTTGGATTGCAGCTGTTATATAGTTTTATCAAACATGTACTCATCTGCAGGCTTCCATAAGAAAGCCATCGAAATACGAAACAAAATGAGAGACAAAGGTTTGGAGAAGGTACCTGGAAGCAGCTCAATGGAAATAGATGGGTTGGTTAAAGAATTTAGGGTTTCGGATTATCTTGAATGTATTTGAAATCTTTTCTTCTTTCATAGCTAAATCTTGGCAAGTATTATCTCTACTTGAGCCACCAGTTACATGGACAATTCATTGCCAGGAATTGGATCACATTTGAAGCATAACATACCAGCAAACAAGCTAAGTGCAGGTGGAGTAAACAATTGCACCATCACCACACTCAACGACATGAAAAACTTGAAAAAACTTTCCTTGAAGTAACTGGAATAATGCTCCAGTTCATAAAAAATTCACAGGATGCTTTTACTTGGTCAACAAAAATGATGACATCCCCGTACGTACATGGGAGCACAAAACTTCCAATCGTCTCCGTTAAGTCACAGAAAAGATAGAACACCAATGCAACTACCGCTTTCCACCATCACCACCAAGCTTAGGACCTTTCTGTGCAGCACCTTTAGGCGCACTCTTGGACTAACGTCTTCGGCGCTTTAACCATTAACTCTGCTTTCTTTCCCTTCTTTTCATCCTTCGTCTTCTTGATTCTCTCCTTAATTTCACTGCAACGGCATGTAGGGACGGAGCTAGACTTAACTCTAAGGGAGGGCCCGAAGCTAACATCTAAATGCAAAGGAGGGCTGTGCGTGCAGAATTAAAAAGAAGAGAAGATAGAAATTTTTTTTTTAAAGAGGGCCACTTATATTTTTAATTTTAAAAATTTTAATTATATAAGTAATTTTTTTAAAAAAAATATTTGAAAGGGGGGCCATATAACATGGCTCCGTCCCTGACGGCATGCACTCATTAATATGAAAAAAGCAAAATAACACATATATTTGAGCATCTTACATTCAAGTTGAAGTATCAAAACCAAAATCAATAAAGATAAAGAGTAAATGTACCGCAGAGCAGCCTCACGAGCAGCATCTCTTACTTCTGGCTTCTCAGTTCTCCTCTTTTGTATAACTTCCAAGGTGGCACCAACAATTGATCTGGAATAAGGCTTCTTGGTGGCTCGACGCTTCTTCTTAACAGCCTCAGCAGAAATATCCTACAAACAAGCAACAGTGGGAATCAAATACCAAAAATAAAACGTAAAAGGGAGAGTGAATATTAAACAAGTATACCTTCTTGTGTTGTATCCTATACATGGCAGTCCATGTAAGCTTTGAAGGTTTAAGGCGGTTGTGGAAATACCTCTTGCATTTTGAATTGGCAAAGAGGAAACCCTTCCTCAAACAAAAACCAAAAACAAAGGAATTAACACCCATGACAATGTTAAAGCTACTGAAACATCAGAAGACTTAAAGTAAGAAAGACAACAAAAATTTTGTTGACCAAGTTTGCCTTTTTTATTCCATGGAATGAGCATAAATACAGAAGAAGCACAACTACTTTTTTTTAAAACTAAGATCTCAAAAGATAGAGGGAATATTCAGTCGCTATCAACAACAATATTATCGAATTTAAATAAATATTCCTAGACCTAATCTTTAGCAAACATTTAACATATGACTTTATCAAACCTTATCAACTCAAGAGTAAGTCTTCAGCTCCCTGTTGTGTACTCCATAGGCGCCAACTATTTTGAATTATTTCATGGCACCCATAAAGACCTTTTAGGCATCATATCATTACCCTCCCCTTCCAGCTAAACCTTGTCCTCAAGGTTCATGAATCGATCCTGCATATCTTGAGAATTTTCCCAAGTTGCATCTTCTGTCGGCAACCTCTTCCATTTAACTAAGCTTTCCTCCACGAACTTTGATTCTCTTTTTACCCACCGTGTGAGATCTCACATCGGTTGGAGAGGGGAACGAAGTACGCCTTATAAGGGTACGGATACCTCTCCCTTACAGACGCGTTTTCCATGGCCTAATGGACCGGACCCCGTCAGAACTCTGAGGTTAAATGTGCTTAGGCGAGAGTAGTTCTAAGATGGGTGACCTCCTCGGAAGGCCTTGGAAAAGCAAAATCGTGAGGGCTTGGCCCAAAATGGACAATATCTGTAAGCGGGTGATCTGGGATGTTACAAGTGGTATCAGAGCCGATACCTGAACCGTTGTGCCAGCTAGGCTAGACCCCAAAGAGGGTAGGGCCCTAAGGGGGTGGAGAGTGTGAGATCTCACATCGGTTGGAGAGGGGAACGAAGTATGCCTTATAAGGGTACGGATACCTCTCCCTTACAGACGCGTTTTTCATGGCCTAATGCACCGAATCCCATCAGAACTCCAAGGTTAAATGTGCTTAGGTGAGAGTAGTTCTAAGATGGGTGACCTCCTGGGAAGACATCGGGAAAAGCAAAACCGTGAGGGCTTGGCTGGGCTAAAGTTCAAAGCGGACAATATCTGTAAGCGGGTGATCTGGGATGTTACAGGGTAGACCTCTTTTTTCCACCTTCCATACTTATTTAAGGAAACCCTGGTAACTATTTAATGAAAGGTTTGTTAGAGACTAAAGGCTAAACATGCAATGAATGTTTATGTTCTAATTTACCATATGATTGCTTTTACACTAAATCTGTACCACTTATAGTATACACATGTATCCATCATAAGGACTTTATTTCAACGTGTCATGAGGTTGTGATTAGACATAATAATTAAAAGTAAAATGGTCAAAACCTAAAATATTAGCAAGGCATCAAAACATATATAAGTAACAAACCCAAAGTTTGAATATTCCATTCAACTCACTTGGGAATGGTTAATTACTTCATATGAAGAACAATTTCCATCACATTGAGTTTTCTTGTTGCTACCTTTCTTACTTTATCTTTTCTTGGTACTTTTTTTATGAATACATATATATATCAACAAACCAAAATTCTTAATTTGAACCATAACATAATATTGATTGTAACATAGTTATAAAATAAAAGAATAAGGTTATGGCTTAAAAGAGCTAACTAGGGACACAGAATTAGGGTGGGTTTTTAAGTTAACAAGGGTTTTTAAGTTAACACTTGTAAATCAATGAAAGCCTTTTTTATTCTTATATAGGCATATATCGATTAGGTCTTCAAATGTTCTAGGCAAGTTCTAGAGAAAAATCCTAATATAAGAAAGGAAATACATATTAATTTGAGTGTTTCAATCTTTTATGGCTCAAAGTCTTAAATTTTATTTGAAATCAATTCAACTTTGAATGCCTCATCATTTGATCATTAAAGTTTATAAAAGTGCATAATGCTAGCTAATTTAACCGCTCGATATATTTTTACTCTTTTTCTTAAAAGACCAAATCTTTTAGCATACACACATTTCAATTTATTAAAAATATATTTTATGGAACCATATATAAAATGGACTCACTCAAAACTAATCAGCTAATTATTAAGATAAATTAAACCTAAATCACAATTATACAACTATTTACATTAAAGGATTCTATAAGGGATGCTTATTTACATAGAAGCAATCATATTTTGAAGCTGTAAGGGATGTTTATGCATCCCTAAACATATTACATACATAGTTAACATTCCCAACCTTATCATATGAAGTAGTCTCACTTCATAGATCACAAAATTAACATTGCTAGAATGTTGGAACATTTAAATAAAAATTAAGTCTTATATTGAATTTTCATAATAAAACTGTTAACATTAATTCATCACGTAATGTTGACGTGACAACTAGTTTTTGATGATAGAAATGAGCTCTACTGGGAGGAATATGGCAAAATTCTCCTTAATTAAGAACAAATCAATGCAGAACAAGTATCCTCATCAAAAACTAATCACCACTTGCCTTCAATGACCGATCTTCTTCTTTAAGTTTTTTAGTATTATCCGAACTACTTCTCTTTCTTTATTATCTGTATCTCATTTTCTGTGAGAAAGCTATTATATGATCATCTGATTGTATATACTGTATGTTGAGTTAAACTTTCCTCCAATCTTCAAGAGAACATATATGGAAATGAAGGCAGTGGCGATGTCCGGATGGTCCCTACAAGATTAGGGAATCAGTTGTTTTGGAAAAGTGGTCGATTTCAAAAACTATATTTATTCATTGTGATGATAATAGAGCTTATCAGTTGGGTATGCATGCGTTCGCATTTGGGTTCCTAATACCGTTTGATTTAGCTTTGATTGTTTTATAATGTTTGCTCATTAGGTGAAATGTATGGTACGTGTGGTTCATCTAATACCGTCATTCATACTACATCTAGGAAATTGTTAACTGCATCTTTAGCAAATTTAGTTAAAGCAAAAAAATTGTTGGAACAGGGTGTCAATAAACCAGACCTTGAAGGAAGATCTTTAATTGTTTCAATTGATGACTTAAAACATGCAAGGAGCCTTCTTTGGAATCCAGACATTGGGAACCATTTTACCTTTTCTATCGAGCCTAATGTCACTTGGAATTTCAAAATATAATTATTTCTTATCTTTTTCAATGGAATATTAGGCGTGAAACTTTATTTTTAACTATCTGTAAAAATTGTTAAACCTTTAATTAACATCTTGTAGTACTTACCATATATCATTATATTATATTGCTTACCATATTTCAATATGTTTATGTATTATTATTTTATTGTTAATAAATATTAATGATTAAGAATAGTAGTCAACTTAAATTTATGATATTTTTATCTTATTAACATTAAAATTTTACGTATGTTTATCTTTTTTTGTCCAAAAATATTTACTTTTCAAATTTTAAATTATCTATCATGCATGTGTTTTTAAACAATATATTTAAAACTTTGAAAACATTTTACAATTTTTAGATGCTCCATTCAATTTTCACGAAAGTTTTGTATGAACGGATCGAAGTGTAGTACTATATACAATAGGTATCATCAAAGAATCATTTGTGTATAAATCCATAGATTTAAACAAATTTGTAGAGTTTGAGTGCATTAGCTATTTAAACAAATTTATAAAGAAAGCAAATGAAAATCATATAAATGTCAATTATATTTAACCTTAGGATCATTAAGCACACTTATCATTAAAAAATTATCTTTTAAACATTATTATTCTTAAGAACACTATCACACACAAAAATTCATCAAAATTTTCGTAAGAAATACATTAAGATAAAATCTTTAATATTAACTTATGGTGATGATTTGCCAATTCATCGTCAAAAGTAGAACTTTTAGTGAAAATTAAGGCAAATCATCACAAAAGGCTTTAGAGCTGATGGTGAATTAAGCAAGTTGTCGCTAAATGTTAATCATTTTGCGACGATTCGAGAAATTCATCACAGAAGAAACGTCACAAAAATTTTGACTTTTTGCGATGAATCTAGATTTTGGATGTGTAGTTATAATACCTTGTTATGATTCAAAAAGTTCACAACATACCTTAGTGCCTATTTGGTTTAGCTTATATCAACAGAGCTTTTGTTAATAGAGCTTTTTTTAAAAGAGCTTTTCTAAAAAGCCAGTTGACTGTTTGGCTGTCAATTAAAAAAACAGCTTTTCTGAAAATGCTTTATACAGTAGACTGTTTGGCAATATAAAAATAAAAAGCACTTTTATTAATTTTAATTATATTTTATTTTATAATAAAATTATTTTTACATATAAAAATATTTAAAGTATATTAAACAATGAGTTTACATTTATCTTGTTGGAAATTATTTAAAGAGATGTCTCATTTTTTTTAGAAAATAAAACTAATATCAAAAATAAATATTAAAACATATAAAAAAGCTAAATAATATTATAATTCTAAAATAAATATTCAAGTTAAGTAAATAGTTAAATACATAATAAAATTATGCATTTTATTGTAATATAATACAAAGAAGATTTGGAGCGTTGTTTGCTTCTTCTGACTATAGACTCTGATTTTCGATAAACAACATCATGCATCAAACAGAGTCAGATCTACAAATAAAGGTATGGAGATGGTACATAAAGAGAGACTACACTCTTGTTTTACAAAAAAGGGGAGAGAAAGAGGGTTGCGATCTATTACTGAAGTGAGTGGCTTAGTCTATGATAAACAGGACAGCATTATAACTTTCGATATATACGTAAGTGACGCGAAAATGGCTTCCCGAAAAAGCTGTATTTTAGCTTTTAAAAAAGCTATTTCTACTTTAAAAGTGCTTTTGAAGTTTACAGCCAAACACTCATTTTTTTCCTTAAAATAGCTTTTAAGGTAGAAAAAAGTACTTTTTGAGTCTCTAAAAGCTGAACCTAATAGGTGCTTACTCAAATTTGCTTACTCCAATTAAAATACTCTTACCAAAAAATAATAAATAAATAGTATGAAGATGGTTTATATATATCACAGTAACATACTTGTCTGTTTCCCAACATGAAAACAATACTTAAAAACTGGTTGGGTCGGCCACATTGGGCCCGGATTCGGTCATAACGACTCGTGGGCCAATCCGCCCATCCATCAAAGATGTCAAGCCCAATCCATGCATTACGTAGCCCATCAGCCGGGGGAGATCTTCCATGCAAAGCAGAAGTCT
>JAOSBL010000211.1:27376215-27389841 GCA_027568915.1 Erythroxylum roraimae | reverse complement strand
GAGGAATATTATATTCGTATACTGTAGTGACATATATACATCACAATTATACTACAATAAGATAGTACAACTCCAGTATTCTGGGATAGAGTCCTAACATTCTGCAACTAATATTAACCATCCCCAAGAAAAAAAAAGAGAAAAACAACATTATGGACTAATGTAAATGTTAGACATTATAAACTTTGTTTCTACATTTCGTATTCTTTTTTCGTCTCTTCTATTGTGACACTCTTCAACAAAAGAACCAACCCTCCATGAAAGAAAAGAGAATGAAAGAAAGAGGGACAAAAGAAAAGTATTCAAAAGATGTCAGCCAAAATTCTTGTCCAGTTATATAATTGGCACTTGCATTTCTCTTATCAAATTGACTCTAAATTTGACTATGCTATCAACTTCTGTACCCAAAAGCGACTTTGTTTGTTACTTTGTTCTCATGTTCTCTGTGTTTAATCAATGCTCAAAGTTTGAGTGGAATATGCATTTTTACTAGATTTCAGAAGACATGGATGCATGCATAAGGAGAAATTTCATGCAGCTGGCAGCAAGGAGGTTGCAAGGACAAATTTTTCTTCCAGATATTGCACTGGGACTTTTGGGTGGAATATTCAAGTCTGACTTTCTCCATGAGAAGTCTTATATGAAATGGAAGAGTAGACAGGTCATGATTGCTCTAATTTCTTTAAGTTCCTCTTCTCAAATATCACATAAATTTGTATAAAGAACTTCATTGACTGACAATTAGCGAATTGATTGCCCATATGTGGCTATGCCTGAAATGCGTTCATATGTACATCATGGTTGTTTCTGTTTAATCTGTCTTAGTTATACCCATTGTGTTTGAACTTCTGATTCTGGCCTGTCTGTTGCTTAGACTTTAGCAATTATGAGCTCAGTGTCTTACTGAGACAATGCAGTGCTGGCATGGCCTTGGTTGTGATTGCCCAAAGCCCTTAAATGCAATCACAAATTTCAAAGGGAAACAAAGTTGGCACTGGCATGCTGCATGGCTTTGTTTCTTGCCCACATTAGTGAGAAAAAATGTTTCAGGCATATTAGTAGTGTCCTATCAAAATGGCACGGCTGGATAAGTATGTTAACTATGTCAATATTTTCAATTGTTTTTTCCAAGGGGCAAAGAGGTTAATAGATGTTGTCAATCTATCAACTTTCTAACAGAATTTACAGCGTAATCCTGTTGGTCACTTGATGCAATGAAGAAAAAAAACTTAATTCTTTTTGTTCTAACCTTTGTTGTTTGCAACTTATATTGTAGGCTAATATTTTAGAGGAGCTTCTTTGTTCTTCTGCCACTGCTAAAAAAGATGAATATTTGACTATCAGAAACTATGTTGCAATGATCAGAGATTCAAAGGTATGCTTGGAGTTTTGTAAGTATGCCATGCATGCTGCAACGGAAAGAGTTTGTATTTATTTCCTAATATAAATTTAAATGGGGCAGGATTGGGACTCAATTTCTCCCTCTGAACGCGTTGCTGTTCTGGCATCTATTAGGCAGGTAGCAGAAAAGGTCTCTTCCTTACCTGGAAAATTTGATATGGAAGGTGAAACTTTTTATTGGACTGCTGGTTATCACTTGAACCTCAGACTCTATCAGAAATTGCTTGGTAGTGTTTTTGACATTCTTGATGAAGGTCAGCTAATACAGGTATACTATCTATTGTCCACATTTCATCTAAGCATTTCTTTGGCATATCATTGTTGATGTAATCTGATTGACACTTATGTACATACTGATTTAATCAGGAAGCTGATGAGATCCTATCACTTATAAAATTGACCTGGTCCACTTTAGGCATCACTCAGAAACTGCATAATGCATTATATGGATATAGCCTTTTCCAACAGGTATACTTGACTTCTTTGTGCTATTTTATCTGCAAAGTCTTGTACTGTATGAATGATTTTGTAACCATCTTATTTATTGCTTAAATGCTCCGTCGTATATGATGTCTTATCATATGTTGGCTAAAATATAAAGTCCTTTAAATGCTGTTCCTGAGAAAGACAACAATACTGCATTCTTTGAGAATCTTGCAACTGCTCATGCATATTGTGCTAGCTGATTTGAATTTGATGTCTGATGACAAGAGTATGCCGTGTGGTGAAAATGTTTGCGGATTTCATAATAAGAATACCCCTGTATGGTGGGTTATTTTCTTGTTGTGTTGTTTAATTTCAGTGGATCATTATAAGTTTCAGTGTGGTGCATGTTACAGTTTGTTCTAATGGAATTTTCGTGTTGAAGTTTGTGGGGACAGATGGGGGTAACCTGTTACAAATTGCAGTTCATGAGGTACAAAAACTTTTATCTTCCGTAGTAGATGATGAAAAAGAGGGTCTGTATATGAAAAGCCTATTATGTTTGAGGCAATGCAATGGAGGCGAAGTGAAATTATGTCTGGTTGAGGCTGTCTTACTCTTGATAAGCAGTTGGTGTGACCATCAAATACAAGATTATCATCTGCATTTCAGTCAGGTGAATTTCTAATCTTTAATAGGCTCATGGCATCTTGTTTTATGGTAACCTTATA
Organism: Erythroxylum roraimae; assembly: GCA_027568915.1. NCBI lineage: Eukaryota > Viridiplantae > Streptophyta > Magnoliopsida > Malpighiales > Erythroxylaceae > Erythroxylum > Erythroxylum roraimae. Next base: position 27,387,286 of record JAOSBL010000211.1, on the reverse strand, counting down.
ATAAATGTGTCTAATGGTGTTAGTGTTACAAATGAATGTTTTTACATTCTCTCTGAGTGTCTTCTGATGCTCCATAGTGGTTGTCATTGCTTCAAAGGTCATTGTTTGTTTAGTCTAAGTGGAGTTAAAGAACCAGTAGTCCAGAGTAGATTATCATTAATTGTTTCGCAATAATCAGTACCTATGGTTTTCTGTACCATCCTTAGAAATATATATTTTTCCCCATTGTTGTACTGATTTTTATATTGAGTCTGACGTTTACATGACTGTTGTTCTTGCTCCTATTCTTACACCCAAAGCTGCAAAAGCTATCCACATCTAGTACTATTCGATTGAATTTGAACATCATTATCCTGTGGTTAAGAATATAAGATTGTTCAAATTTGTGATTTAACTTGATTAAAATGGTAAATATGTTAAAAGTAATATTTTGTAGCAAGAGAATCCTGTTTTTCTTTCTTCTTTTTTTAATGTTGAAACTTCTATATGGTTTCTTTTATCAATTTAACTTGGTTAAAATTGTAAATATGTTAAAAGTCATATTTTGTTGCAAGAGGCTCACTGCAATAGAATTATATATTGTTGTCAAATTAATTCAAATCGGCTTATGTTTCATTTTATTGAATATTGTTTTTCTTTTTTTTCATGTTAATTTTCTATTTATTGGGGGTTATGCCTCTAATTGGAACTTTTTTTCCTTTTCCTATTTCAGAGACCTTCAGATTTCAGAATGATAATGTCATTGATTTCGGAGGTTGGAGTTCTTTCTAGTGATGACTCTGGTAAAACTAAGGTTTGATGTTGCTTCTTTCAAGATATCATTTTTTTAATCTGAATTATTAACAGTGGTACTCTGCCACTTCAACCTTAGTTTGGTTTTTTTAGATGTTTAGCCTGTTTGGCAAAATTGTCAGGTTTGGTACTAGCTTGCAAATTCATTTATTTTCGTTTTGTGGTGGCAATCTATTATTTTGAAAGTTAACTATGATATCAAGTTAATATGATGAAGCTGTTCTTTTGACTGGTTGTTGAGAGGCTGTACCATGTAATTATTGATCAACCCTTTACTCTACCCCTGGTTGATGGGTTGTAAACGATGTCTAAACTTTCTTAATCATCTTTATGTTCTTGGGAGTAAGGAGGTGATCCTTTAGAAATAGACATCTAATGGATTTTTAGACATGCTATAATTGGATCGCTTTTCTTCTGATAATTCCACATTTTGACAATTGATGCTTCCTGACTTCCTTTTTGTGTTACTCTAGTAAAATTTTAAAATATCCCCAAATTAACAAAGTAGGGTATTAGACGATGTCAGAGTGGATACTGAATTTGTTGCAGTGGAAAAAGAATACTACTGTTCTTGACTTTTGTCTTATAGAAAAGAGTTTTCTTCTTTGCAGTTAATAAGGTTGAATTATTCACATCATTATACTTCTGGAAAAATTAAATTTTATGTGAAGAAGTCAACTGAAGCTGCATGCAGGCGGGTAAGATGCATCTAGTTTTACATATCCGCTGATTTTCATTTTTTACATAACATTACATCTTCATTTGTGTTATCAGTTGTCTCAAATTTAACTGTGCTTTTGGTCCTTTTGCTGTACTCCTCGTATGGTCATATTGATTTGATTTTCTATCATTCTTAGACATTCAGTAAGTTGGATCTTGAAACTAAGGTAGGAAAACTACACCCTTTGGCCGTTCTTGCGAATGAGTTGAAGTTGGTTGCGGAGAGAGAATTCACCATGTTTTACCCAGTGCTATGTGATTTCTGTCCTGACTCTTTGAAGATCTCCGTCGTGCTATTACATGAATTTTATGGGATAAAACTGGTTTGTACTGCATGTTGATGTAGTCAATACTTTCTTAATCTTGCTCTGGTAGTGCTAGTCTACTTATAGTAGAATCCGTTTGTGTTAATATGCAGAGACCTTTCCTCAACGAGGTTTCATCTCTTTCTGAGGATGTAATAGCTGTGCTCTCAGCAGCTGACATGTTGGATCATTACCTGACTCAACTCTATACATCAGTTGCAGAAGCAAATAAGATGCTTGATTCTGTCAATCAAGATATGAGTCATTATCAGGTTAGGATCTATTTAGACTATGAATTCTTGTAAGATCCATGGCTTCACTTTGCATATGTAGATAATTTTTTGTTTCTGATAAGTTGGAATCCTTTTACTGTTTAATCATCTAATCACATGATATCTCCCTGACAAATGTTTTGTTATATGTGTACTTCCTTATTTTCTTTGGTTGTACCCTGAATGGTCAAGTTTGTTTTGCTGCACAAAGATCACAAACACTATTTTTATAGTAAATGCTACTTCTGCGATATTGTCCTTTTATGAGATCCTGGTCAGATCCAAAGAAAATTGGTTCTAGAAATGATGCTGGTGACCAAAAATGTCCCTGTTGCTAATATATTGGAGCTCATTGATGTTTGAAAGGCAGTGAGGACAAGGGGAACATTGTGTGTTGAGTGGAGGCAGACCTGCGCAGGAACTAAAAATGATATCCATTTGCTTCATTCTCTCGGCTATTTGATTAGAGCTAGAAGCTTTTGCATGCAGGTTGTCTTTGACATTTCGAACCTTTTTGCTGCCTACGAAGGCGGCTCTTGTTCCTGGGGGTTGATGTCCGTAATGTCTTTAGTTTACTAGTAGTCTCTTTGCAAAGAAGAAAAGAAGGAAAGTTTTATCGTGTATAAGGCTCCATTTGATGGATGGGCTTGTGAGATCCGTGGGAGGGAGGATAAAAAGTTGAGCTGAAGTAAACAACTTTGTTGTGGGTGAATTTTGCTCTGGACTAGTTTCAGATTGCTGAACAATATTTTTCTCATGAATTGACCTAGAATGATTCTTCTCACTGGAAATGGTTGGGCTTGATTATCTGCAGTTACCTTGTTAGTTTATCTGGCTTGATTTTTTCATGTTACTGTCAATTATTGCCTTGAAGAAAGTGATCGCTTGAGATGGAAGAAGAGGCTCTATTGGCCCATTCTAATAGTGCTGATCTTTTCTGAACTGCTTGGTTGGGTAGCTCGTTCTAAGCTTGTAGTGAAGAAGTAATTTTCCATTATGGATGTTCTGGGGATGCAGCGCTGACAATGTTGGCAGTTAATAAATTATTCTATGCTAAAAGTTGCTGAAGTTGAGAGCTTTGTTTTACTGGCTTGAATTAGTATGTGTATACTTCAATTTGATTCCGTTTCCCAGATTTATTGATATATTGATTCTCTATCGTGCTTGCAGATCAAAGAAATTTCTAAACCACTCATCCTTGATTGGGTGATATCTCAGAACAGTCATATCTTGGAATGGACTAGACGAGCCTTTGAAATTGAGGTTAGTTCTGTACTATGTCAGCTAAATTGGGGTTTTGTTCTGGACAGATTATTTTTAAAAACTGGAGATGGAGAAAAATATACGAAAACATGATAGGCAATGGTTAATGATCCAATGGAAGAATGTTGCTATCATGTGTATAAGTTAAGTGTATAACATGACTTCATGGTTTTGAAATCACATTTGTTTAACAGCTAGCAATAGAAGGCTTTTGGCAACACATCACCATATATCTGAATGAAGTGCAAGTTGATAGAAATTTACCTTTTTACAAGTTGATAGAAATTTACCTTTTTATCTTCTCTTTCTGTCACTTTGTTTTTATACAAAGCTATCTGTCCATATATCTCAATAGGGGCTAAAATGATCTCTTATGTTTGAAGTTACGCGTGGTTTCAGGCATTTCATATGTGTAAATGAAAAATAAACTTGATTTCAGTTATTAAACTTTTTCTTGATTCTTTTGTAGTTGGATAAGTGTATATTGCCTAGTTGATAAGTATCGAAATTTTGTTACTTGATAATATCCTCCTAGTTATGGTGCAGAGATAGTTGAGGGGCATAGATGCCCTATGTATGTATTTCTGATATTGGCTTATAAGATGGCTCGAAAAAACTATTGAACTCTTATATTGTATGTTCAGAATTGGGAGCCTTTATCACTCCATCAGAGACAAGCAGCATCAGTAGTTGAAGTTTTCAGGATGGTAGAAGAGGTATGCGTACTTGACTCTACTGGCTCTCTAATAGTAATTATACCTGTGAGTTCACTATCCATATAGGTCAAATGGAGGCTACTTTTTAAAGGTTACAAATTACTGGACTGCTTCCCCATGCTTCATGTTCTCAGGATTAGTTTTCTGCTTATCTAAGTGGGCAAATCACCCGTCTGAGTAATATATATCCACCACATATTTACTTGCATGCAATAGGCATTTTTGCTGGCAAAATTTCTGTAAATCATTGTCATTAATTTTGCCACTAAGCAGATATTATCTTGTTATTGTGGCTTTTGTCTTTTGTAACTGATCTTTCAATCTATGCTACTTGCAGACTGTGGACCAATTCTTTGGCCTGAATCTCCCCATGGATATTACACATCTTCAAGCTCTGCTTTCAGTTATTTTCCACAGCCTTGATGCCTATTTGCTGAAAATGCTCAACCAGTTAGGTATTATTGCTTGTACATAAGCACATGCAGCAGAGCATTAAAAGGATAGCAAGCTTTACTTTTTAATTTTGCTGGGATAATTCATAGAGGTTGTCTTTCTTGGTTTACCTACGTTTTCTTTTGTTGAGTTTGGTCACTTGGATGGAGAAGTCTGCCTTTAAGAATTTATATTGGTAGGATTTCTGTCCTTTTCTTTTCCCTTTTTTTTTCGCTTGCTTAAAAGTATATGACAATATTGTCGATACAGTTTGCAAGATCTGTGCTGTTTATGTTGTTAGTGATAGAGGACTCTACTTCATAAAAATGTTAGTAAGATGTTCAAGTTCAAACATTTTGGACTTATTGTGGATAACATATTTTCCATATTTATTTGGAGTGAATATAGCTGACATTGCATGCCAAGTTGATGATTTATTCCATAGGTTAATTGGTATGAGCAGGTTCAACACTTAAAGTTTGTGTTACAGGAATTGATTTAGAGTTGAACAATTAAACTGGGGGCAGGCCCGATCTGATGTGACCCTGGGCTCGGGCTGTCCCCAAAGTGACATTGTTTTGGTTTTACTTCCCAAAATGACTTTTTTTTGGTCTTGATTTTTTAAAACTTGCAAACCAGCACGATGTCGTTTTGAGAAGTTAAACCAAAACCCCATTATTTTGAAGCCCAAGTCCGGCTTGAAGTCTGGTCAATCTGGGCCTAGCCGGTTGACTTCAAGCTAGGTCGGTGATAGGTAGAACTGTAGAGATTGTATTATTTACGTATAAGATAGAATTACAGCAGTAGGTTCCTCCTGGAAAACAATTCCCAGGCCAATACAATCTGTCTAAGATGATCAATGAATCCCTCCCTCTCTCCTAAGTTCAGTCTATATTCTGCTGCACCCTACACAATCTCTTACTATAACTAACTCTCAGCAGCTTGCCTAACAACCTACCTATGTGGCAACAATGGTTCTTTTCCCCATCTTACCCCTACGAATGTAGGTTTGGATGGGCTTGGGTTGCTGAACTATGGGCTGGGACTGATTAATAACACTTCCCTCCTCCTCAAGAGGCACCTTGTCCTCAAGGTGGATAGAAGGAAACTGTCCTCTGATGAAATCTGCATCCTCCCAAGTTGCCTCTTTAGCTGGTTTGTCTCTCCATCGAACAAGCCATTGGAGAATGCTGCCGCCCTTAGACTGAGACATTCGTGAAGCCAAAATTGCTTCTGGTTCAGCCAAATCCTCATGGTCCAGTTCTAACCCGTGAGGTAGTGTGTGCTCGACAGAATGGTCACCAACGGCCTTCTTTAGCTGGGACACATGGAAAACCGGATGGACGTTGGATGAAGTAGAGAGTTGTAGTTTATAGGCAACCTACCTCACCGTGCCAATGATCTTGAAAGGTCCGTAATAACGTGCTGAGAGCTTAGGACATATCCGTCGTGCAACAGAAGATTGCCTATGCGGTCTGAGTTTCACAAAAACCAAATCTCCCTCCTGAAAATGTACCTCCCTCCTATGGCTGTCGGCAGTTTTCTTCATCATAACCTGCGCTCGGCATAGGTTGTGTTTAAGTTGTCGCAAAGCTTCATCTCTATCAATCAAAGCGAGCTCCACGGATTCCACTTGAGTTTCCCCTTGGGAAAACTGAAGTAGGGTAGGTGGAAGGTGGCCATAAACAACTTCAGAGGGAGTTTTCCCGGATGAAACATGGAAACTGGTGTTATACCAGTATTCAGCCCAAGTTAGCCAATAAGACCAGCCAAAACAGTCCAGAAGCTAACCTCATATAAGTCTTGAGGAAGCCTGAATGCCCTCCTGAAGGTGAAGCATGGTACTCATGCAGAAACTGAGGAATGAGCACAGAATTTGCTGAAAGGACTAATCGGTTTTTGTAGAATAATAAGCCATCTCTGAAGTGGTAACTAGGTTTTGAATGTGGGTTTTGTTGTTAGGCTGTCATGATAAGGTGTAGCTGGGTATCTTCCTTAACTTCCTGACAAACAACATCCATATCGAGCCAAAATGGAGCAGAAATGGCTGAAAGCAAGAATTTGTCCTCTTCGACCGTTGAGAGTTCATCTGCTGCCCCATTTTGTTTGCCCGGTTTGTAGATCACTTCGAAATCTAGACCCAACAACTTAGCTTGCCAACATTGTTGATCTATAGAGGGAATTCGTTGGTCCAATAAGTGTTTCAAGCTCTTATGGTCGGTATAAACTTTGAAATGCCTTCCTACCAGAAAATGTTTCCAATGTTGAATGGCCATTACCACGGCCATTACCTCCTTCTCATAGACTGACTTAGAAAATGTTGATTCAGCCAAAGCCTTGCTGAAATATGCTAGTGGGCGACCCTCTTGAATTAAAACAGCACCCAAACCTCTTCCCGATGCGTCACATTCGAGGGAAAACTCCTTGGAAAAGTCGGGTAAAGCAAGGACTGGTGAAGAAGTCATCCTCTTTTTCAATTCATCAAAAGCTACTTTGGACTCCCTACTCCAGCTGAAACCATCCTTTTTTGTAAGTTTAGTGAGAGGTTTGGCAATTTTACCATAATCCTTGACAAATTTCCGATAGTACCCGGTAAGTCCAAGGAATCCCTTTACTCCCTTCACATTCTTAGGAATAGGCCACTCTAAGATGCTTTGAATTTTTGATGGGTCCATTGCTACCCCTTCACTAGAGATGACGTGGCCTAAATACTCCACAGATTTCTGGCCGAAGATACACTTTTTCTGATTTGCCAGCAGCTGATTGTCAAGTAATAATTGCAGCACACAAGCCAAATGCTCCAAGTGCTGACCCCAACTAGAACTATAGACCAAAATCTTGTCAAAGAACACTAAGACGAATTTCCGTAATAAAGGTTTAAAAATTGAATTCATGGTGGACTAGAATGTAGCCGGTGCATTCATGAGACCGAAGGGCATCACTAGGTACTCATAACGCCCCTCGTGAGTTCGGAACCCCGTTTTATAAGTGTCCTCCTCCCGGACCCTGATTTGATGAAAACCCGACCGTAAATCAACCTTGGAAAAGCATTTAGCTCCATGTAATTCCTCCATCAACTCATCCACTACTGGAATGGGGAATTTGTCGGGTATTGTGAGCTTATTTAAAGCTTGGTAGTTGACGTACATCCACGAAGAGCTGTCTTTCTTCTTGACAAGGATAACGGGACTTGAAAAAGGGCTTATACTAGGCCTAATAACTCCTGTTTCCGGTAAGTTTCGAATCTGCCTCTCAATTTCATCCTTGTGGCGGTGTGCATGTCTATAGTGACGAATATTCACAGGTACCGCCCCCTCCTTTAAGTTAATAGCATGATCATGAACCCTCCTAGGTGGTAAACCCCTTGGTTCTTGAAAAACCGGCCCAAACTTGAATAAAACAGCCCGCAACTCCTCAAGCTGATCTACTTCCAAGGTTCCCATCTCTTCGGATAAGGACCCACCAATTCTCATCGACGATAACAGCCCTTCTACTTCTAATTTCTGATGTTTTAAAATTTGTTGTCAAGCATGAGGAGAAGAGGACTGCATGTTAATCCCCTGCAAGGTGAACTCCCTCCCTCCGATTAAAAGACATACATTTTCTTCCAATCAACCTTCACCACTCCTAATGTTTCCAGCCATGCAACCCCTAGGATCAAATCAGGCCCTCTAGTATCAAAAACATAAGCATTTACATTGAAGCATTTCTTTAAACTTACCAATTAAAACCATAGATTTTGTTGGTGAGGATTTATCCTTCTCTAACTCACTGAACTCCACTGAATAACACAACAACTCCCACTCTAGATCCGTAGCTTGGAAAGAAGTTGCCAGGTTTGTTTTTCCATTCCCCTGGTCGTATTACCCCTTCCCCAACTAATTCCTTCTCTACCTTCCTTGCGATGGGTATGAGCCAAGCTCGAGTAGGAGGGTCGTGGGTTCTAACCCTGTTTCTTATTTCCTCACGTAGCCCCCCCAAAAAACAGCTCATGTACCATTCTTCTGGAAAATGGCCTATCTGTGATGCCACCCTTTCAAACTCATCAATGTATCCGTCTACTGAACCTCACTGGAATACTGATTTTAATTGTTCTATCGGATCTCCTTCATCCTTTCCCCCATAACGATCGAACAATGAACGCTTGAACCTCTCCCAAGTCATAAATGGGTCCAACTCACGTAGAGTCATGAACTAGTAGATTGTCGAACCCTCCATACAAATCTGAAGCGTGGGTAAACGAAGCTCAGAAGGGATTTCATGGATCATAAAATATGATTCAGCTCTCGTGACCCAAGCGAATGGGTCGTCCCCGTGGAAAGCTGGGAGGTCAACCCTACGTGCGACATTCCTATATTCCTCTCATGCAGGTTTTTTAGCTGCCGAAGACACGTGATCTCCTTGTCGGTGGTGTCCAGCTCCTTATGGTCCACCTGTGGGTCTGTCGTTGCCGGTGGAAACCGAAGAGGAGTGCGCGGGTCTGTCGCGACCAGCAGAAGAGGACGCGTGGTGGGACGCCGGCAGTTCTCCTCCTTCACCACCCACCTTCTGTTTCTGTGGGTTTCTGGCCAACAAAGATTGAAACCCATCCCTCAGCTCCGACTGTAGCAGATTTTGAGATTTTCCAGTTGCGATCGAAGATCCTTCAAAGTGGTGTCATGCGATTTAACTATTCCCTCTTGAGCTAAGAGGGATGATTCCTGCCTCCAGAGAGACGCCTCTATTGCAGATACTCTAGCGTCCATTCTAGTGTGCATACAATCTCTACCCACTTGGCCTCTCAATGAAAGCATCAATTAATAGGTAGAACTGTAGAGATTGTATTATTTACTTATAAGATAGAATTACAGCAGTAGGTTCCTCCTGGAAAACAATTCCCAGGCCAATACAATCTGTCTAAGAAGATCAATGAATCCCTCCCTCTCTCCTAAGTTCAGTCTATATTCTGCTGCACCCTACACAATCTCTTACTATAACTAACTCTCAACAGCTTGCCTAACAACCTGCCTTTGTGGCAACAATGGTTCTTTTCCCCACTTACCCCTACGAATGTAGGTTTGGATGGGCTTAGGCTGCTGAACTATGGGCTGGGACTCATTACTAACAGTCGGGCCAGGCTTAATTTGCCAAGCCTACAAATTTGCTGACTGACATAGAACACAACTAATTGAAAGAGACATGGATTGTTAAACTGGATTACATTAGATCTATGAAACAATTCAGGTGATTTTCTAGTGAATATGTAAAACTGATTAAGAGAAGATTTAAGTTTGGTTGACACGCCTGGTGCATAGAGTAACATGATTTTGATGAGATAATTCTGTTTGAAACTAAAACACCTCAAGGTTTAGACTCACTGATCTTTAACTGGCTTGGGTGTGAAGGACTGAACCTGTTGTTGAATGATAACAGCTCATCTGGGAATAATGGTTTCTATGCTTTTTGTTCATAGTTAGGTATATCGTAAATTTTCTCAGTTATTATCCTTTCCTTCATAAGAGTTGAGCATTCAGTCACTTTTTCCTTATTTTGTGGCAAGGGTAGTGGATATTCCTATCTTCTTGTTATTTGATTCTTTAAGTTACTTTCTGGTTCATTTAGCCTTCTTGCTTATGATTGGTAGCTTGCAATTTGTGTGTGATCAGCAAAAAGCGATTGAAGGAAGAAGATGAACGATAGGCTAACTCAGGAGTATAGATATATGTTGTTGCCTTGTTATTCAAATTTACTGTTTGTTATTGCAGTGTCTACCTTGTGATATGTTTGTTCCTGTAACAACTACTATAAATACTAATGTCGGCTATCCTGAGAAATAACAGCAAAACATTCAGAAAATCAAATCTGTCTTTCCTCAATTTCCTCAATCTTTTCTCTCTCTTCGTTGTCCTGCGTAGCATACGTTCGTCTGCTCCATCACGTGAGCGACTATCATTGTGTTTCCTTAGGGAAGTGTGATTCTTGCGTGTGAAATTGTGGCCATATGATTACCTCCATGTGGCATCTTCTTGTTTCTATTTTGGCTTTGTTAGATTTGTAAGAGGCCTTTTAAAGGCTCAATGGTAAATCTAATTATGTAACTGATAACGAACAATCAATGGAGTTTTGCCTGCAATTGCACATTTTTAGCTATCTGTTGGGTTTTCTATTGGACATATTTTACATGCAATAGTGCTCACTTTGTCTAGTTTTTATCTGAGAGAGGTGTTGGATTTCCTTGTTTAGAACTGTATTGCAACTAATTCAGCTTTTATTACACATTATATGCTGATACCACTATACCTTTTTTTATTGCAGTTGATAAGAAGCATCTCTATCCCTCTGCTCCCCCTCTAACTCGATATACAGATGCTGTTATTCCGCTAACTAGGAAAAAGCTGGAGTGTGCTGTTCTGGATGACGATATTACCTATAAATTGAACCAACTGACAGTACTAAAAATGTGTGTCAGGTTGAACACTCTTCAAGTAAGTGATTCTTTTTCTTGACAATACGAGCTACTTATTAATATTTGACAGTACTAAAAATGTGTGTCAGGTTGAACACTCTTCAAGTAAGTGATTCTTTTTCTTGC
>JAOSBL010000211.1:27326879-27344336 GCA_027568915.1 Erythroxylum roraimae | reverse complement strand
AATCTCATAATAAATTTCAATCATGCTTAATCAAAATTCCAACCAAAACAATTCATCATTCAAAACCTCAAAATAATCGAAATCATGCTTAATTCATCAAGAAAATTTCCGGGGTCCAACACTTGATGTCCGGTTGGAGTACTTTCACTAACCATGCATGTACTCTGTTGTCTCTCAATCACCCAAACACACCCTGCTATCACATAAAAACTAAACAAGCTTGGAACACATATTTTTGACTTGAATTGTATAAATTTTAAAAAGTTTGTAACTAAATTAATTTTTTAAGAGAATAATATTAAATTAAACAATGAATACAATACATGTCCAATACCATAGAAAGCTTGCAACAAGGCAACCTAGTACAACAAGAGACTACTCCTTAACCAAACCCTTGCTCAACATGGACAAAGGATAGTTACAAACTTTCTAAGAATTAAGGAAATAAGACAAGGCACTAAAAGAAACTAAAATTAAGAGTTACTGGTCAGTTTACACTCCAAATTTTAGTTGGAGTTGATCTTATATGAGCTTAGATATCATGTGTAAGAATATGTTGTCTAATTTATTTAATAGGGTTATCAATTAAGGCTTGGAGGTTCCAAATTTTTTTTCTTCTTAAACATACGCATATCTCTTTTTCTATAAAAGGGCGTATGCGCCACAATCCAGAACCAATTTAAACACATCCAAATCACCTTGATGAATGAATGTAAGATTCTCAGTCTGTTGTAAGAATTTAGATTAGGATGAGACATAACAATTGTCTTTACATAAGAAGAACAAATGAGACCAAAGAGATCTAGAAAATTGATAGGATTATTGCAAGTAGTTAATAGATTCATAAATAGCTTTACATGTTGCTCTGAAGTTGTATTCCTTTCAATCTACTAATAGTGCTTAACTTATTCTTGATGATAAGCCAGAAAATGAAATAAGCTTTAGGGGAGTTTCCTTTGAACCATACTAATATTCTGACCAGGCGTCTTCAATACGTTTGGATGAGATTTTTTGGTGATATTCTTAGAATTATGCTTCAACCAAATAAATTTATCATCTACTTCAATATCTGGATTATATTTCAGTAGATTCTTTTTGTTTTTTTGAAAAAGAAGAATATCATTAATAATGAAAAGTGTTACAACAAAACATAAGGCTAAGGAAGTAACTACCTGTACAAATATTACAACCTCATTGCTTCATTCAAAGTATACATATTTCATCAGAAATCAAAATTATAAATGAGTATAATTTAGATAACGTAGAAATCACCTTAATAATTGGACTATAGTTGAAACAATTCATAATTTATACACTTAATTGATATTTTTTATGTTTATAACTAATATTATAAAATTAATTAAAATTTAAAATTTAAAATACGATCAAACCCCAACAAAGCCTGGCCATTAGTAATCCATATTAGGATGAGGATAGGGAAAACACTCCAGTCTGGCCCGGTTACCACTATCAGCAATAAATGACTTCTGAAGTGGGTTCTTGGGTTCTAATGTAAAGTTGGACGAAGATAAAGTTGTTGTATTTGAGCCACCGCTAGGTCACGCAACACTTTTCATTTGCAATTTCAGTTATGCTTCAACGAAATGCGCAAAGAGAAGGTAAGATATGGTGCTGAAATGATTAGTTCAAATTTAGGCGAAATCCGCCTGCAATTCTTTAAAGATATTAGTGGAAGCTGCTGCCTGCTGTGGTCGTCAAGGGACCACTTGCACTTTTTATGCTCCTTCACCAAGATCTATCTAGGGACGCTTGTATGGGAGGAGATGTCTGTTCCTCTTCCCCTATTTCAACTCTGTGCCTTTGAATGATATCCACACATTTAGCAATAAAGAAAGGAACAGACGATCTCATACCCGCTTGTAAGACAAGTATGACCCGACAAGAGTCAGAGGTAACTGGAAGCTTAATTGGAAAAGTTTACAAGGCTGTCCTCTGCAGATCCATAGTGATTGGTAGTTTGCTACTGACAATATTATGTCAAGGCTTGCATTTGATGCAAAGCAAAGGCTGCTTGGCTTTTTAAGAAATCACGAGGGCTATAAAATCTCATACTTTTGTTCAGTGCTGACAAATCGTAAGCGGAGGAAAGTTTCTCCTCTCGATTTTAATGGAATGAAGGAATGACTATCAGCGAAAAGAATCATTCAGATAGTTTATTTTGGTATACTATTCTTGCATCTAAACTCAGAAGGAAAAGATAAGTCCTAACATGCAAAGAATCTCCGCAGTTACTGCGAGCAGTGTGTATCAGCAAGACAACGGTATAAGTAGAGTAAGTTGAATGCCATTTAAGGCTTTTTCTGGTAACCCCATGGATTTTTGTTTGCCCAGTTCCATTGGTCCCGGCACATTTCTTCTACACCATATCTTGCCCTACAATTTCCATTAAGATAGCATTAATAACCAAAAGTGCATATTTTTATACAAGCATTTGGTAAAGCCCTTTAAACCAATGTTGGGAGTACTTACGAATCTAACAAAGTTCAGACGAACAAAATGTAATCAGGTATTAAATTATAGAGGATCTAGGAGAAGTAACTAATAGCAGCAGTGGCTAATATTCAAAGGAACACGCAAGTAACATAGAGAACAGGAACTATATAAATGAGGAACATACTTCCAACCAAGTTCTTTTTGAGCTTTTTCAGTAGAAGCATAGACAGCTGTAGCATCCCCTGGCCTTCTCGGACAAAGCTTGATAGGGATTTTCTGAAATTATGTACCAATTTAAATTCACTTGGAAAAACTTGTTTGGAGAGAGAGAGAGAGAGAGAGAGAACAAAAAGTGGAAAAAAAAAAGGGGAACAGTCACCTTGCCAGAAGCTTTTTCAAATTTGGCAACCATTTCAAGCACTGATGTTCCACGCCCAGTTCCCAAGTTGTAGGCAACACAACCTAAATTTAGGAAACATGCATGAAATGTTCATATGCTAAATTTATACGTTATTAAAATGCTCCAAGTAACAGCATTTGTGCGTGAGACAAGGTCCTATCCAAGATTTGCTCATCAGCTCTTGAAACTACAAGTTCAAAGAGGATTGTAATTTAATCAAATAAAAATGCATGTATAAAGAGGACATACGTTACCTATGTTTTTTGTTGCAAAAAGCTTCCGAAGGGCAGCAATATGACCATTTGCCAGGTCCATAACATGAATATAATCTCGAACCTATGCACACAAAAGTTCCAGTAGAAAGTAAATCAGCCTATGTAGTTACTGAGAATGTTATTCTACCCGATCTGAATGGAAAACATTGGCCTTAGTTTCACTAAACAAATCTTATGGAATCATTAGCGACATCTTTTTCCCTCTACTTTTATTGTCCAACTGGGTCAACATATATACATAATCACATACCGCACTACCATCCTTTGTAGGATAATCATGGCCATATACATTAAGCTCACACAATCTGCCAACAGCCACTTGTTGTATGTAGGGCATAAGATTGTTTGGGATACCCTTGGGGTCTTCACCAATTTTACCACTCTCATGAGCTCCGACAGGATTGAAATATCTCAATAAAATGATACTCCATTCTGGCTCTGCTTTTTGAATATCTCGAGCAATTTCTTCAAGAAAAAGCTGAGAAAACAGCATGTTAAAGTATTATTAGGTAATCAAATGGACTAATTAGTAATTAGAATAGAAAAATAACATTTTCAAATCCAGCAGGTAAATCCAAGTTCAGATGTTAACGACATCTGATGGTAAAATTATAAAATTCCAGGTAAAACTAAGTTCATATTCACCTTTGTTCGGCCATAGGGATTCATAGCCTTTAACTCAAAGTCTTCAACACATGGTATTTTTTCAGGTTGGCCATATACGGTTGCAGATGATGAGAAAACCATCTACTTCGAACCATCACATTCAAAACCCATAAAACAAGAAAATTCAATGCCTTTATCAGCCAAGAATGCACAAGACATCTAACATCTCAAACATAGCAGCTTTGAGAAATTGAACAAGTTTCACAGTGAATCAAGAAATAAAGCCATATACCTTAAGGACAAGTCATCCGAAAAGAATGGGAATGAACAGGAATTTAACTTGAAATCCCAAATTGCAAGAAAAGAAAAAACAACTCTTTTAAGTATCAAATTCAAAATAGAAGCTCCTCATAAGGGGTTTCCAATCGAATTATGATAAATTTAGAAGAAGTTTCGATGCCGCCGTGGAAGAAGAAATAATAAATTCCAATTTGCAGACTTCAGTAAGCCTTCTGACCTTAAGGAAGGATGATGCAATAAGTGGTGGCTGATTTAAGAATGATAAAAGATGGCCCTTAACCATTAACATTGTTGTTTATTGATATGAGAGAACCAAGAAGACTTCTAAAATACTATCAAATTATAAGTCTTTGACCCTCATTTGAAATTTGATTTTCCTGGAGGGAGATTAAGCATGAAATATGTTCGATGGTAATTGATCAGAAGCACAATATTCATGTTCAAATATTATACAAGCCCCAAGCTTAAAACCAGAAAGTGATCTGAAAAGACCGGGAATTTACAGGAATTTACCTTCTTACAATTATACTTTGCCATGACCTGATACAAGTTGATAGTGCCAACTAAATTGTTGTCGAAATAATGTCGAGGGTTTGCTACACTCTCGGCAACTGCCTTAAGGCCAGCAAAATGGATAACAGCATCAAATCTGCCAAATTTCAGATAGGCAAGGTGAGATGAATAAAGTCCTCATATGGATAGTTGCACTACTCCAACTATCCGTTCATTGTCATCAGACAGTGACACTGTGGAAAAGGGTTGAGCAATAAACTAAAGAAAGCATCTTACTTTTCCCAAACAAATTCTATTTATTAGAAAATACAAATGGAAGAATTAAAAAAAAACTAATCAAATTATGTATTATGAACAATTGAATAATTAAATTTCATGGCCAACTTCAGCTTCCCTGAAACCAAAAATCCTAACCTGTTTTCACTTACTTATTTTGTGAAAACAGCTTCTCCAAATCAGTCTTATTTCTCAGATCACCCTGCAACATACCAGTTTAACCAAATTCAGTCCATACATATATCCCAATATGGTAGTGCCATGAATAGATACAGATATATAACCAACAAATATATGAAGGGAGCTCCTTGATCAGTGTGATCCTAACTACTGAACTGGCGACCAAAAAATGAGCCTTTGGTCGATCAGATCTCTAATTCTCCATAAAGTCAAACTATTCCACTTAAATAACTCGCATTAGTATGTCCAGGTGACTAAATCCCTTCCCATTCATCAAGACCAAAAGATAACATAGCCAAAAGAGATAAAAGTACAATTAAGAACGCAAACAATACCAAATTAAACTCTAGTTTCTTGGACAATTCAGGACCCACTAACTCCTTCACTCTATCAACAGCTTCTGGAACAGAATTATCCAGGTTATCAATGATAGAAACCTGAAAACCGTCCTTGACGAGCTGCACTACGGTGTGGGACCCAATGAACCCAGCTCCACCGGTAACAAGAATCTTATAAGCAGCCATTGCAGAAGAAGAGACCCAAATAGCCAAAAAATGTAAACAAGTGAGTAAAGCAAAGAAAGACTGAAGCTTGATTGAGCTAAGGATAAAACAAAGAGAAGGGTGTGTTGGTGAAGAAAGGAGGAGTTTTTAAGGGGAAAAAGGAACAAGAATATAAACAACGTAGATTGAGCAAATCAAGGAAAATGTTTGCAGAGGATAAGAAGGAACTGTCGCGGATCATAGATATCTGATTTTGGTTTGTTGTACTTGTACGACTTTTGTATTCGTTGCGTTGTTACTTCGGTACCCAATTTTTCGCGCCCTTTCGCCGTCAATCCCCTTTCGTGACAAAAGCGACGGACTGTGACGTGGACATGAAGCGCGTGTGTCAGTCTAGTACGAAACGCAACAAAGTAATAAATACTGTAGTTCGATGATAGTTGAGCAGGTTTAAAATGATTCTCCGCACATAAATAAAACGTTTGGCCTCTATATTCGAATTTTGTAATAAAATAGAAATTAATTATGTGATGACGAGATATTTATAGACCCTTCATGTAGCGAGATCATGCTCCGCACTCAAACCGGATGATCTCAAACTAACCTTTCAATTAAAATTGCAACATTTAGCATGGATGTGATCTTCTGGCCCGTTTTGTGTACCTACTCTATTTTATTAGATCAAGGTATTTATTTACGTAAATTTTACATAAATAAATAATTTAAATTTAATAGAACAGAATAGGTACACAAAAATAGGATCGAAGATTTCAGGCCTATTTAGTGTGTATTAGAGATAGACGTTCGTCAACAACGTAAAGAAACTCAAGTTTACTTGCTTCTTTTTGACACCCATCTAAAATGGTTTTACATTTATCAAAACTAATCATGCACCAATTGTCATATATATACTCTACACACAATAAAGTCGTCAAAGTGGGGCGATCCCCGTGATACTCGTTCTCCTCTTCCACGTTGTTCCTCGACGCCTTCTTCTGGAGCATCTTCTTCTTGAACTTTATTTTTGGGTCACCTCTTCTTCTTGCCTTGTGGGATTTTCATCCTTTTGATGTAACTTGGGTCTTTTATCCTCGACAGGTTGTTCATACATGTTTCCATATTGATTTTCCCATCATCCATCCAACGATCAACCTGCTTAAACTTTTGCATGTAAGGAAGAATATGATAATGGAAAACGTTTCGAGAAATTAGGAACTCCTTTTTTTTGTTTAATTGTCGTTCACCTGCTAGCCTTTCTTACTGTTCTAAGGATATCTGACAAACACATTTTCTACTTCTCGAACCAAACTTTTCTTTATTATTAGGACGAACATGAGCATAGCAAAGGCACTCGAAATCTCTAATGGGCTCATACGATGGTTTAAAGTTATGTTCTGAGACACTTCACCATAAACAGCTCAAGCTAAAAGACATCAACTACCTTATTTGATGTGACACGAAGGTCTGCAAAGAGTCTTATGCACCATACAAAGAGGTTTAGTATAAAAGGCTATGCAAATACCAAATTTGCACATGAACATAATAGCATAAGGCTACGTTTGGTTTAGTGATTATTAATATAACGAAATAAAATGTAATCTTATTCTAACTTTTAGAAGAAAGGTTTATAATGGGATGATATGAAATAAGATGGAAGGAAAGATTTTTACATTACATCTTATTAATTATATCTTAAATAGTAAAAATAAGTTAACTATGATTTGGGAGGTTTAGGAAGAAATGTAAAATAATAAACAACATTTCACTATATTACATTATGAATCCTTCCATTTTTTCCAAATAATAATTTTCTAATATTACATCCATTTACATCCCATTCCGTTATAAACCATTCAATTCTATTTCATTCTGTTAAAAACTTTACGTCTGACCAAACATAGCCTAAGACTTACAACAATATCAACTACTATGGAGATTTCTCATAATGGAGAATTTCATATACATTTGAGGAAGTACAAGAAAGAGTGCATCAGTTCATCAATTTAGAAAAAGGTGAGAACTCCCTGGACATGCCTGAATTTTTGCCTCATGAAAGAGAGAGCAAAAGAAGTAGGAATAGAAGGCAATGGCACAACATACTAGTAAAGATAAAGGAAAAGAGAGGCATAAGGAGGGACGCTATAAAGCTCCAAAGGCTACAAATATCAGCCTACCACACATTAACTCTTCTTTAAATCATATTTTGAATGATTACAAAAGCAAAAATATATTGGATCGATTAAAGCCATGGAACAACCTTTAGTCGAAAGGGATGGGCATGAAATAAAAACAGGTCAAAACTTGTGAAGAGTAGTAGATACATTTATCTTAAAAGAGAAATTAAGGCACTTCCTTATAATTAATTCGAAGGCAAAGAGAAAGAGGTAAAAAGCTATAAATAAAAACTAACAATCTTGTTCACCCATTGGAGTCTTTAATGGTATCAAGAAAACTAATTCTTAATGGGCATATTCATAATTGTATATATATATATCTATTTTAAGAATAAGTGCCAGAGTTGTTAGGAAGGCTTTTGTTGAATATGTGTCATAGTTGATTAGGAAGTCTTTCACCACAAGTCTCTTAAGGCATTGTTGCTGTAACCCTATATATACATTGTTGGAAAACTGGGTCGGGATTCGATCCTAACCGCAATGAAATAATTACAAAACTTTTTCAGAAATTGGTTTATCAAAAATTGAGATCTTTTTAATTCTATAAAATGATTAACACGTAAATCATAACAAAATATGAATCGTAATTCGTACTTTATTCTGAAGTTTGATCTTTTATCTTATCATATCCCTCAAATTTGCAGTCAAGGGTTCAAATTGAGTGTTTAAGAGTCAACAAAATTAGGTTTCCATACATCCTCAAAATGTATATCATAATTCCATCACTTATGTCAATTTAGGACCAGTGCTAGTTACGTTTTGGAACTTTAATCCCCACAAATCAGAAGTAAACTAACATCTGTCATATTAGATATCCGATGTTAGTTTCATACTTGCTCCAAATTTTTGCTTTCTAAATTCTTTGATTGCTTGTTATTTTGAAGCTTGAATTAGTCTTTGATTCCTTTTTTTTTAATTTCAATTATGTTAGCTTTTAATTAAATCTGATATCTCCTCAATATAAAAACTATGAAGAAAATTGCATTCAATTTCGTCTAAAGTAGACTAAAATTTGTTCCTTCTTTATTAGAGAGTTAAAATAATGTCTAAAACAAAAAAAATAGGCACATTAAGTACCATCTCCTCTAAAAAAGATATAAATATAAGTTGAATGCCTTTTAAAATCATGATGAAACTATAAAGTAATTAAGACATATTATCATATTTCTTATAATGAGGGCAATGTACAACTCAAGTGTAGGGAGGGCATTGATGATTTAGATATCTTATTTGTTATGCTTATCAATTTTTATTACAATTGGCTTAGAATGTAACCGTTTTGAGAAATTTGTTTTCAATAAAGAAGATTAATCAAAATGAAACATTATAATTTTAATTATTTTGTGATTCAATAAGTACTTAAAAGCATTGATAACTAATTTGATTAACATTTGCTCCAATAATTATGAAAATGAATACTTAATTTGTATAATGATATTTTTATATAAGTAGGCATATTTTTAGTTAGAAGTGAATTCTCTATAAGCATTTTTGTATCCTACTAAAAATAAGTTTAGATAAATGAAACAAAAATATGTGAATAAATGAGCATAAATAAATTCACTTTGTTGGCTTTAGCATAAGTGAAAAGATTAAATTTAAAGGTCAGTATTTGTAGTCATTTGAAACAATGACCTAACTGCGTAACTAGGAGCACTCATGAAAAAGTGTTTGTTTTCATGTCAAAAGGTTAGGTAACTTTTCAACAAAAAAAAGCTCTAAATGCTCCTTTGTTTGTTAAAAGTTCAATATTTACTTTTTTATTAATTTAGGTTATTAAAATATTTAAAATTTGAAGCATCTTTCTCATGTATGTTTACTTTATGCATTATTTATAAATTAAGTTGATGTTTGAAGGATTGTTGAGATAAATCAAAACTAAACTATGACTTATTGATTAACATTGTAACTAATTACATGATGGATAATCTTGATTACTCCTATTGAATTGTTGAATTCTTTCCTAAAATTATTACATTTTAAGTTAATATTAATGGAATTAATTTGTTTGAGTATAAGTAAAAGATTAAGTGTGAGCATATATATTTGATGTAAGTGAATTATACATAAGTTATATTAAGTATTTTGCTTAAATTTAATGTTATATAACCTTATTTTATCTAGTTTTTATTATATTTTAAGGTAATTTTACAAGTTTAGCCCTTATCCATCGTGAATAAGTATAGGAAAAGACACGAACTAGAATACGACCTAAAGAGAGATTATATGGCATTAAAAAATTTCATAGAGTAACACAGCCACAGACCATATGTCATTCATAAAAGAAACAAGAAGACCCACTATTTAAAGACACGACTATGTTAGAAGGTGTGTATTAATTTTAGGTTAAGCTATGGGACTTATGGGTTACGGATGTAGTCAGACCAGAGGCTGTATATTATCCTTAGAGGACATAAAAAGATCCATAAACTAAGGCACAAGCTTGTTTCCTTCTCCAAATTTGCAAAAGAGTTTGAGCATGCTTAGTAAAATGATTATAATGTTTTCATCTGAACTTCAATTGAGATGATTTAATTGGCCATGGAAAGCAAAGAGAAAGATATACAACTTTATTATTTAAAATTTTGAGTTTCCAATATTCATGGTCTATGCCATAAATGTGGCCTAAATCATGCCTTAATGATGTGATGAATTATAAATAGACATAAGAAACTCAAATTAAGGCGAATTTTTCATATTCTAAACTTAGGGTGAGTTACTAAAGGAGAGAGGAAAACCCTAGAGGAGCACAAAGCAACCATTTTTAAGAGAAAAAGGAATATAATCATCCCAACAACTTAAAATTTCACATTGAAATATTGAAATCACATTTATAACTTCTTCCATTTTTTATTTCTTTGTTTTGATAGTTTAAATATGATGACCAACTAATTATTTCATGTATCTAGGTTAGAGGGGAATTTAGTATTTATTCTGGTATATCAAGGTGCTTAAGGGAGACATACGTGATTTTTCTAGTCTTAGGGTAATACCTTTTATAAGATTTTATAAAGCTTAATGCATTCAACGGGATGTTAGCTTGTTATAAATATAGGTGAACCAGCCAAAAGATAGATTGTTATAGTTTGAGAGAGAGAAATTTTAGTGTTTAGAAAATTCTATCGATCTAGATGATAAATCAATTCTAGATTAATTAAATAAAGACATCAAAGATGATACTAAAGGATTCTTATCTAGATGGTATTTGTGTCCACTTTTTCCACTTGATTATATGCTTTGTTTTATCTCTTTACTTTTTACTCTACCAAAGTTTAGGTGTAGGTTAATTTTATATTTAATTATTAATCATCATATCTATCCCTTTTTATTTAGTTGACTAGGTAATATTAGGAGAATTTACTAAATTCTTAGTGCTTTCTTATGGGATTTGTATCCTATTCACCATTATATTACTAATAAACAATAGGCATGCTTACCTTAGGTTGTGAGAAATATTTTATGATAAAGAACTTTCGTGGTAGTAGCGCACACATCACTCTCACTCTTTTTCTTTTTCATATCCCTAAAACTTCCCATTATCTTTAGTTGATTCTCTTTCCAACCTTAATTTTTCATACATATGTTTTTATCATAAGGGTGCAAGAGTAATTGACATGTTGTCATAGTTGTCCCAGAAGAATATCATAAACATGTATAGGTACTATATCACAACTTACCTCACCATCTTTAAACTTTTTAATAGAAAAAGAAACAAATACTTTATTAAGATGTTTCAAAGTATACAAACTCAACTTTTATATAAGAGGATTGCTATCTACATTCACACAAGTTTCTCCATTAATTATCATATTACATACCTTCTTTCAGATATGGCATCTAGTACAAAATACATTCTCTTTTTTGCTAATTTAATCCATTCTTGTTGTTGAGTACTCATTACTCTCCAAGTTATAAGTGTCTCAAAATAAATACAATTATCACCATCATTAATACCAGTCATTTACTTTCTTTTGGGATGTTGAATCACATCTAACTTGTCTCCTCTTATAATGAATCTGAGGGTGTTGTCCCTTTTCATAAATTAGTGATTCAATTAGATTCTTTCTAAAAGGTCTTTCATATTATTATATATCATGTTCATCCTCTTCAGTTGTTGATGCATGGCTTGCAAAAGAAATAATAGATTTTTCTCTTTTTTTGGGCATTAGACCACCTTTAGTAGACATATTTACAATCTTATTAAAGAAACCCCAATTTTTGCACTTTTTTCTTTTTTAATATACAACAAACTAACATGAGATTAAGAAAAAGAAAAAAACATAAAAAATAATTTTGATAAACCCTACAAACAAGAAGACATGAGTAAGAATAAGAAAAAAAAACACAAAGAGACATAAAAATAACAACTAAAATATGAAACTATAACAATAAATTGAAAATGAAAATAAGAAATCAAAAGGGATAGAAACTTAATGTAGATCTTAACTCTGATACTAATTAATATGAATCCTCCTAAGGATAGTAGAGAACACGTTAAAAAGGAATGAGACGTCGACCTTACTGAAAAGGCTAAATTAAACAATTAAAAAATGACCCTATAGGCATTTTATTCAAATTTTATCTATGAAATCAATATAAAAGAATACCAAACCTCCTAAAAATATGCAATTTCTTTTATAAATCTTAAAACTATTTTATTTATTTGAGATTTGATTAGAATATCTAATTACACATAGATAAATCCCTACATGATTTCAATTGTCTTTTCCGATTTTCACATATTTATGATGACATGATAATATTTTTTGTATTATCAAATGGCAACAATAATTTTTATAGGATGATATATTTAATAGTTTTATTCATTATTTTTTAAAAAAACTTAATCACCTTATATAAAAGTAGGGATGGATTCTTATGCATATTAATTTTAGTGGCTAAATACAGATATGGCAACAAGCTAGGACTATGGTCGACTCCTTCACCTGAGATAAATTTGAAATTCGATCAAGTCTAAATATGCATGATTTGCCTAAAACAATGTCGTTTTTTATAGAAAGAAGAAAAGAACTTGTCGAAAATAAATTGACAGAAGAGGATGTACTAGAAACTTTTCTGCACATTAATTCAAATATAGAATAACCTTAATATGGGCATTACATGAACCTAAATTAGCTAATAAAAAGGAAACCACTTCCACTAACTTGAAACGTGGTCAACTCCACTTCTATATGAATTCAAATTAACAAATACTCCTAAGTCCTAAAGACCAGGTCAAATAGAATCTCCCATTTTATTTTAGATAAACGTAAAACATAAATATTAAAATAATATCAACACCCTCCCTTAAACTAATATTCTACAAAGATTAGTTTAGAAAAATGAACTTCTCGTCTAGCATTGCCATTTTCAAACATCAACACTCTTTAAAGAGCATACTCCAAGCATTCTTCGAAGCTTAACAAACACAGATGGCTCAAGTGGTTTGATCATAATATCAGCTACTTGATCTTGACTCTTGCAAAAAAACAGATCAATTGTTCCATTGTTGCAAAAGATCACACAGAAAATGAAATCTAACATCAATGTGCTTACTCCTTCCATGTAAAACTGGATTTTTAGAAATTTTAATTGTTGAAACATTATCACAATAGATAGTTTTTGGACCTTGCTGTTGATAATGAAGTGTTTCAAGCAATCTTCTTAACCAAATAGCTTGACAGGAACATGTTGCTGCTGCAATAAATTCAGCTTTTGTACTTGACAATGTAACAATTTGTTGCTTTTTTGATGACCATGATATAGCTCCAGAATTCATGATGAACACAAATCCTGATGTGCTTTTCCTGTCATTCACATCACTTGCATAATCACTATCAGAAAAACTAATCAAATTTTCTTTTGTTCCAGCTGCATAAAAAATTCCATAATCACTTGTTCCTTTTAAATAATGAAAAATCCGTTTTGCAGCAACTAGATGATTCTCGGTTGGATTTTCCATATATCGACTTATTAAACTGACCCCATACATGATGTTAGGTCTTGTTGAAGTTAGATACATCAAACTTCCAACAATTTGCTTGTACAAAGTGGCATTTATCTTCTTTCCTCCATCTTCTTTCATCAACTTTAAGCCATACTCAGTAGGAGTACTAACTAACTTGCAGTATTCCATTTTGAACCTATCCAAAATCTCAAGAACATATTTCTTTTGTGAAATAAAAATACCAGCTGGTGACTGCATAACTTCAATATCGAGAAAATAATGCATTAACCCTAAATCGGTCATTTCAAATTCACTCATCATACTTCTTTTAAATGCATCAATCATGACAAAATATCATTCCTAGTATATATTAGATCATCAACATACAAACACATAACAAGCAACGAACCATGTAGTTTTAGGGTGAAGGTCGAAGTGTTCGGATCTTTTGAGTTCAGTTTGGATCAAACACATAACAAGCAATGAACCATGTAGTTTTAGGTTGAAGGTTGAAGTGTTCGGATCTTTTGAGTTCAGTTTGGATCAACCCTTAATCTAAGTCATCTTAAGCTTAGACCCGGTATAAATTTCATGGACGCATAAAATGTGTAATCTCGAGACTATCTTCAAAAGTTTCAAGAAATTTTCTATGAAGAATAATATGCCTAAATATATGTCCACCTATGTATCCATGAAATGGATTCTGAGTTTGTTTATATAAAATAATGAGACACTATGTTTCACGTTTTTTACAAACAAGTTACAAAATTCCTGTACTCTTTTTTTTTATTATTATTATTCCGTCGGGGTTAATCTAATAGAAAGACGGAAAAAAGATGGAAGTACCACCCATGGATCTGCAATAATTTTTGTTCACCGTCCGTTACCTTTCCATTTCGCCGGTAAGGAATATGTGTGTTTGTGATTTAATTATGGTCAAACAACAATTCAATAAAAAAAGTTAATATTGCTTTGAAATTTTTATTTTAAGCGTATTTTATTTTTTTTCTTTTTTTTTGTATTAACCTCAAGCTTTTTATTATTAATTGGACCTAAATTAACTTCATTTATGTTTCAAGCAATGATTTAAGAATAAGTTAATGAAAAATTTAAGAAATCGTAGTGAACAATGGACAGCCCAAGAGCCGCTGCCTTGACTTTTTGTATGAAAGCCACCACGTGGAATTTAATAATAAAAAGAGTACCTGCCTGCCTCCTGTATCTACGGCTTGAGGTTTGGTACCTTCCTTGTTCGTAGCGTACTCTATGTATCTGTCACTGTCTCAATCTCTCTGATTTTAATCTCTTCTCTTGTGAATCTGATTGGTCCTTTCTAGTTTTGGGTCCAAAGATGCCTCACGGAACTCTTGAAGTGCTTGTCGTCGGAGCTAGGGGTCTCGAGAACACCGACTTCCTGAGTATGTCTACGTCCTCTTCGAAGTTTTATGCTCTTTTATCTTTTCCTTAATCGTTTGATCCGGAGTTACTTCTGATTTATGATAGTTTAGTTCAATATAAACGAAATCTTTGACGTTTTATATGAGTCGTGATTGTAAACAATCAAATATATGTTGTCTGTCATTCGCTGAGAGTGACTCGGCATTTCTATCATCATCATCATCATGGAGCCGACGAGA
Source organism: Erythroxylum roraimae (assembly GCA_027568915.1). NCBI lineage: Eukaryota > Viridiplantae > Streptophyta > Magnoliopsida > Malpighiales > Erythroxylaceae > Erythroxylum > Erythroxylum roraimae. The sequence goes on along the minus strand of JAOSBL010000211.1, from coordinate 27,329,071 downwards.
TGTGTTCCAGTAATGCTAGTATTCGAGAAAGTTAAGATGTTTCTTTATCGTTTATCATATGGGCTCATAACCCATATGATAGTGTCCTTCCTCTGCCTTGTTTTCACCTGTATCATAAATGTTGGATTTGTTGAGGTTAATGCCATGTGTTCACTGTGCAGATAATATGGACCCTTACGTGATCATAACTTGTCGCAGCCAGGAGAAGAAAAGCAGTGTTGCATCAGGTTTTGTCTAGATCACATTACGTTTTCAGCCTCTTTGGATAACAAAAGAATCTGAACGTATTTAGTCTTCTCATTGGATAAGATAAGATAACGTCTAGAATTTCTTTAGTATTAGACTTGGTTGACTAGGAGCAAACAATTACCCGAAGAGCTACGCATTTGATATAATATGCAATTTGCCAGCGAGCTTTTCAAACTGAATTTGCAAACCGATACTGCAGGAAAAGGAACTGAACCAGAATGGAATGAAAGTTTCGTTTTTACTGTAACAGATGGGGTCGCAGAACTCCATTTGAAGATTCTGGACAGCGACGCTATGGGTGGCGATGATTTTGTTGGGGAAGCAACGTGAGCACTAGTCCCTTGTTCATAACTAAATAAATATTCTCGGCATTCTCTTTTTCTTACTTTCTTCATCTGGTACATCAGGAAACAAAAACTCGTACTATTTGATGTGATCTTAGACTCTACAGAACCCGCAACTTAAATAAATCTTCTGCTATTTGTTCATATGATCCATTGCAGCATTAATCTAGGACCGCTGTTCCAGGAAGGAAGTCTCCCACCAACTGCATACAGCGTAGTTAAAGATGAAAAGTACCGTGGAGAAATAAGAGTTGGTCTCACCTTCTCACCAGAGGTATCTATTATGCTTTTGTACATGTTAAAGAAAGGCAATTGCGGTGTGGCTGGCGGATCATGGTCAACCATAATTAAAATATTAGTATTTAATTCGGGCCACCAAATGGTCTTTCTAAAGAAAATTTGTGAATATCACTCTAAGATCCCGTCAACTCAATCTGATTGCATCTAACATCCTCTGTTATTGTCACCCGAGCCCAAGTCCATCTAGCTGAATTTGTGATGGATCACAATTCAAAGCCAAGGTCCAATTACTAAGTTCAACTATAGGATATAGGATTGAGACTAACATACCTACTAAAATAATATTTTTAACAACTCTTAGGCAAAGAGAAGCCTAATAAATCTTTTGGATCCAACATTATAAAACTATGGTCAAAAGTCTCTAACTGTTGCACACTTTTTATTTAAAATAACACATAAGATAGCATATTAGCTAAGATAAGAAAGGATTAAAATAAAATAAGAAAACTAATCCCCAATATAATGTAACAACTTCAATTATTTTCTATTAAGTACTTGTCAAGAAAAATATATATCATGCACTATTTTTAAAAATGATATGAAATGCAATATACAATAATACCAAAAAAAAAATACTAAAACTAATATATACAATACTATATATTTATCTAGAGTAGGTGTTAGTAAATGTGCCCCATCTAAATTTGACTTTGGATAATATGTCACTCTATTTTGTCCTCGGACAATTTAGCCCTAAGTAATGGTTAGTGTCTACTCTAATCTAATGCAAATTATATCTCACCACTAAATGTCACACACAAATGTGATCAAAACTCTCTCGAAGTCTTAATGCATTAAGAATATCATAATTTAGCATTCAACATACTATTTATATATTGTGTATTGAAAATTTTGAATATAATCATAACAATAATATAGTAATTATTGCATTTCTTGAAGCCCTAAATCACAAGTCATATGCCTAGTAACACTCTTGTAGAATCAGACTCAATTAAATATGATTTAACTCCCAAAACAAATAATGTGACGATAAACCTAATTATGTTGCCACACTAAGTTAACATTCTCCATAATTCTACCTAAAATTAAAAACTAGAGCATAAAAGTGGTTCTTTCTACTTGAAATTTCCCTCTAGCTCTAACGAACATTTTCTTTTCATTTTCTTATGTTATACTTTATCTTTTGTGAAAAATGATGACTTAAATTGTCAAAAACTTTTTTTTAAAAAGAAAAGTTGTTAACATTAATTGGCAGAGGGTAGGTAGGGATGGCAACGGAGCGGGTATGGGGCGGGTATGCCATCCCCCGTACCCGCCCCATGAATCCGCCCCCACCCC
>JAOSBL010000211.1:27267940-27280746 GCA_027568915.1 Erythroxylum roraimae | reverse complement strand
CCCATTTACCACTGTGCGCAATTTATTTTCGTTTGGTGTTTGGGATTTATTTTTGGTGGATTCGACACCCATCAGAATCCTACTTCTTAGAACTTGTAATTCATTTCATAACCATATGGGACTAAAATCGGTCCAGTTATCAAACCTAAAAATTATAACTTTGCCATTCCCTACCCTATAATTCATATAGGGATAAATCTTCTCCCTAAGATTCAATAAACTCTTAAAGATCCAAGAATAGTCTTTGTTCAGTTGAAGTTGCCAAAAGCTTTGGACAGAGAGACAGTAGGTTTGCACCCATTTAACCCACAATGCTTCCTTATCAACAAATAAGCTTTGAATCCTCTTTATTCTGTTGTAATTGGGTAATCGATAAAACTCCTAATCCCCCCTGGTGTTTTGGCAAAATAATTTCATTCCATTTGACCTTGGTCCCTTTGCACTTTTCAGTATTACCATTCCACATAAAAGATTTTAGCAATCTTTCCATTTCCTTACTCGCTATTTTAGGAATAACCACATAAGCTACTCAGTAGACATGTATGCTATTCAAAACAGACGTAATGAGGGTGGCTCTAGTAGCTAATGATAAAACTTGTTCTGCCAAGCAAAAACTCTAGCTCTCAACTTCTAGTAACGACAAGAAATCTGAGAATTTCGACTTACCCGATATGATTGGCACTCCCCACTAATGAAAAGGAGTTGCCTGCAGGGAAAAACACACTATGTTGCATATCCACTCCTAATTTAAAATATCAAAGGAAACATAAACTCTACTCTTCTGCACATTTATCGTCATCCCCGACCATCCAAAGAAGGTGTTCACCAAGCTCATCATCATCCTTATGACATGAGGTTCAGCCTTGCTAAACATAATCATATCGTCGGTATATGGCAAATGTGATAGTTTCAGGTCCCTACATTTCTGATGGTATTGAAACAAACCATTATTTTCAACAAGTTTTGAAATAAGTCTAGATAAACCCTCCATAACTAGAGTGAATATGTAAGAGAAGAGAGGATCCCCTTGCTTAATCCCTCTACTATTAATGAGCGGTTTTTTCGAAATCCTGTTGACTAAAACACTGGTTGAAGTGGTCTGAATACATTGAAGGATCCAATGGCAAAATCTATTAGGTAGTCTGATGGCTTCCAAACAATCTTTCAAAAAATCCTAATAGTAGTATCGTAAGCTTTAAAAAGGTCTATCTTCAATGCACAACTCTTAATCTTTTTTCCAGTATGATATTCCCCCAAGAACTCTTGAAGTAACAATAGATTATCCCCAATGCTTCTTGAAGGCAGGAAAGCTCCTTGTGCCATATTCACCACCTTCGACACCACTACTTTCAATATTTCTGCTAGTAGAGTGGCTATAATTTTATAAACCGTTGAGCAACAAGAGATTGGCCTATAATCCGTGATCATCTCGGGTCTATCCTTCTTCGGAATCAAACAAATGAAAGTAGATTAATCTCCTTCAATAATGATCCAGAAGAAAAAAACTCCAATACTGCATTAGTTAATAAGGGGGCTCGTTATATTCCAAGTTTGCTGGAAAAACCCTGCCGAAAAACTATCAAGACCTGGAACTTTCGAGCTAAGCAACCAAAAAACCCCCTCTTTCACCTGTTGAGTAATTAATGGGGCATTCAGCATCTCCTGAATATCTTGACTAGGCTAGAACTCTATCACATTCCTCACTCCAAAACCATTCTGTTGGACTTCTGTGTTCCCTCCCCATCATTCAGAACTGTGACAATGTTTGTATTTCTCCGGGCCAACTCCGACGCCTGGAAAAATTTTGTGTTCATGTCACCTTCTTTGAGCCAAGTCTGCCTCCCTTTCTGTTTGGAGATTAAGACCTGCAATTTAAGAGCTTCTTGATAGTTCTTCATACAATCTGGTTCGAGAACTTTTAAGCTGTCATTAAGTGGATCCAAATAACACCTCTGTTGAATCTCTGTCAATGCTTCCCCCAGCTCTTTTACATCTTAAGATCTGCCCTTACTAAATTCTTTGATAGCCACTTTTGCTAGCTTCAATTTCTACATAAGTTAGAAGGCTTTATACCCTACCAACTCTCCTTCCCAGACCTTTCCAATCACTGCCATAAATCCTTCAATCTGAGTTAATCCATTGAAAAATCTGAAAGGGCTCCCTACCTTAGGACCATCACACATCTGTTGAACTAAAATAGAAGCATGATCGGAGAACATAGGTTCACTAACTACTGCCAAAGCTCTAGGGAGAGAATTGATCCATCTTTGATTTACCAGAGCTCTATCTAATTTTTTCCTTATAAACAAGTTACCCTTCTGTTTGCTTTCCCAAGTAAACCATCAACCAAGCCCTCTAAGATCCACCAAATCAGTGTTTTGCATCAGCTGAGTAAGCTCTTTCCCTGTTCCAACAATCCACACCATCTTCTACTTCATCTGATTTTAGACAGCAATTGAATCACCTAAGGCCACCCACGGATCTTGCATACCCGCATATATAGCCTGCATCTCCTCCCACAACTTAACTCTTTGAAATGCAAAATTCGAAGTATAGATAGCTGTAACCTCAACATGGAACTTGCCTATTAACCAGTAGTGTAAATTTATGAATTGCTCACCCATCTTGACAACATGAGCCTCCACCTTATCCATATTGAACCAACACAAAATCCTACCATTATAGTGATAGGTATGATTAGAGAAAATTTTCCATCTAGGTCCCAAAATAGCCATCCCATTCTGAACTGCACCAGCCTTTATTTTTGTTTCTACTAGTCTAACCAAAGCAGGTTTCTTGTCTGATACCACTTCCTGTACCAACTACTTCCTAAGATGTAACAGCTCAGACCATCCGCTTGTAGATATTGTCCACTTTGGGCCTTTTTAAGTGGCTCGTGGTCCACACCTATTGGGCCTTTTTAAGTGGCTCATGGTCCACACCCATTGGGCCTTTTTAAGTGGCTCATGGTCCACACCCTCACAGTTTTGCTTTTCCACAGGACTTCCTAAGAGGTCACTCATCCTAGTACTGCTCTGGCCCTAGCACGTTTAACTTCGGAGTTCTGATAGGATCCGGTACGTTAGGGTATGAAAAACACGTCTGCAAGGGGAAGGTATCCCCACCCTTATAAGGGGTGCTTCATTCTCCTTTCCAACTGATGTGGGATCAATCCAGCCCCTTAGGAGGCCCAGAATCCTCGCTGGCACAACGGCCCGGGTACTGGCTCTGATACCAATTGTAACAGCCTAGACTACCCGCTTGCAGATATTGTCCGCTTTGAGCCTTTTTAAGTTGCTCGTGGTCCACATCCATTGGGCCTTTTTAAGTGACTCGTGGTCCACACCCTCACGGTTTTGTTTTTCCACAAGACTTCCCAGAAGGTCACCCATCCTGGTACTACTCTGACCCTAACACGTTTAACTTCAGAATTCTGATGGGATTCGGTGTGTTAGGGCATGAAAAACGCATCTGCAAGGGGAAGGTATCCACATTCTTATAAGGGATGCTTCGTTCTCCTTCCCAACCGATGTGAGATCTTACATAAGGGGTCATTAAAGCCCTTTGTGTTCCAAACTAGAATTGACATCTAGTGGGCAAAACTAAAAAAGACACTAAGGGGAAATAACCCCTTTATACTTTTTCTTCTTGCCTTTTTTCCTACCCACGCCCTTTTTAGAATTAGCCACCATATTCTGATTGGGAGCACCTGCATCTATGTCTGATTCTGCTTCCTTCTCTAAAGCAGTAATCGATGTTGTACATTCTTTTTCAAAAGAATCCATGTAATTAAGCTCTCCCTGGGTTAATACTGTCTTCTAGCCAATTAATCTACCACTACCCTTATCTATTTGATTGCACTTAGTCGCATTAGGAGAACTAAGGCTCCCCGGATCTAACACTGTCATTAGTGCATTCCTCAACCTCATAAGGAATCTCCATTTCATTCATCAAAACATTGGAACTCTCCAGATTATTCCCAGGCATTGCAACGTCTTCTACATTTTGCTTACTCAAGATTAAAATTCCTCCCTGCACCATCATTGCCAAGTCATCCAGAATCGTCTCATCCCTATTCTCATTAGTATTCTGACCATTTCCTGGCACTTTTACTTGTCCCTCGGACAGACTTACATTATTCACTAAATCGTCATGCCATCTAGATTTAAGGATTTTTCCGGTAGCTACCCATTTCTTACAAGAAAATGAAGGCTTCCAAGGGTAAGATATAGAAATTACATCTTTTACCAACTCACCTGTTTCTCCAAGACGAAGAATAGTCAAGTTTTCTGCTGAAGTACCAGACTTAGGAATTTCTATGCAAATCTTCGCATACCCATTCCTCTCCATTGCTGTTGTATGAGAGTCCGTAAAATAGGTTTGCCCAATGGACTTACCAAATGGCTCAAGCCTTCCATCGTCCAATACTCCACCGGTAATCTATGAAACTGAACCCACAAAGGAATAGCTTCAATTGCGCGTCTATCCAAACCCATTCCTGGTTTCCATTGTTGCAAAAACAGGGGTTAGTCCCCTATATGCCACGACCCTTGTTTGATAATCTCAGTCAGTTAGCATTCTCTGCAAATTTAAAAGGCAACGATTCATCCTCCCTAAGCATTACCTTTTTGAGCCCTCTCTTGCCCCAACGAGCCATAGCCCAAGCATTTACAGCTAGGAAAGCCAACCTTTTTGCCTAGGAAAAACCCACTAAGGCGTTCGACCATGCTTTAGCTCTAGCTCGCAACAACTCCATCGGAGAAGAAAATATACCGTCTTAAAGTACATTTGGGTAGTATTTGAGTCTCCCCTTATTTTGCTGGACATTTATCTTACTTCTCTAAGCTCCGACAATTGACGATTTCCTCTAGGTATGTTCTCCGGAATCCTTCAACCCATCCGACTTCCCTACCGATTTGCCTTTTAGTATTTCACGAGTTAGAGACTGGAACAAATCTTCAGACGTTAAAACCATGCCCCCTTTATCAGACCAGAAGAGGGCCTCCGGTATGGCGCTGGCTTCCGCCACTCTTGTCCCCTGAAGAAATTACCTCCAGACCTCCCACAAGAACCCAACAGAACCAATAGGAACAATGTTGTTTCAATGGAAAGCTCAGACAGTATGAATTCGTTAAAAGCAAGTGTGAATTCGTTAAAGAAAATATTACAACAAAATAAAAGCAAACAAGTGTAATTATATTTTTGCTTATGTTGCTCCTCTGCTAGTTCCGATTGGGCAAGGGATCCAAGGTAAAATTATCACCTTCTACCTCATCAATGATAAGAAAGGTGATGAATATGGTCCTCCAGACTGATGGAAATCTATAACTGTGAGATTACTAACCCATTACAAGTTTAAGCAAATAAAAGCATATGAAGAAAACCTGCTACATGGTGTTAGATTGGAGCAGAAAATGAGTTGAAAATGATAATGATCAGTGTCAACAGATACAGAGATTGGGCTTTTGGTTGGAGCAAATGATTTATTCTCTAGTTCATGGATCACATCTACATTTAGAATAAATTTGCTTGCTTCTAGTATGTAAGCCGAGACAAGTTTTTTGAGAAAAACAAGCATGAAATTAAGGCTTGAAACCATATACTTCATCTGACAACTTTGTATATATATATAAGTTACATATCATTACAAAACTTTCTAACTTTTCCATTTAATTTCTATTAAACATCAATATACATCATCATTACATTTAACCAAAGTAAAAAACATTAAAATAAGTTTTCTAATGTGACAGGGAAAGTGTCATAATCTTAACATTCCTCCTTTCCACTTCAACTGATTTCTTCAATGTTTCAAATCTTGTCTTTGGCAAAGCCTTGATTAGTATGTTTGTAGGCTAATTTTCGGAACAACAACAAACAAGCTTGATTTCTTCTTCTTTTTCTGCATCTCTGACAAAATGATACTTGATTTTCATGTACATGATTTTTCAATGTAAGACTGGATTCTTCATTATAGCAATGACAGACTGGTTATCACACAATATATCAGTAGGACCTTCTTATTTCTGTGATAAATCACTCATGACTTTTCTTAACTAAATGATCATATTGACTACTCCGACTGCTGCAACATATTCAGCTTCTGCAGTTGATTGAGCCGTAATATCATGGTTCTTTGAATTTTAACTGAACACACCTGAGACAACAGTGAAAAGATAACCAAATGTGCTTCTTATGTCATCTTGCGAACCAGCATAATCATTATAGGTGTATCAAAATAATTTTGATGCTTTTTCCCTCTTAAAACAAATTCTCACATCTTTAGTTCCTTTAACATACTTCAACTCACTTAGAATTGCCATCAATTTTGAAAGAAGGCTTGCTGCATAAAATAGATCAAGTCTTAGGGCAATCAAGAAAAAACCAACGAAACATCTGAATAATTTCTCCTTTGCTTTCTTTGCAATGTCATTTTTACTTAATTTTTCATTTAATACCAATAGAGTAGTGACACTCCTATTCTCCATCTTGAACTTCTTCAGAATTTCTTGGGCATATTTTTTCAGGCAGATGAAGATTCCTTGATCAATTTATGAAATTTTCATGCCAAGAAAGTATGAAATTTGCCTCAAATTAGTTATTTTTAATTCTTTTTTCATCTCGTGCTTGAACTCATTTATCAACTATATACTACTTTTAGTCACTAGTAAGTCATCAATATAAAGTGATACTATCAAAAGGTCATTTTTAGACTACTTTACATAGAAAGTATGTTTGCCTTTGCTCCTATCAAATTTCAGATTGCTCAAGTATTCATCAATCTTATTGTACCAGGCTCGTGATGCCTATTTTAGGCCTTAGAAAGACTTATAGTAAGTATACTTTATTCTCTTGGCCTTTGATAACAAATCTCTCAGGATATTTTACATAAATTTCCTCACTTAATTTACTTCTAAGGAAAGTTGACTTCACGTTCAACTGGCCTTTAAAAATTTTGAGACATGAGTGCCAAGAGTAATTTGATAGTGTCATGCCTTGCTATTGGAGCATGGTATTTAGAAAATTAATGCCAACTTGATAAAAATAACCTTTCACATCTAATCTTGCTTTCAATTTCTTTATAGAACCATTATGATTCACTTTGGTTATAAAGACTCATTTCAAGCTATATATTTTTTGCTATTAAGTCTGTCAACAAATTTTCAGATCTGATTTTTATTGATCATGCATAACTTCTCCTTCATTGCATTCTCCCAACCTTCTAAATTTTCTACTTCTTCATATGTGGTAGGTTCTATAAAAGAAGTTGCATTACATCTCTCATATATATATATGTTAAGAGTCTTATACCTCTAATTTTATCATCATCACTTTCTAATTCAGCTCTAGCTTTAGCTACATCTTGTTCTTATGGAAAGTTCCCTTTGATCAAATTCTTTTTATCCAGTTATGCTATTTCTTTACTCCAATTCCAAGTCCCAAATTCATTAAACTTCACATCTCTACAGATAACAACATTTTTTGGCTTGCAAATGAAACAATCTCTATGTGTTATTGTCGCTTCTATTTCCCAAGAACACAATAGTAACTGCTTTTTGATCTAATTTGTCTCTTTTAGTTATAGGTATATTGATGTAGGACAAATAGAAGAATTATTAATTAGTATCTAAAAATCACAAATTAGAAAATATGACTGATATTAGGCTACTGAAATATCAAGTTTTAAGGTTGAATTTTTGGTATGAATGCTGAAATTTCAAATTTTGTATAGCTAGAATTTTAAGGTTTGATTGCTAAAAATTTAGACTTAGGATTTTAGTCGTAATATAACTAGAATTTAGGTTTGAGATGGCTGGAATTTTGTGAGGAACATAAACAATAGAGAGTATAAAACTAAAAATCGCTCCTAGGGTCTAAGAATCACTCTTAAACGAAAGCATCACACACTATAAGAAAAATGTCATTTAGCGACGGATATTACCGACGAAAAAACTAAACATTCCATTGGCAAGACAGTTTAGTCACGGAATTTACTGACGGACCAAGGCATCATAAAAACGGCTGTAGGTAATAATTTTCGGCAAATAACAGAATAATTTACCGACGAACATTTTATGTATTCACCAACGGTTGTTTGTTCAGTGGACCGTCGGTAAATTTACCGAAGGTCAAGATTTTTTCGTTGGCATATTTACAAACGCTATTGGTTATTCTGTCGGTAACTTTATTACAACAGTATTGACGGTTATGATTTTTCCGTCGGTAAGTATACCGACAATTTTTCTACAGCAAATCCTGTTGGTAAAGTTGACGACAGGGCTGTTAATATTACCGACGGTTTGTTGTGTTCGTTGGTAAATATAAGGGAATTTTACCGACATAGACTTATGTTCTGTCAGTAAATATAATACATTTTACCGATATACACTTGTTTTCTGTGGTAAATATTTTTAAATTTTTTTGAAAAAATGTCGACATTAAATTTTATTTCATGATCTTATGTTTAATACATAATTTCAACAGTTATGAATTATCTGTGCATCATATTTTGATTTGTTTATACGTTTAATTTGTTTAAACAGAAAGTTGATTGATGATATAAAGTTAAAATTATCTTAATTGATAATAAAAACATTAAATTGTACATAATAAGTATTTGTAATTCAAATGAAATGATTACAAGTACACTATTGATTTGGTGACCGTGAACGACTTGATTGCTGCGATGAGGTGCTACCCCTCCTCTTCAACTCATCCATCTCGCTACGGAACTAAGCTATGTACTCCATCGATTGTTGCAACTGAGTTGTCAATGTTTGCATTGTGCTCCGAAGCTCATTGATTTCATTGGTTGTCGACCGTCTACTAGATGTTGTTGTACTGGAGGTGGAGGCTTGCAAATAACATGTGTTCGCAAATGAATCTAAGCCGAAGATCCTTCCACGATGGTCCCTACCATCCACTGCATCAAGATATGTCTAGCTCTCATCAACAGCTTCAGAGGCTGAAACTGTCGTTGAATGCTTTCTTGTATTTGATCCTATTAAGAGGCAATGTTTATATTAGTAAGTGATAATTATTAAGAATTAATATTAAAGCATAAATTTCACATACATTAAGTTCTCTACATCAGGTGTTAACGAATGTCATACCATTATGTTTCTTAGTATGAGTGTGCAAAAAGAGTTGACGGGGTATAGGCCTCATACCTATAGACTTTTCCTGCATAAGAATAAAATGTTATAAGTCAACTAGAATTTATAAAAAAATTTGGCAGAATTTCCTCTATTTTTATTATATTTAACCCCTTTGAACAAAGAAATTTACTTAACAACATAGTCATATATGGCACCAGACATTTAAAACATTATCATTCTCCATAATACATATATATGGCACCAGACATTTATAGCATTATCATTCTTTATAATACGCATATTTTTATTCCATAATTCACACATCAATTTAAATTGATATACAGCAAAGTAAAAAATTCAGAATATAAATGTAAAGTGTAAATACTTACAAGTCTCTCTGCATGCTTGTGGAGAGTAATTGATCCTCCCGTATGTACGGGAAGACTCTCTCTCCACAGTCCTCCACGTCTGTTGGTAGAATTATGCTCTGAAATGAATATTGCCTCAGGTAATGTCCAATACTGTTGCCAACGATTCCATATTTGTTCAGAAATATAAGGCAGTTGTACACCAACCTTATATATCGCACCAACAAAGTCCCAATAATGGGTACGTGCTCGTCCCTCCCATACTTTATTAAAGACCGCGTCAAATTCAGAATTCGAAAAAAATTATTTCTGAAATGAAAGGGAAAAATTCGATAAATACTTATAATGTAATAATATTTATCTAATTAATGTATAACAATCAATTAAAAAGAAAATAATATTTGTTATTGTACCTCAAACTCCTGATAGTAAAATTATTTTGTAGCTTAAGAGATATTCTTCTATATATAACCCTCAAGATCAATCTTCTCCTTAAATTTGGATGTCATGTTTCTTGAGCACGGTCCAGACGGAATAAACCTAATATAAAAACAAGTAATTTTATACCATTTTTAAAATTTAAACCTATAACTTAATTGTAAACATATAATGTTTTATGTATTTTCACTTACAGATTATTGACAATTGTGATGTAAGTTCTTCCATTAGGCCCCTCAGCTCCAAGCTGGCAACCGCCTCCTTCATCTGCAGTGTTTACCCCTGATATCTCTGTCGCTATAAGGTAGTGGATGATGTAAGGGTGGTGGATGGTGTAGCATCAGGTACAGAAGGTGATGCCTCATCTGCAAGTGTAGTAGCTGGAGGGGGAGGAGGTGATTCAGTAGCAGCTGCAGAGTGTGATGGTTCACCTGGACAGTAAGTACCTCCGAATCGTTGTCTGAACCTAGATCGCATTATATCATGTTTTCTCTTTGGTCGCATATTTCAGCCTGAAATTCATATTTGATTGAATTTTCTAGAAATATAAGAATTGGAATTCAATATTTTACACAATATATTGAAAAGAAAATGAGTGATTTGTTGAATATAATATTCAATTACAAATACAAATTAATCGCTATCATCACTTAATTATAAATTAAAATCATCATCTTATTCTGAAGAAAAAGAATCGAACTTAGGCACCTCTTCAGATCTCTGGCCCTCGTCGTCCTCTCCAAATAAAATTTCAACATATTCATTAGATGGATCATTCAAAGGTTCATTATCGTCATATGTGACAGATGCATTTATTTCATAAACATCTTCCTGAAACGATTCACTTTCAATTCTCTATTCTCCTTTTCCATGTGATTCAAAAACACCTCTAGGTTTAACTTTACAAACGGCCAACCAATCTGACTTATCTCATTGTAAGCTGGGAAAAGGGACATAATACACCTGAATCGCTTGCATTGCCAACACAAAAGGTTCAAATTGTCTCAATCTTCTTCTGTTGTTGATTTCAACTACATTGTATCAGTTATGCACTTTTGTACCAACATTATGAGTTGGATCAAACCAGTCACACTTAAATATCACACTTCGCTTTATTGGCAATGCAGAGTACTCAATTTCAAGTATCTCAATAATTTTACCATAGTAATCCATCAATTCTCCCTATATGCAAACTCCACTGTTTATTGTTGCCATGCTACGACCATGATATTCTGTATGATATTTGTATCCATTAACAAAAAAGGGAGTTTTGTGGATAAGCAGCCCTAGTTTAACGAAAACGATGTCATTTTCGATCTTATGTTTAATGTTGAAGACGAAGCTAATGGTGGCGTTTAAATTTTAAATTTACCGAAGAAACAATCCTTCCGTTGGTAAATCACCGACGGAATCCAGTTTCGTCGATACATCCCAATTCGATTACGTTTTATTAAATACATTGTAGTCAAAGCAAATAACAACGTTTAATTTTCAACTTTACCAACAGAATACACTTCTATCGGTAAACGACAATGCTTTTTTTGCCATCTTTCATTCGCGTCTCTTTTACCGATGGTGGTTCCTATTCCGTCGCTATATTCCATCAGAAAAATCAGCGAGATAATTTCCCATCCATCTTTATCGACGGGTATTTTGTCCTTCACAAACTACCATATATTACGACAATTTCACCGGCAGAATGTGCTTTTCTGTCGCTAATTTTCAACGGTATTATTTCTATCGATAATTGGTAATTTTCTTATAGTGACATCTTTAATTGAAAACTTAAGTTTGTAGAAAATTTTTAGATTGTTTATTATTAAAGGGCTGAATACACACATATTTATAGAGAAGTTTTTAGAAATATTATTCTATTAAGAAAGGGTTCCTAATAAATTTAAATTCTATTCTAATAAAAATTCTATAAGTCCTAAACAACTAAGATAACATATCTAAAACAGAATAACATATTTAACTTACTACTACTTCTATCTAATAAGGAATCATAACAAAATTTAAATTTAAGCTCTTATCTTTGATGTTAACTGAATTCTCAATCCTCATCCCATCAATTTAAAGCTTATGATTGAATAATTTTTTCCCTTTTATTTCTTCTATATACTTTAATATTTTTTGCATCAATTCTCTCTGGCTTGTCTAAAGTCGTCCTAGAATGTGATAAATACTGATCATATAATTCTATATTCAATTTTTGAAATTTTGATTCTAGAATCTAAGTATTGTCAGAAATTGGTCTTCCTTCCCAATTGACAAGAAATTGTCTATAACCTTCATCTTTTGTGGCTACAATTTGTTTATCAAGAACATCCTCTATTTCCTCTTTATAATATGGAGAATGTTTGGATGTCTTATGATAGGTGTCGAAGCCACCAATTAAAATATCCTACTACCAAGTTGCAAAATAATTGTAGAAAATGGCAAGTAAGGTCGAATCCACAGAGACTAAAGATTAATAATATTCTTTTGAAAACTAGAAGAATTTAGTAAATAAAAAGGGGGGTTTTTAATTGGAGAAACTAAATGAGATTATAAAAATAAGAATAGAGAAAAACGATTTAAGAATTCATTCCAGCCAAAGGTCATCTCTATGCTAGTTCAATGATGTCGATCATGGATGCAAAAATAAACTCATCAATTAAATCAATAGACCAGTTGTAGTTGTTGAAAACGCTTCTAACAACTTAATCTTTCCGTAAATTAGATTAAACAAGACAACGAGCTTTGATTAATCTCTTACCAACAAATAATCCTAACTCGCGTGTAGGATTCAATTCATTGACAGCACTAAGAATGAGAAAGACCCAATCCTAACCAATAAACCACACGCGTAGTTTATTCAAATTAGATTATTTGTTTCCTTAATATAACCTGAAAATATGGT
>JAOSBL010000211.1:27247561-27267840 GCA_027568915.1 Erythroxylum roraimae | reverse complement strand
GAATGTTTAGATCTCACAACACTTCCGTAGAACTCAACACTTCGACTAGACCTTAAGCTGGAAAGTAAAAGAGTTAGCCGATCATGGCTAGTTTTTGAACTAGAGAAAATGAAAATTCTGTTCTCGATGATGCCAAAACCAACAGCCCTCTTGCCTTATAAAAGAGAAGAACGTCCCTTTTCAAAAACAGAGCAATCTCTTCAACCCAATAAATGATAAGGAGATAATCTTCAGCCCTCCCCTTGATTCTCGCTAGTCTGCTGATATCCTTCCAAAACAGATGGGACTTCCCAAAAGATAGAACAGCCCTTATGAATTTGAACTCCATTTAAAAAATATTCCGAATAAGCCCAAATAATCCGACAAATCAGCAAACCTTCCTTACTGTCCAAAATAACAGAGAGGAAATAAATCCATCAAAAACATCGAAATATCTTGCATTAAAAACGTAATTTCCACCAAATATAAAATAAAAATATCAACTTATCATCTTACAGCTACATTAGGAGATTGGTCATCTTATCCATGATAATTATTGAAGTCCACAATGTTAAAGATAGGACTTATTCCCATGTCAGTTGATAATTCCAAAACACAAGCGTTAGTACTTATCTTCTTAATAACCTTATAAGGTCTAGTATTTCATAAATGAAGTTTGTTACATTTCTTTTTTCGAAAATAATCTGAACAAATCATAACCATCACCGTATACCCTTCATTAAATTCCACCAATCAATGATGTTGATCAGCATGTTCTTTTTAAAATAAATGGTTGGTTATTATCTTTTGTCATATCTCATCAAAGATATCCCCCATTAGTTGTACAAAACCTTCAGCTTCAATACTAACTCATGTTGTTATGGTATAGGAACCAGATCAATAAGCTCCTTGGTTAAACTCCCAAGACTATCTCAAAGGGGCTTTTACCAGTAGACCTATTTATAGAACTATTATATGTAAATTATATCGTAGGTCATAGTTTTTTATGTTGTTTCTAACCAAATATCTTAAAAAGTCCCCCAAGCTTTTACTCACCATCTCTATTTCTCCATCGGTTTGAGGATGGAAAGACATTGATAATTGAAGCTTAGTGTTTAATGTTTTCTAGAGAGTTCTCCAAAAAACTCATTAACTTTACGTCATGATTAGTGACGATGGTTAAAGGTAATCCATGGAGACATACAACCTCTTTAAAGAAAATTTTAGCAATATGGACAACATTATAAGTCTTGTAACATGAAATGAAATGACACACCTTGGAAAAATTATCCATCACCATAAAAATAGAATCATAACCTCTTATAATTTTAGGAATTCTCTAGACAAAATCCACAATTATGTCCTATCATAATTCATGAAGCACGGGTAGTGGTATGTATACTCCATAATTTTGTTTTCTTCCTTTAGCTAATTGACATATTCGACATTGTTGTATGATCTTAGACATATCCTGCTCTAAAGAGGACCAATAAAGCGATCTTTGTCCATTAAGATGGTTTTTTCTTTTTCAAAGTGTCCTTCTAGTCCTCCTCCATGTAATTCCCAAATCACATACTCCTTTATAAAAGTGTTAGGTAGGCAAAGTCGATTTCCTTTTAAAAGATAGTCATCGTGGATCACAAAAGAAAAGTTTTGGTCTTTTTGTCCAACTATAATTTTTGAATAGATTATTCCAAAATCTCTATCTAAAATTTTGAACTCCATAACTTTTACCGGTAAAGTGTTTAAGCAAATGACTCTTCCTCCTCAATACATCTGCTTCCTTATTTTCAACTCCTGTTTGATATTTAATTAAAAAAAAAGTTAAATTACTCCAAAAGTGCACTCTATAAGGCTTACCTTTCGTTCAAGTTCTTTTGGTACTTGAAATGTTTAAGAGATTTATGATCTAAATATAGAATAGCCTCCTTCTATGAGAGACAATGATGTCAATTGTAAAGAGAACGTACTACTGCATAAATTCATCATAGGTTGAATATCATTTCTTCTATTTATTTAACTTCTAACTAAAGTAAGTAATTAGGTGTTCCTTTTGGCTGAGTATGCCTCCAATTCCCACATGGATACTTCACAATTAACTTTAAATACCTTAGAAAAATCTAGAAGTTGTAAAATAGGAAATTCAATCATCCTTTTCTTGATTTCTTCAAATGCTTTAGTTGCCACCTGTGACCAATTAAATTGTCCTTTCTTCATAAAATCAGTAATGAATGCCATTATGGTGTTGAAATTACAGATAAATTGTCTATAGAATGTTTCTAGGCCATGGAAACTCCTTATCTTGTATACATCCTTTGGAATAGGCCAATCATGGATGACCTTAATCTTCTCGAGATCCATCTCCACTCCACGGTAAGATATAATAAAACCCAAAAATAAAAGACTTAGATTACATGAAA
The DNA here is from genome assembly GCA_027568915.1 of Erythroxylum roraimae. NCBI lineage: Eukaryota > Viridiplantae > Streptophyta > Magnoliopsida > Malpighiales > Erythroxylaceae > Erythroxylum > Erythroxylum roraimae. The sequence goes on along the minus strand of JAOSBL010000211.1, from coordinate 27,265,441 downwards.
TAACACTTTTTAAAGTTGATATAAAATTTCTCTTACCTTAAAACTCTCAGGACTTATTGTATATATAATAGGTGGTCTTCTTTAGTTTTGTTGTATATTAACATATCATCAAAATATACCACCACAAATCTACCTATAAATGGTCGAAACACTCGATTCATCACTCTTATAAAAGTTCTTGGTGCATTAAAGAGTCAAAATAGCATCACCAACCATTCTTAAAGTCCCTCTTTAGTCTTGAAAGTCATTTTCCATTCATCTCTAGGTCTAATTATATTTTGATGGTACCCACGTCATAAGTTTATCTTGGTAAAGATAGTCGCTCCAATCAACATATCTTGTCCCAAAAGGTGGAATCAACCACCCCAGCTGCCCCCACACCCAGGCCCGACCAGATTGTGAGGGGTTAAACCACAGTTTGACCCCTCACAACATATCTAACATGTCATCAAGGTGAGGTATTGGAAATCTATACCTAATTATGACCTTATTTATTGCATGACAATTAATACATATTCGCCAACTTTCATCCTTTTTAGGAGTCAATTATGCTAGAACTACACATGGACTAAGACTTTCTTAAATAAATCCTTTTTTTAGTAACTCTTGTACTTGTCTCTTCAACTCTTCATTCTCAATATGATTCAAGTTCTAAGATAGAAGATTTGGTACAGTAGATCCAATTAAATCAATAGAATGTTGAATATCTCATAAAGGAGGCAATTCATCTACTAAATCATCTGGCGTAAGGTCTGAAAAATCAACTAACAATTCTCCCATTTCTTTTGGTAAGGTAAAAGGCTTTTCAAGTGTTGTTTCTTTTACTTCCCTCACTATTATTGAAAAAACAATTCCCTTTTCCTTGCTAATAGCCTCAAAATCTCTCTTAAAGATATTAAGAAGCTTTTCCTTAACATTTATGGTTGTCTTGTTACTTCCTCTTTGTTTTTCTATCTTTTCTACCTTCACAGGCTTCAACATTATGACATCACACCAAATAGAATTTGCTTTTGGAATTATGGCACTTATTTCCTTTAGAAAAAAAAAAGAATTTGCTTATATTCCTGGGAAGACGCCCGAATGTTCAAGCTTTATCTATAACTACCATTTGGTAGATTAGACAAATTATTCTTGTTAATAGTATCCACGTTCATATGCTCTCTAACTAAAATCTAGTGTGTTTAGTTATCTACTTTTATAATGTAAGACCTTTTGTTAGCATTTCTTAACTCATAGAGATGGGTTAACTTATTCTTCTTATTTTTAACTCTGTTTGAGGTTAGCTTAGGACTGTTACTCGTGTAAATGGTGGAAATAGCAAGCCCTCATCTGATCTTTGTTATTACTCTTTAATTGCATTTTAATAACATTTATTTTATCTTCCCAAAAAATATTGTCAATAAAAAGTAAATCATTGAATGAAGTTATTCCATATTAAATAAAACTAGTATATGCTTAAATCATTTCTTTTTTTAGTAAAAGAAAAGGGATTATTCTTACTTTTAATGAATTTTTTAAGAAAATTTTTATCTTTTAAAATCATCAAAAAGAAAAATAGTTTATTTATATAATTTTTTTGCTAAAAATCTACGTGCCAAATAAACATGACATAACATTACGTGGATCAATTATACGCCATCTGCAAACAATTTAAACTAAAGTCAAACCATCAAATTGGTCGTTATGGTTTAAATTGACAGGTGAGGGTCAGGCGTAAATTCTTTGTATTTAAGATCTAAAATGAGTTATCATGTTAGCAGTTTATGCGGTTAGTGTTCATCAATAGTTTTTTTTAGCAAAAATCTCAAAGAAAATATTTTAAGTTAAAAATTAAAAATATCAATAATTTTAAAAATTAAATTCTTTTTAATTTAGTAGTCATATTTAAATGCCTTCTTACGCAGCAATATAAGTTATCAACTTTTAAAAATATAAAATTGTAACTAGCATCAAAAAAAGTAATTAAGCACACAAAGATATTTAATAATTTTAAAATATAGGGTGCAAAATAAAAAGAGTTAAATCCCATGAGATTTAATATATTTAGCCCTATTAATTACTCAAATCATTGAATTACTATAAGTGATAAGAGTCAACCTAAATAAGTTGATAACATTTTGAAATTCGTAAAGAAGACACGTCCGATTTAATATAGCCTTATCAGGTATTTATAGCCATCATAACTTTCAGATTAATTTCTATATTTAAGAGCATATTCACTATAAAACACGAACTTTAATCACTAAATCACTATGCTTTGAAGTCAGCTTAATCAGAAAAGTCTTCTACAAGAAGCTCATCCGGTCAGCAAAATTTGAGAGGTCTGAGCGTCAATTTGTTAAGAGTGGTGCATATAATGCAGTGGTTGTTCGCTTTTTTCTTTGTCGAATTGCTTTTGATTTGTCTTATAAGTATAGATGTAGAAGTGTCTATAAGATTATCACATATTATTCGTGTGGATAAAATATCCCTGGATCTCTATCGTATGTCTTTTCTGTCTTAAAAATCTCATCTGGCTTAGCTTTAGTTTAAACTCGTCATTGTCTAATCATATTGTTCTTTTTGAAAATTTACCTCTTATATTTGTTATCTTAAGATTTTATGATTTACTTTGGCAAATTAATTTTAGGAAGGAGCTTTCTACAGCTAGAACAATTTCATCTATGTACGGAGTTCTGTGAACAATCTGTCATCCCATGATTATTTAAATTGCTTTGTAATTGTGAGTTATAGGTGTGACCACCAAATGGATCTAAGGGAAATGCTGGCTGTTTTATTGCTTTGGTATTTGTCCCTGATCAGCTTTGATGGAGTCAGGGGCGTGACTCTATCTAGAGAAGAAGATTTGGAGCTCGAAAAACAGATCAAACTCCTAAATAAGCCAGCAATCAAAACACTTCTGGTAATAGAAGTTCTTGACTGGATCACTTGATATGGTCATTCAGGCTTTTACATTTACTTGACAAATTGCTTTGATTTAAAGTCCACTACTTCATTTATTAATCAGCAAGTATGCAATGAGTATAATCAACAAAAGAAATATACAATGGAATGAATCAAATATTAAAAATTAACTGAATCACAGACGAAAGATGGAGAACAATATGATTGCGTGGATTTTTATGAGCAACCTGGATTCGATCATCCTTCCTTGAAGAACCATAAGTATGAATACAAGGTAAATTTTTCTTTTTCCAAATTTCACTCCTTAATTCACACCATTATCACGTTGATTTGCATCATTATATTTATCTAAAGATTGAGCACCATTCATGCAGATGAATGTTAATGCATCACGTGCTCTTATATACAAGGACTCTTCAAGTTTCTTGAACCCGAAAAATATATGGAAAAATGGCAAAGGCTGTCCAATGGGTACAGTTCCAATCAAGAGAACTACCAAAGATGATCTTATTAGAGCCAAGCAAGCTGCAGAAGTATATCAAGCAAGATATAGAACCCAGTCTCCTGGCAATCCCGGTGTTCATGTAGGTAATTTTAGGGTAGATTTTATATATATATATATATATACGTTTTTTTTCTGTGACATGAATTGAAAATCTTTTAGTGTAGGGAGTTATTCGAAACTTCAAAATTTTAAATACCTATTTGTGTGAAGAAATTGCAGAAAAGGTTTTTGTGATAAATTAAAACAATTCAAATTTAAATATTTGTATGTCTCCACAAAATTTAAAGTATATATATATAATAAGAGTTTGTTTGTTCTTTTTTTTAATTTTTAATTTTTAAATTTAATAAAAATATTTTTATAGTTTTAGTTTATCCTTATTTTCATAACTTTTGAAATTCCTTTTGAATTCTATATATTTTACTCTTTCTTTTATCACTCTATCTATCTAATCTCCTATTCTCTTTTGGTTACACGAACAGTATTCTGTAGTTCAAATGGATAAAATGGATGCAAGTACTATGGTGGTGGAATGTTAGTTACTCTATGGAATCCACCAGTTGAAGGCGCTCAATTTAGTGGTGCTCACGTTATGGTTCGAAATGGTATAGAGAGCACAGAAGCTGGATGGATGGTACGCTCATTCCAACAACAAAACTGTCGCTGAAATTTTTCTGATCTAGTCAGCCATTACATTCCTGTAGTTAAGTTTTAAACTTACGAAATATGCAGGTGAATCCAGGTCTCTACAAGGATACTCAAACTCGACTTTTCACCTACACAAATGTAAGTAATTTAGAACCTTATTGCACATAAGTAAATTATAATTAATAAATTACATTTTATATTATCATATTTAGGGTCAAATTTTTAGTCTAAATTTAGTTTAAAATTTAAATAAATATATTACATTGTTTATGCTTTATATTTTAATTTCATATGATTATGAATACACTGTTGTAAGTGGACTTTACTTCATATTCTTTAATTAATCATATCCGATGAAACTTGTCAAAAAGAAGATTTTAATGTGTAGCCGATGGAATATTTATCATTTCTGAAATAATAATGTTTTGTGGAACTTAGTTAAGAATAATGTTCTAGTCAAAGTAAAACTTCAGACTATCTCATTACAATTTACCCTGCGTGACGGTTTTAGGCAGGGAATTCACACTGCTTCAATACCTACTGCCCTGGATATATAATCGATTATCCCGACATACCAATTGACTACGTTTTCAAAGACGTCTCTCGGCGGGGGCGCTTGTCAATGGGAGTCCACTATTTCATTCAGAGGGTAAGGCTAAGAGAGCACTCAAATTGAAAAGGAAAAGTACATGTAATGCTGGAATCTAATGGGACTACCAATTGACGTTGAAACAGGATAAACTTAACGGGAACTGGTTCCTTCAAATTGGCCCAGATTTTACGGCCAGAAAAGATATTCACTTCAGGATTAGGACAAGTGGCTAGGGATGTTGAATGGGGAGGAGAAGTGTACAGTCCTATAGATCAACCAAGTCCGCCAATGGGATCTGGCGAAAAAGTTATCCAGATGGACACTACGAGGGATGCGTCTTGTCAATTGATTAAATACATAGATGAAAATTATAATATCGTACAGGCCGATACTCTTCGTTACTTTTTAGATGCTCCAGGCAATTACCTTTTACGGGATCTAGGTAATAAAGGATCTGTATTTGGTCGTCTTATTCTGTGGGGTGGAGAGGGTGGTTATGTTGGGGGTAATAAAGGATCTGTATTTGGTCGTCTTATTCTGTGGGGTGGAGAGGGTGGTTATGTTGGGGCATGAAGTTCGATGCATATGGGACCATATCATAGAGATTGAAGTGTTGCCATGTTAATCTCTTTCTCAAATATCGTTATAACTTAAAATTGACGTAATTCCCATCAATTTTTATCCACTTAATAACGGAGAAAATTAAGTGTATATTCTATTTACAAATTTATCACATGTATTTTATTATATAAGAATACTTTGTTTTCGAATCATTCTCACAACATATAATCTAATCTAATTAAGGACAATTAGAATAACATAATGGCAATTAATGTAGAAAGCATTGTTTTAGAACTTGGCCAGTCCATTAGAAACCTAAGGACCTCTAACTGGATAGCGTCAAAGTTAGCAACATGGTCATAAACATTTGGTCCGTTCCTTCTTAAAATTATGGATTACCTATTAACTAGTGAAATAGTATTAGTTAATTTAGTCATTTGATTAATCTCCCTTACAAGTTATATTTATATTTAAATATTCCTTTACATAAAGTTATAAATATATTTCAATTTTATTTTGCAACATTAGATATCACGATTTAAAAATATATATTTATATTTTGTGATTGTGAAAAAATAAAAATAATAATACAACGTGTTTAAGATATTCTATTTTAATTTATTGTTTCCAACACTAAAAAAAATCACAAATGAATTAAAATAACACAAATATTGTGTTTTTACTCACTGTCATAGCACGTTTGTAAAATGAGATTCTAAAATATATATAAAAAAATAGACGGTCTCATTTTTAAATCGAATCTCAAATATAGAAATGGCAAAATTCGCCCAGCTTGGCCCGACTTCAGTTTGGGTTGATCAGGTTATGGGTTAAAACTGCTCAACTCAATCGAACCCAACAGGAAGGTACAAAACGACTTCATGTTGTCAAAAAAGATATTTTATTTTTAAAAACGTATAAGGTCGGGTCGGGCCACGACTCCCAGCCCATAGGTCGGCTCGACCTAGCCCAATGCCACCTCAACTCAAACGCCTCTAACGATTATGTCAACTATTAACTCTGCTCTCAACGAATTTGATTACCGGTAAATAATTGTCCAAAATTAATAATTTTTTCTTAAATTAGGTAAATTTTTGTTATTCTTATTATTGTGTTATGTATATATCAATTCTTTTTTTTCTCTATATTTGTCTTTGAATGACAACAAACCTTCATAGTTGTTTTTCCTATCCACTTTAACAATTCTTCATAATACTATATTGGTATTAGTTCTGGTATGGTACTATACTGATACTTATCAATATAGGGTACCGTTTTAGATAAAATTTTAAATTTATAAAGAATCTTTATACTTTAATTAAAAATTTTAAATTATTATTGTTAAAAACTAATTATTATTTTTATCGTGAATTTGTTTAATAAATTGAATTATTAATTAGGATATATAAGCAATTTTGCTTAAGATAATTTAAGAATGTGTTAAAATATAATATTTAAACTATAAAAGAAGTATGTTTGAAGGATATTAGAAAAAGTTGAAATAAAGTTAGTCTTTTTTATTGACTTTCTTTAAACATATTTCAACTTTTATTAGTCTTTAAATAAATGATAAGTTGAAATAAAGTTAGAGTCTTTTTTATTGACTTTCTTTAAACATATTTCAACTTTTATTAGTCTTTAAATAAATGATAATATAAAAATACAATTTTTATTATTTTGAATTTTATATTAGATTCAATTTTAGTTTAAATTATTAGATTTATTATAAGTTTATTACATATTAATAGGCATTATTAATGCATATTTATTTTAATAAAGTATTTTATTTTATACTATATTTTACTTATTCTTATAATTTTGTACTTATTATTTATTATACATCGGTTTTATAGCGGCTTAATACTGGTTGAACCTTTAAACCTTAAACTTTTTCTTTGACCGGTTCGATGTTCAGTTCGGTTTTTAAAATATTGCTTAATACCACCAATAGTGCAAGGGGAGGGAAACATACATGGGTCTTTACACTTTTCTAGAAGATTTTCTAAATTATTGCTAAAAAAATTTCATTAACTTTGATTTTTTCAATTCTTTTCAACTTTTTTTTTCTTTTGGTTGTGAAAATTTCTTTCAAAAATTTTGCATACCTTGACACCTGCTTTATGGTATCAAACAAGGGTATATTGACCTAAGATTTTTGGAATAATGATTTTAGTTTGTGTACATCTTTTAGATTTTTTAAAAATGTAGGTTCAAGCTTAAAATTGCTCATAAAAGGAGACTTACCTTCCTTGGATTTCTATTTACCCAAGTCAGATGTTAAAATGTGATTTTTCAGCTCTTTTTGGCCTCTTTAGGTGTATATTACACCTCAAGTTTCGGACCTACCTCCTTACCTCTTCTTAATAACATAGCACTTGCATTTTCAATGGGATTTATCAACATTTTGGTTGGTAATTTGTTGTTATTTTGGTTCGCTAAGCAGCTCAAGGTATTGGCCGTCTATCCCACTTAAGTCTTTAAGTATCTTAAACTTGAATAAGTTTCTAGTTGAAATTTTTATGTCACTTACTAAAATTTCAAACTGTTGATAGACAAAATTTGAAGTATTTCATCAAGCGACATATCTGAATTGAATATTTGAGTATGTTGTAAGTAACTCTGAGGATGGGGTGGCTTGAATTATTGAAAATGAGCTACATGTTAATTTAATGGTACGTTACCATATTGAAATTTTCGATGGTCTCTTCAACTGGGGTTATAGGTGTTTGAATATGGATTGTATTGGTGCTAAGGTTGTCCTATAATACCTCTTACTACATTTGTTTGTTCCATTGAATTTCTTATAAGGTTAGAAACATATTGGTTGGGTGTCTCATTACCAAATATATTCCATAAACCTATACTATCTCCATTTTCCTATAACCAATTGATGAACAAGTGCAGTAAGATTATCCATACATTTTTCAAAAGAAGAAACATTTACCTCGTTAACTCGTCAAGTTAAGTGGTCTATTCTATCACTAAATTATTAGGAATTCGATGCCATATTAATGATAAATATGTAAGCCTTGTCAATTTTTTTGTCAACAAGTGCTCCTCCAATAGCAGCGTCGATGATACTCCTTTCAATGGGTAGAAGTCCATAAAAAAATAATGAATTAAAAGTTATTTATTAATTTGGTGGTGTGGATATCTAGGCCACAAGATTTTGAAACATTCCAAATACTTGTATAGTGACTTGAATGCCATAAATCTCCTTTCAAATGTTTGCAACCTTTAAAGTTGGAATGTTTTTTTCCCCAGAAATTGCTTCTTCATTTCATTCATGTACTTCTTCATTTTGTTCCATATAGTAATACAAACAGGTGGCAAATAATATAACCAATCTTAGGCATTGTCTTTCATGGAGAATGGGAAAGCCTTTAATTTGATTTGATTTTGGTCATGCATTAGACCTCATTCTTGTACATACAACTTGGAACTTTTGTAGAGGCTTATTTGGATCCTCACTCATAGTACCACAAAAAGTTGGCAACAAATGAATTAAATCATATTTAATTCAAAGTAGTATGCATTGAAATTAGGAAATATTATTGTGAGATTGTTGGTTCAAATCTAATTCAACAAGTTCTTATAGTGTTTGGTTGTTTGCCATGATTTATATTGTTTCACCAATTGTAGCGTTGCGTTATTTTTTAATCTTTATTTCTTTCCTTGACTTTTTCATAGTCTGTTCGATCTTTTGATTATATTGTAAACTAGATTCCTTTAAAAATATCATAATGAACATACAAACTTATTATTCCCAACAACGACATTAAAATTTGGTGGAACTCTCGTCTGTACCTTAAATTAGTTCCTAAATTCCTATAATCAGTAAGAGTCGATCCATAAGGAATTTTGATTTGTAAATCATTACAAAAGAAAATTCTTAATAAAATAGGGTGTTATTTTAATATGAATATGTAAAAAAGAGAATAAAATGAATAATAAAATAAGAGTTAACAATAAAACAAAACTTGGTTTATAGTTGGTTCCATATTTTAAAATCACAACTAATCATCAGCCTAAAATATTTTTTTCATTAAACATATACTCGATGTGACATTTAAATATACGTCTTTCCTTAAGCTTAGTTAATTGAATTACGGAAATACGTAATTCAATTAACCCTTATTATTTAAAAACCTTAGATACGATTAAAATTTTAATTAAACAATAGTTTTAAGAAAAGAAATACCATTGAAGCAAGATAACAACACATTTGTGGTTGTATTTAATCTAGTTGAATGCTTTTAGTAGAGGTAATAATTTATAATACAACAAATTAAAACTTCTAATGATCATTTTAGTCAATGGACTAATCATATACATTAGAAATTAATCAAAATGATCATAAAATAAAAGAATAAAAAAGAAATTTAATATATGAATAAATGAAACAATCAACACTAAGACCCAAAATCCTCCCAATTTTAAGGTTTCAAAGGGATTCTACTTCCTTCAACTAAGCTAAAGAAAATTAGCTAACAATGGCTATAACTTTGACTAACATCTAATTAAGAAAGACCATTCTAATGTCTACTAAAAAGAGGGAAAAGTACTTTTGTAAAAGGATAAAAATTACAAATGGAAAATATGAATGTTTGGCTCCTTCACCTGGCTCTATTTATAGCCATTGAACCTCATGTCAAATTCTTTTTGTTGTGATTCTTTGGATTCCCTATATCATAACTTCATTAATTTCCACCTAAATTTCCCTAGGATAAGATTTTAACAAATTTAAACATGTTTTTCTCTTATAGATTTGAATTCTGGAAATTACGATGCTTACTAATTGTGCCCTTACTTAAGATCATACTAGGTTTTTTTTTCTAGATTTCAAATTGATTCCAATGATCTGATCCAATTTTGTAAAATAAAATATTTTGTCAACCCAAATCTTCTTGATTCGCATTTGAAAAATGTTGATATTGCTCCTTTTGAAACTTTTAAATCTAAATTGTCACATTAAAGGTAAGTTTCCTGCCTTTGAAGTAACTCTCATGTATGCTTCAAAAAAAAAAAATTCAAAGGGAGAAATTATGGTTTGACTTGCAACAAATTCAAGCTGGAGTGCAGACACTATGGATAGCTACTAGGGATTTTAACTGCTCTTTAAGTTCTAATGAAGTTGAAGCGGAACCAGATATAAAATAGGTGTAAGTGGAGAACTAACTCATCTTTTCCAAAAGGTGAATTTGGTGGATTTAAGATTAACAAGAAGGCTCTTTACTTGGACAAATAAGCAATAAGGATAAATGTTAATCAGGAAGAAGCTAGATAGAGCAATTGTGAATCAAAATTGGATGTGAAAGTTCCCACAAACATATGTACACTTTGGAGATAATGTGTTTTCAGATCACTCGTATATCTTTATACAAAAGATTATTGAACCGATCAGACATGGATCACCATTCAAATTCTTTAATAGGGTCACACAAATGGAAAGATTCATGGAGATTATAAACAGATGTTGGAGTATAAAAGTGCAGGGGTACAAAACTTATCAACTGGTGTAGAAGTTAAAATCAGTGAAGAACGCAATCAAGGCTTTTGTTAGAATGAAGAATCAAAGCCTCATTAATATTAAGAAGAAGTTGGAAGAAGCTTAGGCAGCCTACTATAATCACCCTCAAAATTCTGATATGAGAAATACTGAAACCAAGTGGCTGAAGGAATATCAGGAGGAATTGGCTTTCCAAAACTCCATATTAAAGTGGAAAGTTTGATTGAACTGGATAAAAGATGGTGATTTCAACTCCAGATAATTTCATGCATCTCTTCTTTTAAGAAGAAATAGAAATACAATAACAGAAGTGCAAGATAACTAGGGAAATGTAATCACATAATAGTATTATTTAATCAAACTAGTAACAAACTACATCTAAAAACTGATGGGAATAACAGAAAACTGATAGCATGGCTTCAATGTGAAAGATATACTTGAGGATACACAAAACCAAGGTTTTAAAGACACATTAATTACCCCGTTTACACCTCAAGAAGTCAAGGAAGTTCTCTTCAACCTACATTGATCAAAAGCACCAGGACCATATGGTTTTCCAACATTGTTTTTTCAAAAAACTTGGGAGATTATAAGGAACCTATTTACTGAAGCTATCTTAGAGTTCTTCTCCACTAGCAAAATGCTTAAGGAAGTAAATCACTCTTATATATGACTTATACCTAAAAAGCAAAACCCCTCTTCTGTAACAGAGTTCAGGTCCATTTCGTGTTGCACAACAATTTACAAAGTTATTGCTAAGCTGCTTGTTATGAAACTTAAATTAGCTTAGAAAGAAGTTATAAATCCTACTCAAGAGGCCTTCTTACCTAAGAGAAATATTGAAGATAACATTCTCATTCTACAAGAGCTAGGGGGCACAGGTAATAATATCAAAGGTTGCTTGATGAAAATAGATTTTTTCAAAGCTTATGACATAATCAGCTAAAGATATTTAAAAGATTACTTCCAAGCAATAGGTTTGCCACTCAAGTCCAGGAATTAGATATTGGAATGCTCTCAAACTACCTCTTTCAGTGTCTTGGTCAATGGAATTCCATCTATACCCTTTATAAATGCTAGAGGGATAAGGCAAAGGAATCTCCTTTCCCCTTACCTGTTTCACTTTAGCTATGGAAGGGATTTTCATAATAATCTCCAAACTCATTGAATGCAATCATAGATTTCTATATCACTATAAGTGTAGATACATTAAATTATCTCACTTGAATTATTATGATGACCTAATGCTTCTTAGTAGTGTAGATAACCATTATATCAGCATCGTTTTAAACATATTGCACATATTTTCAGAATGGTCTGGACTCAAGGTGAATGTTGACAAAAGTAGCTTGTACATATCCTTAAATGTCAGAAACCAAGAGGAAATTAGTAGCAATGTAAGTTTTGCATTGCATTCCCCTCCATTGAAATATCTGGGAGTTCCAATTATAACTACCAAACCCAAGCTTTTAGACTTCTTTCCTCTAATTGAGAAGACCAAAAATAGGATCAATGCATCGCAAATAGATTCCTCTCCAGTGCAGCTAGATTGACACTCATTACTTCAGACTTAAACAGCTTGCACATCTACTAGTCTGCACATGTTGTTCTGACTAAATGAGTTAACAAAGAAATTGACAAGATTCGAAAAACATTCTTGTAGTCTAGGAAAATTAAAAAAAATTGTAAGAAGGCCAAAGTTAAATGTAGTGATCTCACTATACCAACGAATCAAAGAGGGTTAGGCATCATTCCAATCTCATAAATACAAAAGGTACTCTTATGCAAGAGAATATAGAGACTCTTCATTGACAAAAAAGTATTATAGATCAAATGGGTGTATGAATATCATCTCAAAGATCATAATTTCTGGTAGGTTGAAAACTTAGTGATATATCATACTACAATTTTTCCCTGTGTACTTTTTCTAACATTTTATGTATATAAAATAGCTCATAGATTGAAGAAAAAAATGTAAAGAATTTTTAAACTTATTTCATATTTTTGGAGATACTACTACAACTAATTTGCATATATATCCATCAACTAAATCTTCATCAACCTGTGTAGAAGAGGAATGTAAAATTAATGTTGATAAAGTTTGTTCATTCAATGAAAAAGAAGATCAAGTTGCAAGTTCTCCTTCTAAAAAAATCTCCTAAGAAGAAGAAGAAGACAAAAAATATATATACTCTAGCGTTTTAGAAAATGTCTTGCTTATAACTAGTTAGAAAGAAATAATCAATTACTTCAAAAGAAAATGGTGGCAAAATCATCCACTATAGAGAATTGAATTAAATCTTCATCAGTTAATAAAGAGATAATAAAATGATGGAATGTTTGAATTTCTTACATGATTTGAGTGTTGGGTGTACAATATGGAAAAACAATGAATGTTTTACATGATTCTCCATTTTTCAGGGATATTTTTATGAAGATGGAAGATTCTAGGAAGATGGATAGGATTATGTCTCTTTAGTTATATTTTCATGTTGTTGCATATTGAACTTATTGGTTTAGGCACCTTTATTTTAAAAAATATTGCATAGTTTTAATATTTTAATTGTATATTTTGTATGAATATTTTTAAAAACCTTTTGACCGAATGTTTGATATAAATTTCTTAAACTTAGGTTATATGTTTTGGTGTTTCACAATGGTTTTAGCATTTATATTTTAATGAGTTTACTAAATATTTCATGCTGGTATTGTAGATATATGGCCTCCTTATTGAATTTTGAATCAGATTCAGATGATAAAATAATGAAGACAATTATTATTTCTCTAGTTGGGGAAGAGAGGGAATGTTTTCATTAACACAAGTAACCATACAAAACTTTTGTTTTATAATGACATGATTAGATATTGTCGAATATTTTCATTTACACAAACAAAATTCTGCTCTACAAGGTCTTGGTTGGATATTGAAACTTTTGAATGTGAATCTTATAAGGACTTATAAGAACTTAAGAATGAGCAAGACAATTTTCTTAAGCTTTTGTAATAATTTGAAAAGTTTAGAAAGCCTAGAGCCAACTAGTCATTTGATTATGGATGAATATATTGCAGTTTTCTTAATGATGATAAGTTATAGTAACACAACTAAAGTCGATATAGGGCACTTCCTAGATATGACTTGGATAATTTCAAAGTTTTTTCACAAAGTCTTACATTCAATTAATAGTCATTTAAAAAGAGTCATTACTTCATCATCCTTTACTGGTACACCTTTTATGATTTAGTATAATTCAAAATACTCTCTATATTTTCAAGTATGTTCAAATATTTCATTACTGTTTTCATTATATTTTTATATTTAATTATTCATTTTAATAATATAATTTTATTTTTTAGGATTGCATAGAATAAAAAGATGGTATACATATTGATGCATATATTCCAACTAATAAAAAATATCATCTAGAGGTAAAAGAATTGATTGAACCTAAAATATTATATGTTATTGCTCATTTGACATGTATTTCATATATGTAATGATTGGATGTAAAGGTACTGTAAATCAATCGTGACTTTTTTTAGAAATAGTAACAAATCTAGCAACTTAATTTGACTTATATACTAACTCCAACTTTTGGAGTTGTTCTTTTGAGACATTTTGTAGTTATTCTACATTTTCAATGAATTACTTACTTAAAAAAGTTCTAGAAATCAATTTCTATTTCTCTATAAGGTATTACATTATTTTAAATAAATATCATAATTATGATTAATTTTATTAACTTTTTGTTAATATTTTGTTCTCTATATATTTAGGTAAGTTTTATTTGGTTAATTTAAGCTACACAAATGTGTATGGATTTCCTTCATAATATCAAGGTAAGAGATATCATTTATAAGATTATAGGGGAAGATCTCAAGGTCCATAAGAATTGCTCAATTACAAGCATTCTTTAATGAGAAATCTTATCGAAATATGTTTAAGCATTCTAAAAGGTAAAATGATAATATTAATGAAGTTTTTAGTTAGTTTATGTTGCTTTTTGTAAGTGATGCTATTATTATGTTTTTAAAGCATTGATGCATGATGAATATGTTTTATTATTTAGTTAGAATGAGTTAATGTAAATTTTATGTTTTATATGGGACTCTTATTATATAAAATTGATGTGTAAATTTCTCTAATTATATTAAATATTCATTCCTTTTTATTTCTAATAATAATAAGAATTAATTAATTTGAATTTTCATTTGAGCCAATGTGAGGATTAAGCCTACATAACTCCATCTATAGTCATTTTATTTCTTTATTTGTATGTTACTTCCTTAGGTAATTACCTTCAGAAATTGCTTTGAATTGATTTAAACCTACTAGATGCATGCTAGATAGAAATGATTAAAGCCCTTTTTTGTGTTAACCCTTGGCTTAAATGACCTACCCTTATTATTATCCCTTATTAATCTCGTTGAGCCTTTAATCCTTTTGTTTCTTAAAATACCCCATTAGCCTACCCATTCACAAGCTTAGAAGAGTATTAAGTGATGCATTAGTTTGGGATTTTTGCTACATTTATTTATGAGAAGAGTTAAGTGATACTTCTACTCTTAGATCACATTGCATTTAGTTGCTATTTTTTTCATTGTTTCTTCAATTGTTGAAAAAAAAGAAAAGAAAAAGTAAGAACATTTTAATAGCATCAATAAGTGCGGAGTAGTAGTATATTTACATTTGTGTATATCAGAAATATGTTTTGTTATCCCTTTGTGCACTTATTAATTTATGAATGCTTGTGTAAAGGGTTTGACCCACCTTAACCCTTACCACATTACAACCCAAAGCATTTCCTTTTGATCTATTTATGCATATAATCATTGTAGAGGAGAATTAGTATATTAGCAAGCCTATGATAGTGTAGTTTCTTATAGGGAGCTTGAGCAAAACACTAACCATCAAACACTTGAGATAAATGAGTAAAACCATGAGGAAGATTCATTTTGCATTTATACTTATCTTTGAGTGATGGTGCCATAAGTTGAGTTTGCTTATGTACACTAATAAAAAGTAGTCATGATATGTGTAGTAGCTTGACATTTGAGTTAGCCAAACTTTTAGGGATTGCATGCTTTGATATTTGTGAAAATGAAATGACGGAATTGATTGGTTGTGTTTGATTTTGCTTGAGGAGAAGCAAAGATTTAAGTGTGGGGAAGTTGATAGTTGTGCATTAGTATGTGTTTTTCTAAGTATTTGTCATGTGTTTCTTGCATAATAGGTTATTATTATTGTGTTTTAGGACTTATTTTGTATGTTTTTGTTTAGTTTGATCTTTATGGTTGTTCTTTTATGTTTGATGTTGATTTAAGGTAAGAATCGATCATTATGATGTAGAAATGGAGGGTGGCCGCCTTTGTGATTAAGCTAGGGACCAAGATAGGAGAAGAGAAGTGAAGGAGTTGTAAAACAAGAACACACGATCGTGGAATTCATTATAATTCCCACAATCGTGGGATCCCTAACCCGAAGAGACACACGAGTTTCACTTATTTTTAGGTTCACGTAACTATATAAGGGCACAAATCCCTAGGGCCGAAGGGGGTGTTATGAGAACTTATCACCTTGAGCTAAAAAACATATTTAGAGCCTAAAGAGAGGTAGAGAATCAAGATTTCCATTCCAAATTGGGCAAAGAGCACACCAAATTCGGATTTTCCAGATTTAGGCAAAGAAGAGGAGGAGCTTGTTTCATCTAGTTCTTATTTCATTTTTCTCTTCTAGCATCTTTATTATGAATTTTTTGGTTGTTAGGGATGTTAATGACATTATGAGTGGCTGAGTTATTTGTAGAGATTACTTTTGAACTGCTTATTGAACTCCTACTTTGTTAATTTGAATGAATGATGCTTTTGATGAATGTTGAGCTTATACCTTGCAATCTATTGAGAAATTGAGTTGGGTAAATTATGTAGGATTGTATAGACCTACATTCACCAAGTTAATTGATTAGCTAGAGAGAGATCTTGGCTAATTAGTTGATTACCCGTAGGATAACTTCATAACGTGTTGAATTGGTAGACTGATTCTGTAGATTGAGAGATTGCTTAATTATTTCCATTTAATTTGGCTAGGGACCATTAATTATACTTTGAAAGAGGGTAGTTAATACATTAGGACATCTTAGGTGAGGCACAATCCAATTAACAAGGTAGGAGGGAGATAAGATAGGGAAAAATTGATCTCTAATTGTTAAATCTTGAATTCCAAGTTTCTGCACTTTTGCTTTATCATTTGTTCATTGTTAGTTGTTTGATTTTGTTTAATTTTTCAGTTTATATTTATTAAAATTGGTTCTCAAACAAAGTAGCCTGAATTAAGTAGTATCTAAACACAATCTTTGAGAGATCAACATCTGTTCTTTACTACAAGTTACACCCCGTATACTTGCAGTTTTGAGCGTAAAACTAGTGAATTGGTTTTGCAATCAACAATTATCATATATTAGAGTACATTACATCTAGTGATCATCATCTTTTACATTTTAGTTATACATGTTATTTTGTACTATAAAAATATATGTGAAAGTATTAAAATTTGCGTAATTTTAATCATATGACAGGTCATTTGATATATCTACAATTTGACCTTAATTGTCTCTTAATATATTCGAGCATCTCAAGATATATACATATATATAAGATATAGAAGGATATCATTTTTTTAATCCCATAAAAAATTTCTATATTGCATTTTAGCATACAATGAGAGAAATCATATTTTTCGGTTACTGTTTAGAATAAAGTCTAGAGAAATTGAGACTTATAAATAAGACATGATATATTCTATATTATTTCAATGGTGTAGTTATTTGTCACACTTTATTTTCTCACTTATGTTAGTAAGATTATTAAATTTGTATAATTATATTGGACTTGTATCACAAATGACAAATAATTGTAATGTCTTATAGTATCAAAATTCTCATGAAATTGAACGATGGATTTTAATTATCTTTGAGCTAAATCACTTTCAAAAGGTTGACTATTACCATTATTTTATTCTCTTACAATTTATTATTGTTTTATATAACTAGTACAGTAACAAATATTTGTCTAAGGAGGGAGTGTTATAATTTTTTATATTGCATATGAATTAATTTTCAAATCTTCAAAATTAAGTCTAAGAAATTAAATTTAATTCCGTATAAA
>JAOSBL010000211.1:27194757-27204845 GCA_027568915.1 Erythroxylum roraimae | reverse complement strand
ACCTTCAACTAGTAGAACATTATCAATAGATGCAAATGAATCTTTACCAACTTTGCCGATTCCAACTATTTTGCCCTGTTGGTTGTCTCCAAAAGTTACTGATCCTCCTTGCTTATTTTGGAGGTCTAAAAACATAGACCTTCTTCCCGTCATATGTCGCGAGCATCCACTATCCAAGTACCATTGGTGCTGGTTGCTTTTTCCAAGAAAGGAGATCTGCAGTATATATTATGTCCTTTTTAGGTACCCAGATTTTCTTGGGTCCTTTGGGGCTAGTCTTACAATTATTCATCGAATAATAATAAGAAGATTGTTTCTTTTTCTTTCTGTAAGGAACAAAACTTTTATTGTGATGAACATTGCTATTAGTAAACCATAAATCACTCTTATCATTAAGGTGTTTATATCTTCCAATCATGTTGTTCATCTTTTTCGTACTTTCAGTAAGGTTGATAAATCTGCTAAAAGAGTATTAATCCTTTGTTTCAATTGACTAATTTCCTCAGATCTATCTATAGTTACTTTCTTTTTCATATCGTCTACTTGTTTGTTAACGCAGACGTTTTCTTTTTCTAACACTTCCGTGTTCTTCAAGTTTTTAGCAAATTTCCTTTTTAAAGCTCTATATTGCTTGAATATAGCATGTAAATCTTCTAATAATTCTAAATATGCCTCTTGAAGTTCATTAAAATTATAAGTTACCTCATCGTCGCATTCTTTTTCAGCTACTAAGCATATATTTGCTTGTAATGATGCTTCTGAATTGGAATCAGATTCGGACGAATCCAAATCTTCCCAAGTTGCCATCATGCTCTTTTTGTTTCCTTTACTTTTCTTCTATTTTGTTCTGAGCAATGGACATTCAAACTTGTAGTGTCCTGGTTTGTTGCACTCATAGCAAATGATAGAAGTTTTCTTGTTCTTGACTTCGTCTTTGCTATTTTTCTTAAAGGAAAAAATATTTATTTCCCTTTGCTTTCTTTTTCCACATTCTCCTAGTCTTTCTTAAAATGAAGGATAGTTCATCATCATCTTCACTTGAATCTTGATCAGATTCACTGGCATCATCATTCATGATTTCTTCAATCTTTAATGCTTTTGAAGATGAACTTCTATTTCTCTAGATCTTTTGATTCTTCTGGCCAGCCTTTAATGCTATAGATTTGTCTCTTCTAGTTTTATCTTCTGCATCAAGCTTTACTTCATATATCTTAAGAGAATTTTTCTGACATGGTCTTGATTATCGTAGATTCTCTCAAAAGCTTTAAGTCTATTAATGATAGTTTGAAATCGCCCAAACATCTTATCAATAAACTCATCCTCTTTCATCTTGAACAGGTCATACTGATGTACAAGAATACTGATCTTAGACTCTTTCACCTGATTTGTACCTTCATGTGCAATGGATAAAGTGTCCCACATTTCCTTTGTAGTTTTGCATCTATGAACTTTATCATATTCACTTCTGCTTAGAGCACAACTCAGAAAGAACTTGGCCTTTGAGTTTAATTAAAATCGAGCTTTTTGATTGGCTGACCATCCAATACGAGGAATGATATTGCCTTCATTGTCTATTGGTGTGTATGGTTCATTCTCAATAATATCCCAAAGATCAATATGTGTGGGTTCTATAAAGAGCCGCATCCTGTCCTTCTAATAATGATAATCCTCACCATTAAACGCAGGATAAAGGACTAAATGGTGAGTAATTATAGTACAGCCCACGTGTGTCTTTATTTATTTAAAATATGATTAAGTGAACACCAAAGAATAGTAATTATTTATGATCTATGAGGTTCGTAATATAATAAAAAGTATTAATAAAAAATTAGTATTTAAAAATTCTTTATTATATTATAGCCTAAATCTCCAACTGCTTCTTGAGAAACTGCTTCTTGTTTCTTCTAGAAACTGTTATTTAGTTGAGTTCTGTAACTAACTCCAACTAACTAACTGTCTGATGTTCTAGAGTATCTTCTTCTTTGTATCGTTTGATTTTGTCGCTTCGTCTGTGTTTTGCGCTTCATCTGTGTTTTGCGCTTCGTCAGTGTTTTGCGCTTCGTCTGTGATGACGTGTCGTCTGGGATGACTAAGTGATACTTACATTTTTCTGCACACTTAAAAAACTTATCAAAACAGTTCATTCATGTCTAAGATTATTATTATTTGATTATCACCAAAATTAATAGAAGTGAAGTCTTCTTGACTTAACAATAACTACATATATCCTGAACACATTTGAACTTGGACCTATCTCCTCTACCTTTTAAATCTTTCAATCTCCTTTAATGCTACTTCCCTCGTATTACATCAAACTTGTTAGCTCTTCAACATAATATAAAATAGAGAATTAGTATACACCTTATGAAATTCTTTCTTAATAACAAATCATGTTACCAACGATACATCACTCCTTGCACTCAAGTAATCAAACGCCATTTCTTTCTTAATCCTTTCCATGATCAATTGCTCATATTGCTCAATGAATTGTCTCAATATGCTATGGTCATGTATATAGCCATCAAAGTAAGCATTCATACCCTCATTTCTTTGTTTTGTTAATATTTTCACCTAAAAATGGCATCAAACTTATAATGGAGCCCACGTGTTATGGTCATCGAAAAGGGACTTAACTATGAATTATCTTTTAAGTTAAAATTCACAACCATGGTAGCCAATTTCCTCTCAAACTCTTTGTTTTTCCTAAAATTGTGCATGACATCCATAAAACTATCTTTCAATTTCTTATAATTCTTATGGGCACTATATTTCTATAGTATTTTTTTAGTATATGCCACAAACATAATCTATGCCTAACGTTTGATAATATCGCCTCTTAGCATTACCTCACTATAGGTGGCTTCTCATCTATAAAACTTAACCATGTAAAGAATAGTCAATAAAAAGTTTTGATGGTTTCACTAATTAACATTACATATCCAAGTAAAATAAATTTGACCACTATAAGTTACATTAACAAATGGAGAAAATTTTATTTAGTAATTGATCATGAGATAATTCGTATCAAATGTTACTCAATTGCCAAACTCAACATATTATGACTCCTTGCATTGGACCAGAAAATATTTCTTAACCTTCCATCCTCATCGTGATCAATTTTGTAAAAGAAATATACTTCCATTTTTCTTTTATAAACATTTTATGTGATCATATCCACTTGCAGCTACTACAATAGGCTATACATTAGTGTATTACTTAATTCTAGAATTGGTGTACATTTCTAGTTTACGTCTAATATGACTGTTAACAACACAATATTGCTTAATAAATGTTGCATTAGTTTGATTTAGTTTATAGGTATGCACATCTTCAAACTTGCTTACACTCTAAATATCTTCATCACATCAAAAACATACACGAGTGTTGTATCACTTTCTTCAACTACTTATAGGTTTAATTAGTTTCTATCATCATGGTTTGTGCGACTAACCTATATGACACATTGATGTTCTACTCTTAAACTCTCTATTCTTGTATTTCTTGCCTCAGCTTGTAACATTGGAAAAACCATATCATCTAGCATATTTTTGGTAAAAATTAAAAATCATTTTCCAAATTTCAAACTTCATTCCCACTTTAATCACCACTTTTCTCTGAAATCCTCCTCCCCACTGTATAATATCATCACATTTAATCATATACTGACATATATTAACTAGAAATAGGTACACATACTAATATAAAATACACAATAAACAAATTTTTGCAAAAGTTATTCAATGCTAGAGCATAGATGATCCTATTCTTCTATGCAGCCATTTTATCTATAAACAAATACTAAAGAACACGTTAAACATATTTCTTTAAGAAACTAGTTTTAAATTTAACATATTATTTTTAACAAAACCCCTGACCATTTACTTCACATTTCTTATGGCAATATTGTTGTTTTAAACTCTATTACACTTTTGAGTGCAACACTAAAGAAAACTTCACAAGTAACCTTACTATAACCATGATACTTACCTTTTTTTTAATTCCTCTCTAAATAGCATAAAAATAAAATAATTGCTGAAATATGAGGAATTATGGAAGGTACAAATTAAACAAAAGTAAAAGCTTGTATTGTAAGTTCAATCTAGAAGAAAACTTTTAAGCTTCCTCACTAATACTTTGGTCCTGAAAAACAAACACTAAAATTACAAAAGACTAGCTAAAAAGTAATTAATCATCAATAGATTTACAAAATTTTTCTTATTAATTGACATATTTCTCCTAAAAAAATTGAAATATGAACATAGGTAATCACACATGTGTAATACCAAAACCTAGTAAACTTGATTTTAAACAAAGGAGTATAACTAACAATGTCTACTGTGAACTTACATAATTGTTCCACACAATTATGTGTATGGTCATGTACCAATTTGTGTCATTAACATGTCATTTCAGAAATACCATTGAACTTCATATGCTCATGTAGTTAACCATGCCTGAAATTACCTTTAATTGACAATTTTTGGCACGATTGTGCATCAAATTGTTTTCTTTATATTTTCTCCTCTCCATTTTAAATGAGAATATGTTTAAAGCCCATATATATGGTTAAATCCATATTTAGGGAAAGTTGAGAACTATAAAGGAGAAAAAAATCGAGTGGCAAAACCTATGCCTTCCTAAACAAGGGGGTTTGAGGATACCATCTACTTAGATTATGAACCTAACTTTGCTAGAAAGAAGGATTTGGAGGCTGTTTGATAGCAAAGTAGCAATATGGTCTAAATGGATGCATGAATACTACTTATACAAGATTATTTTTTTGTAGTAAGTATTAGTAAAGAGCATTCATGGAGCTTAGTACAAATGTTAAGACTAATGGTTCAACTTTACTCTTCATCTAAAATGGTAAGGAATGGAATGAATACCTTGTTTTATTTTAACAGTTGGAGCAACCTTGGACCCATACATTTGAGGGAGCAATTTTCAACATTCATAATAAGCATACCCCTAAATTCCAAGGTCAATGACATAATCTATTAAGGGAATTTGTGCCTTAATTTTAGAGACTTAGCCTTTATTATTGACAATCTACTTGCATATAAACTAAATTTTATGGATGATGACAAGGTCTGGTTGAGGGATTATACGCACAGATTCATCGATAAATCATGTATTGAACTATTCAAACCCCACTCATAAAAAGTTAATTAATATGAAGTAATATAAGCTCAATCATTAATCCCTGAACCTCTTTCATTAGTTGGCTTGTAGTCAAGCAAAGTTTGAAGACAAGGAATAGATGTTACGGTTTCTAAGACCCTCCCTGATTACTTTTCTAGCTTTTACTTTAAAATAATGCATATCTTTTATTCTAGTATGTTTTATTACATAGTCTTTAGTCTAGAATCAAGTTATTATTGCAACTTTACTTTGGAAAGAGAAAATGCCTGAATATTGTTAAATGGACTAGTGAGTTAGTAAGGAGGAAGAAATAGAATGCTTATTTTTTAAGAACAACTTTCATATATAGCATTTATACATTATAGAGTGAAAGAAACACCAGACTACGCAGGGGGCTCTATAATGGACAAGTATGAACTGACAACTAAGAAATTTTTTGGATTAAGGAGATCATTCTTGTAAACAAAGAACACCTAAGGATATAGGGATGTGATGCTTATGTGAAGCATAAAAAATTTGATATGCTTTCAACTAAGTTAGATAAATGTAAATTTCTAGGGTATCCAAAAGAAAGTATTGAATATTAATTGTACCATCCTCTTAAGTAAAAGGTTTTTGTATCAATTTATTCTTAAAGAAAGTAGTAAGAGTGAGGTAGCTCTTAGAAAAGTTCAAGAACTATAAATTTACATCTAGATGGAAAGAGAACCATAAGTTGATAGTTATGATGTATAAAGTAGGGTTCAAAAGGCTCATTGCCTCTCACACACTCACTACATTAGATCTACATATTAAAAAGTGGGAAGATAATTTATCACTAATAGATGACGAACTTATTACTTTATAAGAAATAATGTCTTATATTCATTATGTAAAATAGTATCAAGCCATTAGATCTAAAATAGAATCCATTTACACTAACCAAGTGTGGTCTTTGGTGATGCTTGATGGTATTGCACCTATTATATGTAACTAGGTTTAAGAGAAAAAGTTATTATGGATTGTAATATACATACATACAGAGGAGTTGATTTTGATGAAACCTTTTCTCTATCAATTACGCTTAAGTCCATAAAAATCTTATTGTCTATAGTCGCATATGATGATTATGAAATCTGGAAGATGGATGTCAAAACAATATTTGCCAATAGGAATTTGATTAAGTATATTTATATGATATAACCTGAAGGTTTTGAATCCAAGATATTTCCTCTCAAGTATGTATGTTGCACAAGTCTATTTATGGACTTAAGCAAACTTCATAAAGTTGGAACTTCCATTTTAATGAGATAATTAAAGAGTTTAACTTTATAAAAAATGAATGATATATGTATCTATAAAAAGGATAGTGGGAGTGTAATCATTTTCCTACTATTATATATGGATGACATATTACTACTTGAAAATGACATAATAATGCTCAAATATGTAAATATTTGGTTATCTAAGAAATTCTTTATGAAGGATGCGGGAGAAGTTACATATACTCTAGTATTAAAGATCTATGGAAATAGAACAAAAAGGTTACTTGTCTTATCCCAAGCCATATACATACACAAAATGTTAAAGAGGTTTAACATGGAGAATTCCAAGAGGCTATTCTTACCTATTCCTATGAAATTTCTCTCTTATAAAGTAATTTTATAATGAAACAGAAAGAGAGAGATACAATGGATTATGTTTCATATGCTTTAGTTACTGGACCAATCATATATACAATACTATGTACTAGACCAGATGCCTCTTATGATTTGAGCATATTTTAAGCCAATCCTAGTAATGGTCATTTGATGGTTGTGGAAAACATCTTAAAGTAGTTAAGAGGGACTAAAGATGTTTTCTATGTCTATAGAGGACCTGAACTAAGAGTTTAGGGGTATTAAAATGTTATTTTTTAGTCTCATTTAGATGATAGTAGATCATAAATAACGTACATCTTCATTCTGAACGGTGTTGGGGTAAGTTGGAAGAGTTCCTATTAATAACCCATTATATATTCTATGACCGAGACAAAGTATATTTCAGTGTTAGAGATGGAAAATAAAGCACTTTACATCAAGAAGTTCATTACAAAACTCAGAGTGGTTCCTAGCATTGTTGAGCCAATAGTATTATACTATGACAACGATGGTGTCATTGCACAAGCAAAAGAACTAAGGTATCATCAATAGTTAAAACATGTACTCAAGAAGTTTCACTTAATAGCGATAGTGGAGTAGAAAGACATAGCATTAAAGTGAGTTCTCACTGAAAAGAACCTTGCAAATCCTCTTACTAACTGTTGTCTTAAAAGAGAAATAATCAATATATGGAAGGTTATGATATTAGATATGCAGGTGATTAGTTTTAGTGTAAGTAAAAGATTATGATTTGATGCCTTACAACCAATTAATTGGATGTAATTTTATATTTGAAATTATTATTTTAATTAACTAAGTCATTCTTTATCTTTTTTATTTTGTTAATTACATACGATGATTTAATAATAATGGTAAAATCCTTAGAATAATTACTTTTGCAATTAAAATTATAATTAGATAATAATTATGAGATTTAATTTGCATATATGTATATTCATAGTTATAGTTTTATGAAGATAGAATATTGATAAAACAATAAAACTAGCACACATTAAATTTTTCATTATAAATTAATTAATTAATCTTATAAATTAAAGTATGAAGATATTTAATAAACATGTGAGTTCTTATTAGAGAATAAATTCACTGAACTAATCAGATTATGAGGATCTTAATAGAACATTACTTATTTGTTTATGAATTTCGTCATTATGATGATTGTATAATTTATCCTTAAACTTAAGATTGCCAAAGTATCTTTTATGGGAATTACTATATTTTGATGCTATTTATGAACTATTCTATTTAGGGTAGTTTAATCAGTAACACTTGGATGTGGTATGAATGAACTTCAATTAAAAAACTCTAATTAGTATTAAATTTTATTGTCACATAAAATTGATATGAATTTAATGCATAATAAACCCATACGATGGTATATAGGCTGGAAACCGGTGATACAGCTCCGATGAGGCTTTTTGGTGAAAAATTCCACAAGACCAGGAGCAAAAGCGAGAAGACCCTTTCTCGATTCATAGGTGTAAACAACGCCACGTATCTTAGTGTTTCTTTACTTTTGATCTTTATGAACTAACTTCAATAAAAATATTCTAATTAGTAATAACTTTTATTTTCATGTAAAATTGATATGAATTTAATGTATAATAAACCTGTAGGATGGTATATAGACTGGAAACTAGTGATGCAGCTCTGATAAGGCTTATCGGTGAAAAATTCTACGAGCCTAGGAGCCGAAAAGAGACGACTCTTTCTTGATTCATAGGTGCAAACAACGGCACTTACCTTAGTGTTTATTTGCTTTCAATCACGTAAAATTGATATGAATTTAACGCATAATAAACCCGTAGGATGGTATATAGGCTAGAAACCGATGATGTAGCTCTGATGAGGCTTACCAGTGAAAAATTCCACGAGGTTAGGAGCTGAAGCGAGAAGACTCTTTCTTGATTCACAGGTGCAAACAATGCTACATACCTTAGCGTTTCTTTGCTTTTGATCTTTGTGAATGAGGTTTAATCAGAAATACTCTAATTAGTAGTAACTTTTATTGTCATATAAAATTAATATGAATTTAATGCATAATAAACCCGTAGGATGGTATATAGGTTGAAAACAGGTGATACAGCTCTGATGAGACTTATCGGTGAAAAACTCCATAAGCATAGGAGTGATAGCGAGAAGACCCTTTCTTGATTCACAAGTGTAAATATCATATACATAGGAGTGACAAAGAGATGACCCTTTCTAATTAGTAGTAATTTTTATTGTCACATAAAATTGAACAAGGATTGCATTTAATAATTATGTTACTTACTTTTTATTATATAGCTATATGGATAAAAGTTGGATGTCTCATCAAAAATGGTCCACTGAAAACATAGAAGTAGTTAAGAATTTTATGCTAGTTGTACAACATCAAATGGGTGATGAATGTCGTATTCATTGTCCTTGCATTGATTGCTTAAATGTCAATTTTCAAAGTCAAGATGTGGTATATAATCACTTGCTAATTCGGGGCATAGATAATTTCTATACTTTATGGATTTATAATGGCAATCGTAAGGAAGCAAGTTGTACTAGAAGGGCTTGTACAAGTTATGATGATATTAACAATAATGATGTAAATGATTGTGATGTTAATGATGATGGTGATGATAAGATTGGCGTGATGTTAAACGATTATGGGAATTATATGGAGACTATAAACGAAACAGATATGCCTAACATAATTAGTAATGTTACAGAAGATTATTTTAGGAAGTTATTGAAATTTGCTCAAGAAGAATTATATCCAGGGTGCTCAAATTACTCATAGCTATCTTTTGTTGTGAAGTTATTGCATTTGAAGGTCTACAATAAATGAAGTAACAAGTCTTTTGACATGTTAATTGACTTGCTCAATGATGCATTACCTATAAATTATGTGAAATGTTCATCTTTAAGTTATGTTTTTGCAGAATGTTAATATTTATGTTAATTGATGTGAAATATTGATATTTGAGTTATAACTATTCAATATTAATGGCACTTAGTAGAAACAAGGGAAAGAAGGTGGCAACTGTCGAAATTGTTCCTCCCCTACAAAAGCCAGATCAGTCCGACCTTATCCAACAACAACTACTGACTTCATCCACCAGTGAAGTAAGTCAGCAACAACCTCTATGTACATCAACTAGTTGATTGAGCCCAAGTTTATCATATAAATTGGCGATATTTTCATGGTTTTTAATATACTCTTTGACTCTTAATTCTTGATTTTGCGTTTAACTTAGTCCTTGAGTGTGTGCTTATATTTTATGCAATTTGATAGTAAAAATTGTTACAAATTGACATTAATTGCATTAT
>JAOSBL010000211.1:27125200-27137342 GCA_027568915.1 Erythroxylum roraimae | reverse complement strand
CAACTTATATGGGCTTTCTTCCCATTTTACCCTCCATTAGTAAGTCTCTTCCAAGTTTGCCCCTTCTTTCATTTATTATAAGTCTACTAACTCTCTTAACCCATTAAATACCATATTAATTTCAACTTAATTCTAACACTTCATTCTAACTTCTACTTTCTAATTTCTATTCATACTTGCTAATTTGATGACTCAACTATAAAAATAATGAAACAATTAAATCACTAATAAAAAAAATTTGGGTTCCAACAACATAGCTCGTGGTCACGATGAAGGGGTAGAGGTCGTAGCCTTTGCTACACAAATTGGTGGGACACAAACGTCGCAACCTGGTAATCAAGGAGGAGGACAACAAAATCAACGAAGAGGAGATAAAAAAATATACCCATTGTAATCAAAAGGGACACCAAGCCTCGAACTGTTTCGAGCTCATTGCTTACTCAGATTGGTGGGTTAGTACAAGAGAAAGGAATCGAGGAGGAGGAAGTCGAGATTCATCCAGAAACAGTGGCAACTAAAAAGTCCAATAAGGCCTGGAACAGTCCTTGGCCCAACAGTAGCAAAACTGAGGGCTCTCAGTTTCTAGTTCGGGAAGAAAGAGGGTCTTGGCATTTCATGCCTTCAAGAGCAGCTCCGAGGGAATTCCAAAGATGCAAGGACTATCTGAGAAGTAGTTTCAAACGCTGTTAACTTTGCTAAATCGTGAGAGCAGCGATAAACTTTCCAGTAAGTCGTGCAGTGAATTTGTTTGGATACTAGACAGTGCATCCAACCACATGACTGGGAGCTTCAAACTTTTAAAAGATGTAAAGAAATAGACCTCGTTGCCCGTTTTGTTGACAACTGGTAAAAAATGATCGCAACCATGAAGGTTCAGGTCGTTTTAAGTAAAGAAGTCACATTATCTAATGTCTTTTATGTGCCTTCTTTGACTTGTAATTTAATTTCCATACGTCAGTTGATTTCTGAGATTAATTGTCAAATTGTTTTCACTAATCAATTACATGTGACACAAGACCGCATGTCGAGGATATCGATTGGAGTTGGTGAGCTTTATGGGGGGTCTACTACTTTAGATCAACGAGGCAACATGTGGTGTTGAAGATGGAAGATGTAAATTCCTCAATTCTTTGGCATCGGCGTCTTGGACACCAAACAAGTCAACATCTGCCTTCCATTTCAGAAACTGTTTCTTTACGATTTCAGGACAATTTTATTTGTGATTCTTGCTTTCGAGCAAAACAGATTTGCTCTTCATTTACTTCTAGTAATAATCATACTGCAGATATTTTTGATCTTATACATTGCGACTTGTGGGGTGCTTATAAAAAATCTGTTAGTTGTGGTGCTCGCTATTTCTTGACTATTGTTGATGATTATTGTCAGTGTTTTTGGGTGCATTTTCTTATTGAGAAAAGTGAAGCTAGCAAGTATTTAGTAGATTTTTGTGAGATGGTTGAAACACAATTTAATAAATGTGTGAAGCGAATTAGGAGGGATAATGTAGGGGAATTTTGTTCATCTCCTATGAAAATTTTTACACTAAAAAGGGCATAATTCATGAAACCACGTGTATCAATACTCCACAATAGAATGGGCGGGTAGCGTCAACACCGAAATATTTTGGAAGTTGGTAGGGTGTTGCGTTTTCAAGCAAATTTGCCTATTAAGTTTTGGGGAGAACGTGTTTTGACCGTGGTCTACTTGATAAACCAAACTCCAACAGTTAGGCTAGAAGGAAAATCGCCATTTGAATTGCTATTTGATACTCATCTTTTATATGATCATTCGCCCGTGTTTGGATGCTTGTGTTATGCGCATCATAAAGAAGGAGATAAGTTTGCCCCTAGGAATCGAAGGTGCATTTTTGTTGGTTATCCTCACACCAAGAAGGCTTGGAAATTATTTGATCTTGAGCACCATGTCTTTTTTACTCCAGCAATTTTGTTTTTTATGAAAGTGTATTTCCTCTCATTGAAAGCCCGAAATTGACTTCCCAACCTAATACTAATTTTTCATTAGTTGATTAGGGCAATGGGGGTGAGCTCAGATTTGGGAAAGGTGATGGGGTTAAGGGAGACTTGGAGGAATGCGAATTAAGGGGAAGCAAGGACCTAGGGAGCCCAAGGGAGAACTTGGAAGAAAGGGGATCTCACACTACCTAGGGATTTAGTTGTCAATGATCATAGTCGTGCGAAAACCATCACATCTCATACACGTAGAGCCTCGCAACTTCCTTCGCGTTTTGATAATTATGTTGTATTTTTTATTTTATTGGATGACCGACGCAGCTCACCAAAAACAAGCACTACTGGTGCTTCTGATGTTGCTCGGATCAAGACCAATTCCAAAAGTGATCGTGGACATTTGAATGCAATAATGGAAGCTCAAGAATCTTTGGTTAGTGCAAATGTCTCCGCGATCAAGGCGGTCTACCCCCCTAAAGCTTCCTTCCCATGCGTCATCCTCAGGTACACCTTATCTATTATCTGATTTTATGGCATTTGATAATTTTTCTTGTAGTCACTAGGCGTTTCTTAGAGCAGTGAGTTCAGCTATTGAGCCACGAAACCACACGGAGGTGATACGAGATGAACAATGGAGGGGATGTGATGGCCTTAGAGATTGTTGCTCTTGAGGCAAATCGAACTTGGACTCTCGAGGCTCTTCCCCCATGCAAGAAGCCCATTAATTGCAAATGGGTGTATAAAGTCAAACATAAGGTAGATGACATGGAAGAACGATACAAAGCGTGCTTGGTAGCCAAAAGATTTACACAGATTGAAGGATTGGATTTCCATGAGACGTTCGCTTAGGTTGCCAAGTTGGTGACTGTTCGAGTTTTCTTGTCCGTTTTCGTTGCTCGAGATTGGGAGCTCCATCAGATGGATGTCAACAACGCCTTTTTGCATGATGATCTCGATGAGGAGGTCTATATAAGGATACCGCCGGACTTTGGGCTTAGGCAGGATGGGAAGGTTTGCAGGCTATGGAAATCTTTGTATGGCCTCTAATAAGCATCTAGGAACTGGTTCACTAAGTTGGGTGAGAGTTTGCAGAGGTATGGTTTTGTTCAGTCTTGAGCTGACTATTCATTATTTATTTTCCATCGCGGATCAGTTTTCTTAGGTTTGTTAGTTTATGTGGATGATCTCATTCTTATGGGAAATGACCATGATACTTGCTTGAGATTTAAAGTCTATTTGAGTTGATGTTTTAACATCAAAGACCTTGGCGTGCCAAAATATTTCCTTGGAATTGAGGTAGCTCGATCTCTTTAGGGGTTGTTTCTTTGCTAGAGGAAGTATACGCATGATATTTTGTCGGAAACAGGTTTGTTAAGGTGTCGACCAACCAACACGCCTATGGAGCAGCATCTTGGCCACGGGATGGCCGAGAAGACTTCGCCGAGGATCTCGCAGCGTATAGACGCCTCGTTGGGAGTCTAATTAGATCTCTTATGTTGTTCACGTTTTGTCTCAGTTCTCCCAAAAACCTCACCAGGTCCATTTTGATGCTACATTGCGAGTAGTTTGCTACGTAAAGCGAAATCCAGGATAAGGTATCCTTCTTTGACCTGAGTGTGCTTTACATCTCTGAGGCTTTTGTGACTCTGATTGCGCAAGTTGTCCCATTATACAATGATCTGTTACTGGCTACTTTATCTTCTTGGGTGGATCGCCGATCTCTTGGAAGACAAAGAAGCAATCCACCGTGTCTCGTTCTTCTGCCGAGGTAAAGTATCAGGCCATAGCGACCGCTACTAGTGAGCTCTTGTGGCTCAAGACTTTGTTGCACCCTATTGGCATCACTTATTTCGAGCCTATGCTATTGTTTTGTGATAGCCAATCTGCCATTCACGGTTCAACTAACCCAATCTTCCATGAGTGAACCAAACATATAGAGATCGATTGTCATTTTGCTCACGAGCACGTTCAAACAGGCATTGTTGAGACTTGTCATATCTGGACCGATTTGCAGCCTGCGAACTTGTTCACCAAAACTCTTGGACATGCTCAATTTCATACTCTTCTTGACAAGTTGGGCATTTTCATGCACCAACTTGAAGGGAAGTATTGTAATTTCGTTATTTTTATTTATTTATTAGGGTGCATTGTAATTAGTGATAAGTTAGTGAGTAGGGTTGCTATTTTCTTTTTGGTAGATTAGTATATAGCATCTCATTGTAACTATTTGTACATCAATCAGAAATTCAATAACCAAAATTTTATCGTGATTGGAGGTTTTAAAATTGGTATAGGGACTGAAATATAAAAAGAATATTAATTTCTTTGATTCATTCTATCGCATGCTAAAGAAATTTATACAGGCACAGAAGATTGCAATTTAAGTTAAATCAAAATTATTATGCTTCGTTGCTAAGAAAGTTTAACATCACAATTGGTTACTACATAAACTCATTGTTGATCGTGTGAATCTTCAAGGACCACTCGCTAAATTTTAACAATCTAATAAATCGTGAAGTAGGCAATCCCAAGAACAGGGACCATTCATTCGGAACAGGTGTTCATAATCTTCCTGTTACAACAACGTACCCCAACTCACTAAATTCTACCAGAAAGTTTCTAAAGGGGGGAACTACTTCAACATATTAAGACAATCAATTGCTACAAACTAAAATTACTCTTTAAGTGGGGCAGATAAAGGTGCAATTCAGCTAATTCATCATTATAACCTTTTAACAACTCCAGTACATATACAACAACACATATATACAAAAATTGCAATGTGTCTGTTGCAGTTACCGTCATCCTCGCGTCAAGTCAATATCTGTGTGAGGGTTTCTCAGATCAACTGGACGTGAACCAGACCAGCCGCTCATTAAAGTAGGAGTTGAATTTTGGGCACTAGTAGGGATACTTGATTTTGCAATTGCGGATTTATCACTGGACTGAGGTGTGGAATTCTTATCACTTCTAGGACGGCCAACTGGTCTATCCTTGTTCTTCGAATCACCATGCACAAAACTACAAAGTACCACCTGAATCAATCAAAAATATATTCATCTCAGTATCTATTTCAAGTCCATATATGCCTAGACTGTTAACATGCATACCTAAAGGGTACATGAATACAGAAGAGAGAATCTTTTGCACGTCCAACTTTAACTAGCTAGTAAAAACACTAAAAATTCAGCAACATTATCTATATCACCCAAATGGAAGAACCATGACACAAACATTTCTATAAATTAACCGACAGCTGACTTCTACCAACTTTGGGACAGTCAGTATTACTATATCAATAGCTAGATTAGTCAAATATACCAAGAACTGGATAGCTGAAGCAATCATTTTCAATAATTACAATAAGGCTGTCCAAATATTTGACCACCGACAACCGGTCATTGAATTGGGTCATAAAAATGCTAAATTATGCAACATTCCTACATTCAGAAGCCTTCGCAGCTTGACTTCTCTACCAACCTATGGTATAAATTATAACTGATTTTGTCTCACCACTATCAAGGTCAATATCTAAAACAACGAGCGTAGTATAGAAATTAAAAACGGCAGACTTATTGTGAATGTCAAAGGTTTTAAATTTTGCCAAGGGTTGTGAGCTGGTGTGCTAATGCACAATTTGAATAGACACAATACTAGTCCAAATTTAACCACCATAATGGTACCTGAATTGGGCTAGCTGCAATAAGCACTGCAATTGCACCACCAATAACATGACCATCAGCACTAGAAAGAGAAGCACTAATACCACCAGTTCGGTTACGAGGACCACCATCTTCAGCAATCA
This sequence comes from Erythroxylum roraimae, assembly GCA_027568915.1. NCBI lineage: Eukaryota > Viridiplantae > Streptophyta > Magnoliopsida > Malpighiales > Erythroxylaceae > Erythroxylum > Erythroxylum roraimae. The sequence continues at coordinate 27,131,570 of JAOSBL010000211.1, read as the reverse complement.
AGTAAGAACCTGATAGGCATAATATCTCAAAACGACCCTACAGTTAATTACCAAATTAGCGGCATGTACCCAACTCAGAACTCTGATAAAGTTGAGAAGGAAAAAGCACTAATAGCTATGAGCTTCATGAACTTTATAAAGGCTCAAGGACAAAGCAGCCAGAACACTGATGTTCTAATCACTTAAGTCGTTTGCTCCAGTGAAGCAGAAACCAAAAATAAATATTGTTCTCAAATTATGAAAATGGAACATACATATCGTAATTACATAGTGTTTTCGTTTAGGCAGCAAATACTTGATATAAACATTGTTTTTGAAATTATGGAAATATATTCATAAGAAATCCAATCACTGAATGGTGGGGGGAAGTAATATTTCCGAGCTTTTATCTTGAAACACAGCATAATATAATTAATCTCAAATGGAAGCAAAACAAATCACATTAGTTAACCAGAGGAAGTTTTCCTTTGCACGTAGAAGGCTCTATCCTACATGGGCACAGCAAAGACCCTCAGTCATGTTCAACTCACCATTGTGTTAAACCACTATAGATTCTGGATGAGGAAAAGCACATTCTTCATAATGAGTCAAAACAAAAACCCAATCATGTAGCTAGTTACTGAAACCGTCAAATCATATAACACATTCACAATCTGACTAACACAAACTATATTACACCATCATCTGTTTCTTTTTCCCCTAAAAATATCAAGCAAGAACCAAATGAATCATAGTTTTCATTTCACTTGTGAAAAAAATTTAAATTCCTGCCAACTATACCTGCTACAGAAATATTATAAAAGAGTGGACAAGACAAACAGCCCAGGAATCTTGTTACCAGTGTTAGCCAGGACCAATATGTACTTTCACACGGAAGAGTTATTCCCTTACAACACAAGCCACTGTCGTGCCTCAACTCTCATAAAGGAAAATCGATCAATATCCCTAGCAAAAGAATCTCTAGGCAGATTTCAATTAAGACAGATAATGAAGATACAACTTATCCATAACAATGTCACCATTTCACTAGACTCTGTTAGATAAGGTTAACAGAAAAGATATAAATCCACAATTTGTTAGATAGAAATTCCACATCTTTCATTCAAACTTTACCAAATAAAGTTAACCAGAAGAACAATAGTTGCAAGGACCTATTGAGGCACCTGGTGGCATATTCAACTCCGTCTATAAGTCCAGTAACCTCAATAATCCATACCAGAATTTCAAGAACAAGATGAAATTCCGAGATAATGTAAAACCAACATGCTTAGATGTTTCAGCTTCATTTCTTCTCATGTTTAACTCTATTATCAGTTTTCTCCATGTCATAATTGCTAAGCCAGGCCTATGATCTTTATCAAGACATTGCTTCCTTCGCTTCTAGTACTCTTTTCTGAACTTAAACAGCAGGCCTAAAGTTTTCTACAAGGGATTACATTTGTGCACACTGAATGAACATCATCACAAAAAAGCATTCTGATGACGAACAAATTCAGCATTCTTTTCTACCATCTCCCATAGTCTCCTAAGCAACATAAGGGCCACTCACCAAAATATGCTACATATACTAAGCTAAAAGCAGGCGGGGTGAAAATATGCACTATAAATATCCACAGGCAAAGAAATGCCAATCATAAATCCACTAATGAATCCAAAACTTGAGATCAGGAGGGAAAGCATATATGAACTTTGGGTCTTAATTCAGTAAAATGTACAAGAAAAGACATTATTGAATGACTGAAGTCTCAAGAGGAAAATCAAATCTATTTCATTAACCTCATATGTGATATTGGGCCCTGAAGATGCTGGCTGCCGCAGTGTTACCGAGGACACTGTTCCAGTTCCAGACAAGATGCAAACAGCCCTTGGCCTCTGTTGGGCAAACGACAATATCTTTGCAACAATGTCCTGCATAACAGAATAGAAATAGTTTCAGACTAAGAGGTCATCGGACAATTATTCAAGCACCAATGTGCAATGCATACTTGCAGAATGTATGTGGCATTAATGAATCTGTCTGACAAGTAAATATGCCTTCTTTATTTTCTGATTAAAAAAAAGTAGATAATTTTGAATTATTTTAAATATTGAGAGCACATAACAGACAGACTGTAACATCCTAAGACTTAAATCCAGGGTAGCCAAGGCACAATTGGATGAGGAAATGTCCTTTTCTAAGGGGGGCCACATCTAATCAAAGTATTTGGAATGAATTTGAACTCGTGAAACATAAAATCAAACTTTTATCCTCATTATGCACAGGAAAGTGAAATTGTGAGAGATACTGCATACCTCTCCTACTCCAATCTGGATAACATGTGGTGCAAAAGCTAGGCCAGCAGAATTGTTCATCCATTCACCTTTAAAAAAATCAACAAATGTTTGAGAATATATGAAAAACTTTCAGATTCTTTCAAGTTTAAATAAATAGCATCATCCATTCCAAGATTTACTAAGTGAATAAAGCTGCTTCATGTATAAGTATTAACAGACATAATTTCAGAAGTTCTCCTCCCCACTCCTTGGCAACTGTGAACCCTCACAGTAAAGCATAGATGACAGAACAAGGGGCATAGTACATCGAATTGCCAGCTTGAGGTCTGAAGCATGATTTCTTACTTGCACATTATAAAGTCTACAGTAACCAAAGAATATTTGAATATCACTCCAGTATTAAATATCTAAAGAAGTAGAATATATGGATAAAGGCACAGAATGGATGTACTACAGAAATATTGGACATGCAGTACAAGTAAACCACTAAAGAAAGCACAATCACTTCAAAACCATATATATGGCAATGCATTACATTCTAAATATTAAACAGACATATCTTCCTATTTGGATGGTCACAATACACAAACGCACATGGTAGGCCATCATCTTAAAACAAAATTAATACAGGAAGTGTACATTGATAGGTAACTAAACATGGAAACTCAAACATGACACTAACCCAGAAGAGCCAGTTGCTGCTTCCTCCCAGACCCAGGCGGCCGCCCTCTGGCTCGTTTGGGAGACATTGGATCATGCCCCAAAGAGGGTTTAGGCCTAACTGGCATTGAAGACAATCCAAGAGATACTTGGCCATCAGGAGCATATTTCCTGGGCCTACCTCGCTTCTTCTTCACTGGTTCACTACCTGGAATCCCGGAGGGCACAGAGATGTTAATGCCATGACTAAATTTGGTATTTGATGATTCTACGGAGAACGTGGACCCAGATGAACCATGTCTAGTATTGGATTGAGCTTGAATGTTAGGGTTTGGCAAGGGTCTAAACCCAGATGGTGTATGAAATGAACCAGTTTGTGATGCAGACCCAGAACCACCAATCCCACCTCCCCTGTGAATGTAATATGGAGACGACCCACTGGACAATGCGATAGCTTCTCGTCCATCCATTCATTTACTAAGAAGAATAGTACAATATTACAACAGTACAAGATCACAGGTTAAGAGACAAAAATCCTTACTTCAGTGGGTTCACTAAAGATTGGAATTTTAAGGTACCAGAATTAAGAGCTGGAATAGACGCTATGCGTATCAGTGCACAAAGTAGAGAAGCCGGTTTTAGAAGAAAGGTTTTACGTGGGTTTTTGACTGAAAGCGACAAATGTCAGAGAAAAAACAAAAGGTAAAATCTTTATCGTGATAAAACTGAAAGAGAAGAAAGTCGAAAACCTATTTTAGGCCCAAATCTTCCAGACGCACAAGCAATTTTAAAGAGAGAGGTTTTACAGGGGTTTTTGCTTCAGTGTAGAACATATATAAGAAGAATCAAGAAATTCAACTTGAACCTACTAACAATAGGACGAAAATGCTGCTAAACTACAGCCAGTAACCATCCTCACAATTCATCAGAAGTGCTCCAGAATGAGACTAAATTCAGACAAAAATCAGAAAAGATGGCATCTACAACAGTTAAGAAGCTTAGAAAGCTAGCAACTCCTGAACAAAGTCAGAGCACAAAAACTACAACAAGACCCTACATTTGATACAATCTGGGGCATTGGGTGGGGGGTTGGTGATGCAGAGGGGAACTGGCGGAGAAAAGTAAAGCAAGGAAGCAGCGAAACGATAAGAGGCAGAGAAGGTGAGAAAATGAATAGAAATTACAAAAGCAAAGCTTTTGAATTAAAGGGTTTTAAAATAATAAAGACGTCCTCGCTGCTTTTGTTTTTGTTCCTTTAATTGTTTTGTTAGGACTTAGGACTCAACAGTCAGATACAAGCAAGCAGTGTATAAGTAATTTTGACTAAAGTGAGTGAGTGTGTGACAGTGTGTTGTGACTTGTGAGGTGGCCTACCAGAGTACCATGGCTGCCTTTGTCAGGTTTACCAATTACCACTGTATTCGGGCAGTGAGCTCAGTTACTCTTTTACTCTCTCTAGTCTCCCCTCTCACTCTTGCATTATTGCTTTCCCTGGTATCTCAGTACTTTCTTTTTTTCCCTGGTTTTGGTTCTTTTGATTACTTTTTTACTGTCTTACTAGTTTGATGTAAACTCAGGAGTGAAGCAGAGAGGGAGATGAGAGGTCTCTTGGAGATTTCCATATTTTGGGAAGAAGCAAACAAAACAATGTTCAAAAGGAAGAGAGAAGTAAATGCGCTTTTGTTTTATTTGTTGAAACTTGAACCCAGCTAAGGCGAAGTACATCGGAGAGTGACATAGGCCATCAACTCTCTCAACCCCATGGATGCTCTGCCAACTCATCAAGCTGTAAAAAGCTGATGACCCTGGCATACTAAGAGCCCCTCAAATTTCCTGTACCAGCAACTCTATTTCCTGTACCAGCAACTCTGGCTCGATCTCGTGTTACTCCGTGCTAACTATCTATTTATATGAGATTCATATAAATAAATAGCTAGGATAGAGTGGCACAGAATTAGGCCAGAGTTGCTGACAGAGAGGATCACATCCCTATTAAGAAGGAACCTCGTTTCCTTTTACCTTTAAATAATTAATTATAAAGTGTAAAATATCTTTTAAAATATTTAAATTCTTGAATTCTTTTAAACTCAAATAATTTAATTTAAATTTTCCTTTTAATTAATATTTTTATTAAATAAAATAAATAAATAATAATATTTAAAGTATTTAGGTAATTTCTTATCTTTTTACCATAGTTTTCAAATCTCTCACCACAAACCCATTGATAATTATTTATTTAAATTTTTGAATATATAAATTATTCTCAAAATTTTTACTAAAAAATTAATTCCTATTCACTTTTTTTATACTTAAATATCAAATTTATTAAATAATATTATTCTTTTTTATTTTCACGTTATTTATATTATTTTTATGAAACTAAAACAAATAATTAATTAAATTAAAAAAAGAATAAAGTCACCTAAAGAAACATTTCCCCCAAATTGGACATTCGCATTTTAAACCTGCTCCGTAGAGTCTTCGTCATTGCTCATTTCTTTCTTTTCTAAGATGTGCTGTATTTGTCAATAGAAAATCGGAACACCAGAATGCTCTTAATCAATCTAATCTTTCTATAATGAATCCCCGGTTAACTATTCCACTCCTCCGAGAATTGAGGAGTTATTTGATATAATCATTATAATTATGACAGTTAGTTAGAATAAAGGAATGATTATCGTTACTATTGATAATAATTGGTTTGTTAAAAATCTAGAGAAATAAAAATTTGTTAAATATTTGTTTTACATCAAAATTAAATGTATTCTAATTAATTATATTTAATTTAAGCACCTCATTTATGGTGACAGAATATTTAAAATCAATTATATTGCGATATTTCATTTCCATTAACTCTTAAAGAAAAAAACACTCTTGCATTTGCGTTTATCAACATATCATCAATCACATAATGTCCTCAAAATATAATTTAATCATTCAAAATATTGTTTTGCTAAAAGAAAAGAACTTGTCATGCGCTTGACAGGAGTGTCACGTACATGATAAGAAGTGTCACGAGCTGTGTCACGCGCGTGACAGGAGTGTCACATATATGACAAGAACATAGATAGATCCTGCCACTCACCTGACACTTTTGTTTTTTAATGAAATGACTTTCATTCTTCTCAAAATCAGAGGATATGGCATGACGCTTCTGTTTTTTTAGTGGAATGAGTTTCATTTCACTCATAATCGGAATGTAGCGCCCCTTTACTGTAACACCCCACTCCCGCAATGACCCAAACCCGACATCGATGGTGATATCCGAGTCCGTGCCCCGCTAAGGTGGCGTGCTACTACACTCGCTCATTCGAAAACGCTATACTTTTTTTTTCTTTATCACATAACAATATGTGCGGAAATTGGTACCCAAACTGGGCCCTCAATCATTCATAAATGATTGCATTCAATACAAATTCCACTAGCCACTTGGGCC